>VZTN01027983.1:762-99741 GCA_013400515.1 Erpornis zantholeuca
TAAGAGGAAAGTGGTGGCTTTGTTCACTCCAAAAACAGATGGGTTTATGAAGAGGTGATGAAAGTAGGAGCTGTCCTTATCGACGTAAAATTAGTGATACGGAATATAGGAAGGATTTGAGTCCTGAACTGTTCTAATCTGCTGACCTGTCCTTGGGGCCTTGAACGCCTCCAGGGAAAAGGGATCCAAACACAGCCTTTAGTTCCTTTTAGATTGCCCCTTACACCAATGGGGATTTTTCTAATTTTTTCTTTAAAATACACAAAATTGAAACAAAAAAAAAGGTGTGCGCAGTCAGTATTTTCAGCCAAAACACACATCTTTTTGGTTCAGAAGAAACTCGTTCTTTTTACATGGGATAAATTATTTTCCTCCCTCTATCAATCAAAATATTTTTAAAAACCCATTCTGGACACAACCTCCTTCCCTTACTATACATTGCTGCAGGATTGCAACAGCAGTCAGTAGTGTCTTTTTAAATTGTGGAATAAATAGACATATGATCAAGGACTTGTCTTTTGTTTGTTTTAGTTTGAAAATGCTTCTTTAAGTAGACAAGATTTTACATTTCTGTAGTAAAAATAAATGAACCATTTCTTTTTTAAAGTTCAGTTAGTGAGTTTTCTGTGTGTTTTTCAACCACTGGAAGGTAAATTTTATCTATCTTCTGGTCCTTGGAGAGAGAGAGGTTGTATAAGCCCTTCAGGACACTTTGGTTTTGACATGTAGACAAGGTCCCCCCTTTACATGGGAACTGTTTTTCTCTGGAGTTTTATAACACTGTCGCATTCTGTTTGGACTTTGTTTTGCTTGCATATGAGAACTATCCTTTCTTTTAACTACATATTGCTGTGACAAACTCAGAGACTGAGAGGCACTGGAACCAAGGTTCTGATATCTTATAGCCCTGTCTTCTTTCAGGTGACAGATATTCTGCACCATTCAATTTATGAATCAGCAACACTTTTCTCCCGGTGTCTTAATACCTGAAGAATTATTTTGGGCTAGTCAAATTGAAGTTTAGCATGAAAGGAACGAAAAGCAAAAATTTATAAGTATTGTTAATTAATGGATTATTTGGTGATTTAAAATATATTTGATAACTAATGCAATATATTAAAAGAAAGTCATAAAAAATAACTCTTGGGCTGGAAATAATGAAATGCACTGTAAATGTTTATTTAGCTGCTTTGTCTGTCACAATAACAGAAAGAAAAACACAGATGAGAACAAAAGAAGTGCATTCCATAGAGACATACTAATTGCATCAAAGAAATAAGTGTTTGTTAAGAGAAGTCCCTCCATAATATGAACACATAATATAAATGGGAATCAAACTCTATCTGAGTTCTGGTCCTAATGAAAAGAAATGTGCTTCACATGTAGATAATATTTTGGTCTCTTTTTTTAAGGATGTATCAGAGTATCATGTTGTTTGGTTAATTAAAATTGAACTTAAATTAGGAGTGAAAGTCTCAGAGATTCTCAAAATTTTCAGGAATTTGACTAAAGTAACTATGCAGAGGCAAAAAAAAAATTAGTCAGTTCCATGTCTTCCAGGAGAAAACAGTGAGTTTTGTTCTGTGTTATTTAGCAATAGTCCCCTCCAGTTTGAAATTATATTTTATTTCTCCTATCTAAAATAATATAGCCAAACAATTCTAAATAAATGTTGCTAGAAAACATGATGTTAATATTCTTTTTCTATTATACACAAATACTAGGAAATAGTATTTAAGGATGGAAGCAAGGTAGCTGCTTAATAGCATAATCATTATCTGTGTTCTATGATTTCCAAGTCATCATTTTATTTATGATGCCTTTTCTCATGTTACCACCAGTATTCTTCATGATAATTTTTTATTTAAATTTATCATGTTCACAGACATGTATTTTGTTAGGTATGTGTTTATTTGTGTATTTTGTGTAAAATTTTCAATGAACTGTTGAATTGTCCCCTAAAATTTAGTCTTTCCAAGCCTTACTGCATCTTTACCAGGTATAGCCAGGCCAAAATTCAACTGTCTCCACTGGCTAAGTCCAATCTAAACTAAAAGCCACAATATGGTGAATTAGACCACAAGGTTTAGGACAATTTACAAAGAGAACTTTGAGAATGTGATTAAGCTTGAACTATTGCAAAATTATATTTTTGGAGTCTGTAAATGGCCTCGAGTAATTATTGCTCTGAGTCCACAAGTGTACCCTAAGGACTAATGTGCATCACTTGAGCCCCTGAGGTATTTCTCTGAGTATCTAGAGAATGTCCCAGGAGAGCTTGACCTCATCTCTCCGTTCAGTCCATGGGGAGTGTTGGATGGGGAGTCTAGCAGCTACTGACTCAGTTCCTCCCAGCAGTGCTACTGAAACAGAATGCTTCACTGCTTTTCTAGCTCTGTCTGACCACTGAGATGGGACCTCAGTGTTTCATCTGAGACTTTTATTCATTTGAAACTTATATGTGGTTACTCGATTAATGTGCCCATGATTCTAGCTGGTAGAATTGCTTTGGAGAGAGCCATGTTCTTGAAATCCCCCTTAGGTAAACGGGTCAAGCATTGGACAAGGTGATAAGACGAGGATGATCCAAGCAGAGGTATCAGTTTCCATATGCTCTGTCTCTTCCCTGTCAAATCTTTCCCATCAAATTATGTCTTCATGCTAGAGCACTTAGTATATCCATGTGTAATCTGAGCTATGCCTTTTTTCTTCCCCTTTCCTTACTTCCAAATCTGAGACCATTCAGAGCAAGTTTATCATTCTGCTTATACTGGAGTTTTCAGCATCAGATCACATCGATGCTCTCAACAAGCACCGTGCGGTTTTTGATTCCTCTGTGGCAGATGTGGTAGTGGATAGAGCAGTGCAGCACTCGCTGTTTGTGGGAGCAGCCAATAGGCTCTGCCAGGTCATTATTAGTGCCAGAACTCCAAGGAGCCATCCATTCTGTCCACAGTCCTCTGAATTTTCTCACAGAGAGATTATTTACTGCTGCAAATATTCTCCAGTTAAACTACACATCCTTTTGTTTCCTCTGACCTTCTGAGCCTTTCATAGTTATTATACAGTGGTTGAATAGACAAGCATGACAGCAGTCAAACTTTCATATAAGCTATGCAGCAAGCAAGAAGAAAGGAAAAACTAACAAATGGTCTCCACAGACACTTCAGGAACATCTGTCTTTCTTTCTGGCTCGTGTAACAGCACAGGAGAATGCTCTCTGTAAGGGTGTGTGAAGGGACTACACCTCCTGAGGCACACTGAGCACTGGTAGTCTGTCTTTCTAGAAGCGAGGGAGCTGATATGTGTTCATCTCAGAAGTGTGTTAGCAAAGCAATATCCAATACACTGCCACTAAATTAACTTCTTCCTCTACTAGCTATATTTATTTGACAAAAGGTTCATTACATACCTCACATATTCTGCTTTACATAACCCTCACCTGTGTCATGTCTGATGAAGAAATCCCTGCATTTCTAGTAGCTTTTCGTTTTGACTGATAAATATCAGTACAAAAATCAATAGCAAATGAAGAACTGAAACTTTTAGACCAATGTGACTGTATTGAAGTAAACCCTACTACTATAGTAGTAGCTACTATACTGGTTGATTTTTTTCCTGCTTACTTACTAATAGAAAAGAGTTTGGGTTTCAAGATATTTGAAAGCAATACAACACAACTTCTTTTCCAAGATGTTTACCTTTGCAACAGAAAATAATTTGATTCAGAAAACTAAAATATGTGACAAATGTTAAATGTACTAAAAGCTGGATCATTGACAAATGGAAAAATGTGATGTCAATGAGCAGATATAAATTACTGGGATGTATCTAGCAGAGTCTGCCTGGAATCTGTTCTTGGGTCAATAGCACTTAGCATTTTTATCAACAATCTAGGCAGTGATGTAAGACATTTTCAGTAAAGCTTGAGCATGACAGAGATTGGTGAGGTAGTAAATAATATGTTAGATAATTGCAGAAACTAATAAAACATATTTTAATATTGCCCAATACTACCAGTCTCTTGTGTGGGATAAAAAGCTATAGGTAGCTGTTAAGCTGTGATTTAGAAAAGGACAGGTTATCAAAGATAATTGGTTCTACTTAGACTCTTTTATGTTGTGGAAGGAAAAAGCACTAATGCAATAATATGCATATTAAAGTCAGACTGTCAGGCAAATGGGGTGATGATTGCCATTGCATGTTGTGTTGATAAGACTGCTTCTAGAATGCCAAGGCAAATTTTGGTGTCCAGTCTTAGGAAAAATAAGGAAATAGGACATTGGAGTGCACAGGACCTGGAAATCAGGTTTCAAATCCTGTGTAGGTTTAACAAGTTCAACTTAGTTTATCACCATGTATGGGCACTTGGACATGAAAAATATTTTGTAGGTTTGAGACAAGAAACACTTTCAGCATCACTGATAATGGCACAACAAAATTCAGTGACTGGAAAATAATATTAAGGGGAAAAAGCAGCCTCATATTTAATTGCAATTTGTTAGCTTTGCGGGTTACCAAATAGTGGAACAGCTGATCTGGTGAAGTGATAGACTCATTAAAGTCTATCACAGTCTATCTATTTAAGATAGGCATCTTAAAAAAATTAAATAAAAGGAGAGGGAAAGGCAGAGCGCTCTTGCTGAAAGATGCACTGTAACCCAGCCACTGGAGGTACTGCACTTTGGAGGTGAGTAGCCAGATCAGATAGCAAGCAGGGTAGTTCTGGCTGTGGCTGGGATCTGTTAATTTTATGAGGTTTTTTTTCCAGTTTATGTGCTGCAAGGAGAACAGTCATACATGTCTAAAAAACACTTGATTTAAACAGTTGACTCCTGAGGAGTCATGGAGAAATTGCTTTCCCCTGTTGTACCAAGGACCAGATTTATTCTTTGCTGTCTTCTGAGCCAGAAACCAGACAAGGCTGAAACTCAGATCCCAGAAAGGTTGATCTTCTTTCCTAAATGGAGCCTGAGTATGACTTGGGGTTGCCATAGTAGTGATCAACAGGTTTTAAGGTGGGAAGGGACTTTGCACAGCCTTGAGGAGGGAACAAGAGTAGTCCAGCTGAAGCCTTTGGGCTAAGTGCTCTTTATTTCTGAAGTACCACAGAACTGTGAAAACACAAGGTGGTCGCAAGTCCTTGTGGCCTCAGAACTTGAGAATCTCGAACATAATGGTGGGTTCTCCAGTGCATTGCTGTGTTAGTCGGGGGAGATTTCTGGGGTGGGGGGTTTCCAACTCTAACAGATGGAAAAATTAGAGAGGCTTTCAGACAATAATCTTCTTTTAGATCTGAAATAGCAACACAGCCTTTAAACTAAAATATGGGTTGAAAGCAATTGCTCTAAATTTAATTGTGTATGTTCGTAAGTTAGGCTATCTGTAAGAAGAGGTAGTGGACTGAGGAAAGTATGAGATTAAAAGTCTATTAACACCATAAGAAGGATTGGAGTAGGTAATCTATTGCTTGTTGGAACATGGTGGTATCAACCAGGGTAGAGGTTATGGAAGAAGGAGGTTGTACTGCATGATAAAACCATTTCTTAATAAACTATTAGATCAACTAATAGATAAAACTATTTCTATTGGGGTTTGTTTGTTTGTTTGTTTGTTTGTTTGTTTTATTAAGTGGAATTACAAACTTTAGTAGGCTCCTTTTCAGAAAGTACTTTTTGCTGAGTTTCTCTCTCTCTTACAGGCAAGAGGTAGAAAAAAAATTAAAAATCTCCCCACTGATGCCTATTTCTTTTGATCAGTGTGAATTTATTCTGATATTCAATGGTTGTTTAATTTCGTCCATATTTTTTTACAAAGCATTTACATCAGATGGAGTATATTTCGCTCTGGAGAATGAATAGGCAGGACCTACAGATCTTGGTGATACCAGAAGACATACATTGTGGGGCTTGAGAATACTGACAAGTCTGCATTGGTTTGTAGGAATACTGGAAATTCTGCATTGGTTTCTTAAATGTTGTCTGTTCCTTTTAGTGCATATCACTCCACAGGGAATTTGCTTCTGAAGATAGGTTTAGCAATTCTGGAGCTATGAGTAACATGCACCTCAGGGAGCCAGAATCTGTAATCGAAAACATATTTTGTCTGTTGTCCCTTTTGAAGTATGTAAGCAATATTACAAATATATATTACAAAATGGACAGTGGTTTGCTTATTCATATGCCACTAGGTGTTACCAAGGAATTATTTGCTGTTTTGTGTCATGGACGTGCAGTTTATCTGAATTTTTCTTAATTAAAAGGTTTAGCGTATTTAGCTTCACCTTACTTGGGGCTATTAATTTATAAAGGATATGCTTTATTACGAGTGGTATTTAGAGTGTTTGATTTACTGTTTTTATGGATGTGATAGATCTAATTTGCACTGGTATATTATTGCTTTTAGCAGTGTGGTACTGTGCTTGCATAGAAGCTGAAAAAACACTTTCAGGTTGAGACAGGTGTTAAAAGTTCATTGATGATCAACACTATTGGAAATGCTGAAAAAATACCAGAGGCTTTTCTTAAATGGTTGTCTTTTTGTCTGTTTTGAGTGCTTCTGGGGTGTTTTTAAGGTCATATTCGATGATTATGTTCATCATGACCTTTTTCTTTCAGGAATATCAGCCTTGTAACACCAACCCCTGCCCAGAGTTAAAAAAGACAACTCCTTGGACGCCCTGGACCCCAGTGAACATTTCGGACAACGGAGGTCACTACGAGCAGCGTTTCCGATACACGTGCAAGGCGCGGCTGCCGGACCCCAGCCTGCTGGAGGTGGGGCGGCAGCGCATCGAGATGCGCTACTGCTCCAGCGACGGCACCAGCGGCTGCTCCACGGACGGTGAGCGCGGCGGGACGGGCTCCCCCTGCCCCCTGCTAGGGACACCTCTGCAGCCCCATCCTCCCCGCACACCGGAGCTCTCTGCTCGCCCGTGTTTCGCCTAGCCGGTGGTTTGCGGCCCTTTATTTCCTGGTAATGAAAAGGAGGGCGCAGGGATCCCAGTAGGGAACCTGTGTTTCTTCTGGATGTGGAGTCATCGTTCAGGCTAAGCATCTTTCACCACCAGTTAGGAGATTTGCCAGGTTATTTGAATACTCTTTTCAATAATCCTGTTCCTGGAAGATTCTGTTACCTCTTTATACTCCCCCAAGCTTTCACTAGGGGTGAATTTGTGCAACATTAACATATTTCTGGAATATTTTGCTAGAATATGGAATATTCTAAGAAGAATTTTTGCTCAGTAATTTGAAAGTAACAACCGTAAGATTCATACAGGTGTTTAAATAAATAAGGAGCTTATGAACTGGGTAATTTCTATTATAAAAGTTTATGTTGTGCTTTTGCTGCTACTTTAAAGTTCTGTTTATTTCTGAGATCGAAAACCAAACACTTTCAAAATCTTTACAGCCTTAGATGATTTTAAATTGGAATTTTTTTGTTTCAGAATTTTCTTTTCCTATCAGTAATGAATAGTTTTGTATATGTATAAAAAAATCAAAACTAGGAGAAATTCTGACATTCATTCTAATTTTATTAATGCATTTCATTGATTGTCCAGTTTTAATTGTATATCAGTGTATCTTTGTAATTATCATACAGTCTAAAAAAATACTGATTTTTGATTATTATATTTTAATATTTATTGGCCCATTTTCCACTTGCATAGTCTTTTGTATCTTCACAAGATCCAGGTTAGCTGAAAAAAAAAGTTGTTACTCAAGGCATTTGGCTTATCTCAGACCACAAAGAGAGGACAGTTTCTGAGTCCTTGGGCATCCTAATTCTCAGTGTTTTTCAGACAGACCAACTATTGTGAAAGTCAGTGTTAAGCTCATGCCTGTACTAGGTTTACATGTCAAGGTTTTGGAAGCAGGGGAGGCTGCAGATTTGGCTTCTGTGATAATGTGCTAGAAACTTCCATCCTGCCCCCCTCCCCACCCCCCATCCTGTACAAAACCTTTATTGTTTCACTTGGCATCTGTGTCTCTTTGGAGGGGGCAGGATGTTACTAATTTTTTTAAGAAATATGTAGTATTGAACCATGTGAAATAATAAAACAAAACCCGGGTACTCCAGATAAGACTTAGTTTTGTGCTCTGCGTCATTCCCATTTCAGATAATCTACAGTGTCAAATGCTGGGGATTTTTTTAGGTCTGGATAGCAAGGCAGATATTAGCATGTAGCAGCTCTTGACTCAAGTGTTTCTTCTATTCAGTTTTCATCTGTACTAAATTTCAAACTAGTATTTAGCAAACATTTTGCTCTGCTAGGATTGGTGTATGACCTGTATTTCTTGTCCATAATGAGACTTCAAGTTGATGCTGCTGCTTTTTGCTCTCTTCCAGCACTTTAACACTGATGACATGTTTTTAAAATTTCATGAGATTAAACGAGAAAGAGAATATTTTTCCCACCAGGGAGTGCCAATGTGGGAAAGTTATCACAACAAGTAGAAGCAGAGCTACAGGAGAATTTAGGTATAATCTGGTCTGACAGCTGAGATGGCAGCATGTAAGAAAGGAGTATACAAAAGCCAATGCATGACATAAGAGAGGAGGTCAGTAGGGAAAACCAGTGCAAGGGACAGTTTGTAATAGATCACATTGCTGCAAGAAAATTAAACTTGGCATGGAGACACCTCTCTCAGCTCTGAAGTCATGATAAGACCTCTCCTGGAGCAGGATGCATAAGCTGAGTTCTGCAGAATATAGGCAGAAGTAACAGACCCTACAATTTGTTAATTAAAGCATTTTTTTTCAGTGTGCAGGTAACAGGGGTGGGGATGATGGTTCAGGTGCCTGATTAATTCTTTGCCTTATTAGCTTGAAGATTTTTTTTTTTTGAGCCTGAACATAATACTCCTGAATTTCCTGGCATTGTACCTTTTTTTGTTGCAACCTGCTGAAGCTGCTGCTTTGATTCATTTGGAAATAATTCATCATTGGAGCAATGTATGTGCATGACCCCTGTTGCATAGTAATAGAAATGTTCATCCGGGTGAAGGATTTTGCTGACTAATCCCAAAACTACTGAATATTTAAGTACTTTTTATTGAGTACTTGACGGGACAGAAACTATTATGCATCTGTCTTTTCTTCTTAGTGAGTGCCCTTATATCTTTGTCATTAATTTGCGCTCATTCTTTGATTCTCTTTGGCCAGCGAGTCTTTAATTACTCTGTAATGAAAGATGAAGCTCGATCAGTGTTCCGAGTGGCTGCACTAACCAATACATTTCTGGTGAAAATAGCACATTTTATTTTTGAGACTGTTTGCTCAGTCATTTTTTTGGTTATGGATGTCAGAACAGTATGGGGTGGAACATTTGCTGAGGGAGGGGTGGGGGGACACCACTTTGATTTGCTGATGAGGTGAAGCGTGCTGACTGCCTCTAAACTGCAGGATTCAGGAGCACTTCCCTTCTCCCAGGTTTAGATGTGGGCCAACACACCACCACTCTACTACTCCTTGATTTCACTGGAAGAAAATACATAAGTAAGAGTCATATAGAGTAGCTTTGGGAACAGAGGGAAGTCATGGGAATGGGAAACCATGAATTGTGGCAGACACCTTCACCATTTCTGTCTAGATAGCAAGAAAACATCCTAACTTCCTTCCACCTGACCAGAGCCTGGATACAGTGAAACATTATTTTCATTATCTGCATGTTGAATTGTAGCAATTTTCTGGCTTTTACAGAAAGATTAATTTTGGTACAGAAGGCTTGGCATACCTCATTACCAAAGATGTGTTCTGTAGAGATCAGTTCTCTGTTCCTTGCAGATAGGAGCCATTTGTTAGAAATTTTCTCATTGCCTGTAATCTCCCACTGTGCAACTATAGTCATGCCTTGTTAAACAGAATCATGTTTCACTGTCAGATGCTAGCAAAGCAAACTTTCTTTGCAGTCTGAGCTTAGAGATAGAACTTCTTGCCAGAAACCCACTAGACTCCTCCTGAGTGTGGTAAGATTTCTATCTCAATCAAGTAAGCAGTAGCATTTGCAGACTGTGTTCATGCTTTTCTGATCTGAAGTTAGATTAAGAGGAAAGAAAAATAAATCTTGTTCCCTGCCTCTGGGTTTTCATAGTACTCAGATAGGAAAGAGACAGCTATTTCAAATAAACTGAAAGAGATCGTGTACATTGTTGTATGTCTTAATGCATTGTCTGTACAATCCAGCATTCTGAGTATAGAAATTATATTACCCTAGGCTTTAATATGTGCTTATGAAACATATTAAATATTTACATTAACACGTTGTCTCTCTGTGAGATTATCTGATACATAAACCATAATAATTTTATTGAAAGCATGATTTTTTTAACCCAGGGATAAATATTTCACAAGGTATGAAGTTGCCTGATTTTTCTATGTTGAATTTATCTTACCAAAGTCTAGACTCCATAGTAGTCTGCAGAGAGAGCTTTAGCACTCTGAGGAATGAGGGATGCATTGAAGATAAGTGTCTGATACACAGGATGAAACTCACCCTCTATCTTTCCATTGCAAAGAGCAATGGTGGCCTTAGACAAGACACTGACTTCGACATGGCCAGAGTTAGACCAGGCTATCTTCCAAAATACCTTCTGAAGGCAATAAAACAATGACAATGCTTCTAATTTCGGTCATATCAGTCTTAAAGAGTCTTTTGTTGGCTTTTATTTTTTTTCCCCAGTCACCTAGAAATCTCCACCTAGATTCCTAGCTGTTGCTGCTTCCTCTATCTGTACATCAAAACAATAGTTATTTTTGAAGGCAGGATGTGATTTTGTCTGAATTACTCTTCTAGTGGCTATGATCTCTTGTGAAAAGTTTGATTAAATCTTTCCTTGTGCAACCCACAGGAAGTGTAGAGTGCATTCAGAATTTATTAGAGAATAGAACATGTGCTGATAATCAGGAATGTCCTGTAGTCAGGAGGAGTATATGTTGGGATGATATCTCTTATACTGCCATAATGAAGCTAAGGTTTGGTATTCTGAGTAAGAACAAAATGAATTCTGGAACTTAGAACTGAATCTGATGACAAATTGAAGTTTGATTGACAAAGTACAACTCAGTGGAACTTTGGAGTTAAATACTTAAGCACAAAAAAGCTAGGTACGAGAAATAAAATTCTCATGCTAACATGACCTCCTCCATCTGCATACTCAGGGTTTTTTAAACAGTCTTTGCATTGCATCAGTGTTTGCCACTACATTTTACTATTTCAATTTTACTATGTTTCGAAGGTTTATAAAGTTTTTATAAGTGGTAGGTATTTAGGCCTGAAGTTATATAAGTTTTATGCTTCAATAATATTGTCAAATAACTTGCAGACTATCTTCAGAAAGTGACAACACTGAAACAATCTTTGCTTATCCTTGTTACCTCTGTGCTTCAAGCAGTGTTTCATGCTGTCATTTAGAAATTATTCAGGATACTTGAATTTTGGCTTCAGATCATCTTTTCCTAAAGTCATGAACCTAGACTGCTTGGATAATTGAATTTTCTTTGTTAGGTCAGAACTGGAGGACATAAGTCATAAATCAGTCGAGTAATATAATTTATCAGGTGTCGCAGCTACTTCTCTCTTACTTAGAGCTGTGTTACTTAGCTACAGGCTAGGCTAGAGAATTATTATCAAACTATGAGTTTTAATAGAGCCTCACTTTTAAGGCAAATTAACTGAACCTGGCTGAGTGTGTTGCAGCTCTCAAGCAGAATCAGGCCAACCAAAGTCTCATTGCAGGCTTTTGCAAAGGCAGATTTTTTTCTCCTGTGCTAGTCAGGGCAGGTGACTTTCATGTTAACATGAGTCCAAAAAGGATTAATTTCTTGTGCATTTATGAAGCTATCTCAATTCAACAAAAAGTTTTAAAAATTTACTTAGAAATCATCAAATCATCTTGGTTTACTTCAGAATTATGTAAATTAATTGGGCACATGTTTTCAGTTATATTTTCATTATGGAATATGTAAATCATCAGCAGAGCAGTACTAATTTCTCTGTAATTTTACTGAACAAAGCAGAAATATTTAAAATGAGAGAAAATCCTTCTGTTTAGATGTTAGTTCATATCTTCTTTCTTCCCTGATCTTAGAAGTTGATAGTTATTTTGTCCACAAAATCACTGTGATTGCTTTTACTGAAGTTTTTGCAGCACTTGCTGCTACCCATAGAACTTTTCACTTTAGAGAAGCCCAGCTGCCTTTTTAAAAGTGTACTGGGATCAAGTAGTTAACTCCTCTTTTCTAGCCTCAGTGTGCAGCAGTTTATTTATGACTTCTGAACAACTGAAAATGAGCCTCTTGATGAGCTGCAAGCAGAATTCATGCTTCTAGTTGTCCACAGGGCTCTAAGTCAGTCATAGGCTTTCTGAGAACAATTTAGTTTAAAACATTTGAACGATGGATCTGTCATAAAGGTTAAACTCGACTTACAGATGTTCTGTCTGTCTTGGGAAAACTATTCATAAGTTTATTGGTGATGCTATGACTGATCATTCTTTTTGCAGATTTTGCAACTATTTCTGTAGATGGGCTCTAAATAAGAGGGACTAAGGTTTTGTTTTGGGAACTAGACTTTTGCTGCTACCATGAAGAGGGCCTTGGCCCTTGCACCCTGTTTGGCTATATATTTTTATCTTGAAGGCAGCTGAGAAAAACAGCTTAATGTTGGGTTTTGTTGGGTGGTACAATCTGGTTTCTGTCCCAGGAGGTAGATGTAGAGCAATCTGAAAGTGGCCCAAACTGCAAACAGAAATGGCAAGCAAGAAAACCACAGTTTAATGAGAAAAGTTGGAGCTTTCAGTTTTGTGCCACTTGCTCTGAAAGATTGCAATAATTTTCTATTTATGCCTTCTCATATCAAATTTGATGTAAACTGTGATAGGGCTAGGACTTGGTTCTGTATATACACTACTTTCTGAAGAAGTTTTGCTTTAATAAATTCTACAATATAATCTTTTGATTAATTTTGCATTGCCCCTCATCCCCTCTACCACCTCAGTTAATAAACAGGACTTCTCAGCTGAAGGACTCAGGACCCCAGAACTGAGACCAGCACTCCAGATGGGCTCTCTACCAGTGCTGGCTGGAGGGGAAGGATCCTTCCTTGATCTACTAGAAAAACTCTTAGCAATGTAACCCAAGTGCCTTCTTTTCCACAAGGGCACATGGTTAGCTCACATTCAGCTTTCTGTCCTCCAGAACCCCAAGATCCTTCTCTGCAAATCTGCTTTCTAGGTGGTTAGCCTCAAAGTGTGGTTGCATGGGGTTGCTGCTGTCCAGACTAGATTTTGCATGTTCCCCAGTTGAACTCCATGAGGTTTCTCTCTGCCTTGTCAAAGTGTGACATGACCTTTTGGTCTGTCAGCCACTCTTCCCAGTCAAGGCAAACTTGTGCAGTCATTAATGATTGTGTTAAGCAGTATTGAACCACGTGACTTTTCTGCAGCTGGCCTCTTTATGGCTGATCACTGTCCACTGGGCCTGGCTGCTTTTCAACACATTGCACTGTCCACTTATCTAGCTCATGGTAAGTGAGGCTTACCACTTACTTGCTAGATGACTAGTCTAGCAGGAAGTTATGGAAGTCAGTGTTAAAACCCATACTAAAGTTGAATAAGTAATATCCACTGTTCTCCCCTCGTCTGTGCCTCTCGTCCCCTCACTGTAGAAGGCTATGACATTGTTCAAGGAATATGTAGAACAGTATTTCCAGAATGCAAATTATCTTGTCATCAAGATCTGATCAAGTGACTGATCAAGTGATCAGTCATCAGGTGACTGATCTTGTCACTTTTCATGCTGTTAATGGCATAATGTTAATTTTTTACTGTGTAGTTTCTGTCTGAAGAGAAAATTCTAAAAGCCTCTTTATGAACATTGTAGTAATCACTGTAAAATGGTGGAAAGACTGGTCCTTATAATAAATTTTTTAATGCTTTGGAAAGAAGAAAACTCAGGAGAATGCTTGCTGCAGACCAAACTCCACACTGAAAAGATTTTTTGGAATATTTTTCTGTTTCAGAGTTAAACTACCTTAGAGGTTTTGCCTAGAAGATCCAACTCCCCAGTCCCCAATTTAAATCACGAGAAATCTAATACCATAATGTCAGATAAGGTCACACGTTTTCCTTAGGACTTAAAAAGCTACATGTATGCTGTAAAGATACCTTCAAAATACCCTAGTATTGTTATGAAGTGATACACCCTGCAGTGATTTATGAATGGAATGACTGACAGTCTAGTCTGATTGTTACTTTTTTCATTGTTTGCATTGCTCTTAATTTAATAACTTTAAAACACCCTTGATTTAGAATTCTGGTATAAAATATACTATTATTTTGTTATCACAGCTCACTGTGTACATAAGCTGAGCATTTCCATGACTAGAGTGATACCAAATTGCAAAAAAAAAAGGGTCTTAAAATCAGGAAAGTGGATATGTATTCATAATTCACATTCTGTTTCTCTGTACTTGCTCCCTTTTTTGCATTTGAATGTATGTCATGTTTTTTGAAATGCTGCTTTTAATATCTGTGTAATAGAGTCTGGCTCAGCAGGAGAGAAATAGTTACCCTCTATAATTCCTGAAAGGTTTTATCCATTTTTAGCCAATTTTATATTGCAGTTCTCCTGTTTTCTTACTAATTTCAGCAGCTTCTTATTACCAGTATTTCTGTGTCAATGCATCATCATTCCACTATTGCAAGTTATCAAGAGTTTAATAAAAAGATGCAAGCCCTCATCTACTTTGGGATGATAGTGAATGTATTTCTTGGGGAAGAAGTTAAGCAGTGTTACTAATGTTGTAACCATGGGTAGAAATAGGGTGGATATTGCAAATAAGAGGATCCTTCATCATGGCTATGCAGAATACTGATCTTGTTCAGTGCAGGATGATTGTTGGGCAGACTCTTCATGGTATTTTTTGTGTCTGTTTTCATGGCATCGTTCAACAATCTTCAGTTTCTTTATCTCCTTTTCATACTCCTCCATGGCTGTGGGTAGGTCACAAAACAATTTCTTAAAAACAGACATTTGTGCTGCAGTTAGAGCTGCAAACAATCCCTTGCATTTCTGCACTGTTGATGATACAGTTCGTCTGTACTTACGCTGTCAGTACTGAAGCTCTAGCAGAGAACTACATCCTCTGCTGGCTGAAGTACCATTCATATGACCTTCTCTCATCACAGCTACTTAAATAAGTACTCCTAATAAAAGCAGCAATTATTAGTCCATCAATCATGGAGTTTCCACTGGGAAAGGTGAACTGCTTTGGCAACGTAGGAAATCCCAGTAGTGTTGGTGGAGATTCTTAGTAGTGATGCTTAGAGGTAAGGCTACAGCTCAAGAGTGATTTCGGTGTTGTGCTTAGTACAGTTGAGGGAGTCTTTTTCCATGCAGAACCAAACCCAAAAGTGACAGAGAATTAAATGCAGATTATTAGAACTTCACCCAGGGCTATATGCAGACCTATTGGTTGTATGCTGTGAACAAGAGCTGTGTGTCCCCTCTCAGTGATAAACAGCAGACTTCATCCATTGCTGTTTGATCTAATGCCTTTTCTCTGTACTAAACTTAGAAAACATGTTTTCCACTTACCAGATGGTTATTTTAAAAAGGAATATTCTATGGTGAGTGTGTGTGTGTGTGTCCAAAAGGCTGATTTCCATAGCATATATGTGGCTTAGAACACTTGAACTCAGTGGACAATAAACTGTGTTTTAAAATGGCAAAACATTGCTCTTCACAAAAGGGCAGTTTTGCTAGACTTTGTGGAATGATCAGTGGACACTGTCTAATGGCTAGGATAGGTCCAGTGCCCTGGGTACCCCTGAGGCTCTGTGCAGAGCCAGCAGCAGTGGAGGCAGGCTGGGTAGATCAAGTGGGCAGGGCCCTGCAGGAGGACCAGGGGAGCTGGCTCAATGAGCGGTCACAGGAAGCTCAGTCCTGTCTTCCTTGTCACCAGTTCTTCCTGTAAAACAGAGGCAATAATATCTATGTAATATATTTGGAGATTTTCTGGTGGTATTTCCTGTACAACAGAGAAATAATTTTTTATCATTTTTAGGTGGAGTAAATTGTCTAGCTCAGTCAATGCGACCATGAATTTTAACTAAAGTGTTGAATCCAACTCTTTGCTGTAGTTCATGCAAGTGATTATTAATTTTTTATTATGGAAGAGATTTTTGAGATGCAACTCAGGCCTGGGTTGTGAGACTAAAGGCCAGTATCCTTCTGTTCATAATACTATTAGAAGTCTAGGAGTAAATTTGAAGAGGAAAAGGTTGTTTTGGGGTGAGATACTGTTTTAATTCAGTATTGCTTTCTCGATCCTTATTTTGCTAGGATTGTCAGGGGATTTCTTGCGTTCTGGACGATACTCTGCCCATACCATCAATGGTGCCTGGTCACCCTGGTCTCCGTGGTCTCAGTGCAGTCGTGACTGCAGCAGAGGTATCCGGAATCGCAAGCGGGTCTGCAGCAATCCTGAACCCAAGTACGGGGGACTTCCTTGCCTTGGCCCATCTCTAGAGTACCAGGAATGCAACATTTTGCCTTGCCCAGGTAAGTTTCAAATTCAATGAAAGAAGTAAAAATAAAATAGCTTGTCTTCAAGGTCATATATTGCAATATTTGGTTTGGGGTCCTTTTCTATTTTTGTTGGTGAATTTTGGGTTTGTTTTGGTTCTTAAATTAATTACAGATCAAATTTACCTTTATAATATAAGTGGATTTGGGTAATATTACCATGTGATGTTAATAAATTTATCATTAACAGTATTAATAGCTATGTTTTTTTTCACTTGTGAGACTGGCTGTAAAAATATAATTTTAGTATGTAAACTTTCAGGAAAAAAAAGACATAAGAATTCTGGCAAGACATGAGAAATCTGGCCTAGTCATTATTTAAACTCAAAATATCATTTTCATCACAGTGGTTGCTGGCATTAAGTCTCTGTTAGCTTTTAAGTGTAGAGTTGCCAGCAAATAAAGTTCGCTACTGATCACCAAATTAAATGGTAATTCAAGTAGTCCATAAAGATTATTCTTGGAGTCTTGAGTTTCTCCTTAATTTGAAGTTGTTTCATGATTCTCTGAAAGAGATTACAAGTAGAATATGTGTTTACAAGAAACTACTTTGGATTAAAAATCATTGTTGTATTTCCAATATAGGGGAAAAAAAATCTTGGTTTCAGTCACATCTCACCCTTCATAAAACAGACATTGAAACTGAAGGGCTTTTGAGCTTTGCAGAGGCTTTGTGGGAAAAGAAAGGGGAAGGACATAGGAGAGCACATGAAGAAAAGAAGGTCCTATTAGTTTAGAAAGAGGAATTCAAGGTAAGAAACAGTAGAGAGGAAGAAGGAAAGAAGACTGAAAGACTCAGTTCTTTCCAGCAGCAACAAGTAAATTTAGAAAGAAGCTTTCATACATCTTTAATTATATTAATTATGTATAGCAGTGCTGCATATTTTCTTGTTGAAGACTTGAAGCTTTTGTCACTTATTTAAGTGTAGACCTGAAGAATTACTATAGCAATATACTTACTATATATGTGTAGCACTATTGCAGAGCATGTGTGTATTAACATATACATCTATGGTTTCAAATTAAACCTGTATTCCCTAAATCATGGACACATTGGTTTTTACAATATCAGTATTTTGCCCAATCTTTTTGCAGTGTTTCCCCAAGCTGTTAAAGCCCTCCTAACAGTCACTGTCCATTCTTTGCATCAGAATTTAAGCAGAGGATCTGCACAAAAGAAACACTTCCCTCTTGGGAAGACGCAGCTTCTTGAAAATCATGTTTCCATCTTGAATTGAACCTGAGCAATATGTTTTGGCACACAGCCTACAAACCCAGCAGCTCTGTGAGCATTCTGGCTGTTCACTGAAAGCAAATTTCTCAGCAGTTTTATTGCTAACAGGAACAGTGGGATTGTTTGACAACTTGAATGCCCTGAGACACTCAAGCCCCCAGCTCTCCTGCTGGTGAGGCAGGTCCGTGGGGAATTTCTATTGAGGATCCCTGTTTCATTCTGGGGAAACGCCCATTGGGCCATTAAAATTCTGAAAGAGGCACTTGGGCACAACAAGCCAGTGCTTTCTGGTGAAATTTTCTTGCTGTATCCAAGGAGGAAAGTAGCTTCAGTTGCTCATTGTGTGGCTTCTCTATCTCTGGGAGTGTGAGAGTCTGAGGAGATGAAGGAGAGAGGCGATGCTTCTTTCTGAGTGTAGAAGCATGACCAGTGAAGGGTGTCTGTATTCTCTACACTAAGCACTATTGTAGACAGGTGGAAGGGAACTAGCAAAGAACCAACATTTTTCAGAGAATTATAAAATTGTGGTCCAAATCTTCTCCATGTGTGAAGAAGCCTAGTGAGTGGTCTGATTCATTAGTTCCCAAACTGAAATCGTAACGCCTCGCTTTTTCCAGGATAATAAAATTATAAACAATTCTGTTTCATGTAACTGAACTGTTCAAGTAGTTTGGCAGTAATTCATTAAAGCAAAGATCTAGAAGGCCATTGTACCAATGTGTGCAAGCCTCCCTGAGCATGTTGCAGTAGGTGAAGCAAGGTAGAACATAGCAATTCCTCATGGGCTCCTGCTTCCCTTGCAAAGGGAATCTCTCCACAGGACACTGCCTTCAGCTTGCTTTGAAACACGTGAGTGAGTGAGTGGTGTGGTATAAGGTAACAGGTCTGCTCACAAGCCCCCAGATATCTGATGGTATCACCATACTGTAGTAATTGAAATACATTCATCAAATGGGCACAGAGTATATATAAATCAGGGCTGGAATTGTTGTTCATCCCTTGTCATTGATTTTCAAATTAAATGCTGTCATGACTTTGCTGGATTTTTTTAAGTTAAAATAAGTCAAAGGTTTTCAGAAACATTTTTTTTATTAAGATCTGCAGCTACTCACTGTTATATTTTTTGAAAGAAATTGTTTTAACCAGTAAAACATACTTATAAGTTTGTTGTAGAGGCCCTAGTTGTTTATGACATAGACAATTCCCCAGACTAAAAAACATGAAATTGTAAGGCAAAAGTTAAAACTGTGCTTTGAATTTGAAAATATTTTGAAAGATCAGTTGAAATAAAGTGTGGTGGGCCTTTCTGAAGCAAGAAGCGGTGCCCTAATCTATCTAATAATTTTATTTAGAAACTAGTTTTATTTTTCGTTTTAGTGCAAAGCAAAATTGAATAGAGATGTAGAGCATGAATAAAGTATTTAGATGTATCATAGCCTGCAACAAGGAATCACAAAGTTCCTCTGCTACAGAACTACTGTTTGCCAGTAATTAGGAAAAAACATAGAAGACTAAATCAGATCTCAGATAAATCTGAAGGGAAAACTTTGCAAGCACTAGATGTAATTGATTTTTTTTTTTCAGGCAAGGGAGAGTAAAATATTGTTGCAGAATAAGGCTTATCCATAAATTAGACCTGATTATAAACTTGTAGGAGGGAAATAAATTCTTATTGGAGAAGAAGAGCAATAAATTTAAATTCTCTTAATCTTCAATGAAGGAGACAGAAAGGCTAAGGAGTTGGGGGGGATTTTGTTCTGACCTTGACCTGAAAGTATTTCCCATAGTACTAAAATTAAATCTGCAACAAAGCATTTGATGGTCTCTAAGATTTTCCTGAGCACCCACAGGGTAAGGACAGCTTTACCTGCTCCCTTCTGGCACAGAACCCTTTAGTTACAGTTCAGCCCAGTCATTACACTCCCAGAAATATTCTGTTTAGCAGGAAGAGGTTTAGCAGGAAGAGGCAGCCATAAAGAACCCTTCCTGCTACTTACTGCAAGCTCAGGTTCTGTTTTTCTTCCTATTCTGCTTATTGCAGACAGGATCAACCTCTCACGATGTAAACTGCTGAGAAAGGGGAGTGATAGAGAAATATGACTGAGCAGTGTTTAAGTCATGCTGAAAGTCAGTAGGACTTTATGCTTCTCAGTGAATTAATCTGGGCTCAATGTCATCCTGGAAGAAACCAAGGATGCTCTAAAGGACTAACACATTGAGAAAGGCCATGGAGCAACCAAAGTGTACAAAGGTGTCTGGTTAAGTGTCTTGCAACACTTGTAAGACACTTAAGTATATCCTAAATATACTTATTAACATATTAATAAACACAAATTGATGGTTAAATGCAGGATCCCAGAACTTTAAAAAATTACTGAAGTCATCTGGACCCTGCCTTCAGCAAGTCTATTAAACTTTTTTTAAGCCTTCAGGGAAGAGAGAAACTGATTTTTTTCTGCACTAGTAAATGGTCCACTGATGTGCAGATTGATAGCAGTCACTGGGCTTTTTGTTCATAGTATTTGAAGGCTGAATATATAATAGTAAATTGAACAGTGCCAGAAAATTGCCAAAAATTTTATGCAGGTCCTGGAAGATGATTTGTCTGTATTGTTCAAGTTTTAGAATAATCCCTCGTACAATTTTGACTTCAACTAACTATCACTCTCCCAGATAAGCTGCAGAAATAGTTTGTGAGCCAGTGTATGGTAAAGGCATGTTCCCAGTACTCAGTTTCCATCTGGCTAAGCTACTTTGATGGTCAGGAGAATATGAACTATTGTCTTGCACTAGCAAATTATGCTTTGAACCTGTGCCTCAGCTCTTTTTTTATGTCTCAGAGATGTGAATAGTGTTGAGCTGGCAGGGACTGAACTGAACAGCCTCAATAACTATGGAAAGGATCTGTGAATGCTCATTGACATTTCTGTTTTCTATGAGTTACTAACATGCTGTTAATAATAAAATAAAGGAATCTAAAATCACTCATATGAGGGTTTTCTTATCCACGGGGGCTCGCAAGACATTTACATTATGAAGATAAGTAGATGATGAAGAGAAGTGTTGTTTAAATGGTAAATTCTGCAAATCTACAAAAATTATGGGAATTTACAAAGAGGTGTTTGCCTGACAATGATAACAACCAAACATAAAGAACACTGCCCTAGTTTACAGTGTTGCACATCTCTTCAGTTATTTCTGTAGAAAACAAAACTATTCCTGCAGAAAACTTTTCTTCATTTGTGTTTTGTTTTGTTTCTTGTTGCTTTCTCTTATATTCCTTTGCATAGGGACATAGGGACCCTTGGCCAATGTGTCAAGTGTAAATTAATTAGACATTTAAAGCAGAGCTGTGTGAGCACCACTGACCAGCATGAGCTACAGGAGTTCCTGTTCCCTCTTCCCCTCAGAGCATCAGAGGGCAGAATCAGAGGGAAAGGACAGTTGCCATATATCTCAGCTTTGAAATTCTGATACTTCATGACAATATTTTTGGATTTTAACAATTACAGATTTTTATTATAGTGGTTCCACTTTAGTTTAGTTGTGACATTTTAGATGAGAAGACCTGAATAAATTCATATATGAATTCATATATTAAATTAATTCAATTCATTCATATATTAAATTCATTCAATTAAATTCATATATAAATTCATATATTCAAAAAACTTGCTAATAACAGTAATGAGTTTCAGATGTACAAAAATCCCTGATAGACTATTTAAATTACTTATGCATCCTCCAAAGCCAGATGCTGTTTATTTGTTTTATTTTCTTATTATTTTTTCTTCATTAATGCTTTTATTTCTTCCTATTATTTTTTTCTTTGAAGTCATACTTGGCCACAAGAAAACAGGAATGTATTTAAAAGAATAAAATTTATCTGGCATAAGCTTCATAAAGCAGGAGGAAAAAAAATTACTCCAGTAAATGGAGGCTGAAGCCCATCTCATACCATGAACTGATCTCTCTAGGCTTGTTCTATAGCCAGCAAGAAGAGGGATGAACTGCTCTTTGAAGTAACTGTTGCTTTTCTAACTTAAAAGTCTCAGTTACAGACTTAAACCTGAATGGATGCTTAGATTACTGTTCTTTTCAAGAACCATTTGTTTGCTTTGTGTTCCTGTGTTGCACTATGTTGACTGTTTGTTTCATCCAGAATTGCTTTTGTGAATAAAAGCTATCACAGAAATACTTTGCGTATGTAATACTTTGCTATGATGTAAAAATTGCTCTTTCCCCACACTGAAACCTGCAGCAGTGTCCCACAGGATTGGGAAAAAGCAGTAGACTAATGTAGAATGGGATGACCCCCAGGTGTCTGGAAGGGAGCAGTAGGCTGCCCAACATGCAGACAGTTTATAAAGGAGCCTGCAATTCTGTCTGTGTTCTCATGAAAGCAGGTGATGTCAGTGTGTCTGCCCACACTGCCTTGTAAAACCTGATGTGCTTAGCAGGGTATCCAGTTTACTTAATTGTCCCTTGGAAATTCTCCAGCAGCGTGGATGTTTTGTCGTGTCCTCAGGAGATCCCAATTCTGTACACTGTTTCTTCCTGGTACATCCTCTTCCCTATGGCGTGTGTTTTCTTCATTACAGCAAAGAAATATTTATTAACTTCAACAACGACCAGTAGGGAAAAAGTTGTTTGGTTTACTATAAAGGAAAGAGCATTGTTTGAGAGCACCCTGCTAGCTGAAGAGAGCCTTCCTCCTAAAGGGACCAACCTCAGCCATTGTCAGAAAATGTATAGACTCTTTGAGTCTTTCATTGTGGAACTACTTTAATGACTTTTTTTGTCCAACAGCTCTACAAAATTGTTATGTAAAGAAACTGTAGTGACTGGAACTTTCCTTGATGCTGTGTATTTTTCCTCCTATAAGAGGTAGAATTAACATTAAGAGCTCCATGACAAAAGGGAAAAAAAAAGAAAAAAAAACCCAGATGGTGCTGTGTTGCTAAGCAACTTACAGAAAGATGAAAGAAACCACAGAGCTCTATTTAGGGCTTGTAAAAACTCAAGCAGTAAATACCCACTCCTTTGATCTTATTTAACCATGATGATGCCTTATTATCCTCTGTTGCTGAAAAGAAAAAATTCTGGGGACAAATAAAAGAGGTAGTTACAATAGTCCTTGAAAGGTTAGAGATTTAGGAAGGCAGCCTGCCAGTAAAGAGTTGCTAAAAAAAAGTTATAATTGCACTGTCCAGCTCAACTAGGATCAAATCTAACATTGTCTGTTATATTTGCCCTTCCCCTCCTTCCCCAGACCCACTTCTCCCTTTACAGCTGAAGTCACATAGCACAGCCACGATCACTGCAGTTGTGGAGCACGGTGAGGTTGCTGGGTGTCACAGAGCCACCTGTAGATGCTCTGTTCTCAGCCACCTGTAGATCGATGGCAGCTTCAGATGCATGTGCATTTGTAATTCTCACTCTGGTCCTTCTAAAAACAAGTAGAAGAGTGTTGGGGGTCGCTGTGTCCATTGCAGCAAACAACGCACCTGTAATGTTTGCAGACTATTTATGTGCTGTGTAAATCTCAGGCAGAATCAATTCCATTTTGTGGAGGTCTGCAGCTGCAGCAGACATGCCTCTGGTCATTCATTTGAGCTAGTCAGAGATCACTTCAAAGAAAAAGTAAAAAAAGGAAAAGGGAAATATCTAGAAAGGTAAGGCCTTAATATCATATGAAAAGAATAGCTTGGGTAACAGCTTCTGCTTTTATTTGCCGTGATTTAAAAAGGAAGAAAAAAGAAGCAAGTTCTGAATAAAAGATACCATGTCTTGAAATTGTTATAAAATTGCACAGTATATTTCACCTGCACTGAAGACAAATAACCTATGACTTTCCTAGATATGAGTTTGCATAATACTGCATTAATAGAGTTATCTCAGGCAAAAAGACATATTTGCTTTCCAGTGGAAAGTATGAATAAGAAAAATACGAGTAAGAGAACAAGTCAGATAGTCTATCGAGATGTAGTATTTATTTATGATAGGTGGTATAAAACTCTCTCATACATCTGTATAGCTGGATGATTTGCTGTATGATGTAGCGATCATTGCATTCCTTAATAATGGAAATAATTTATTTAAATTGCATACCAGATCACAGAAATCCTGTCTGTTGAATTAGGCTTCAGAGTCCAGATAAATTACTTGCAAGAGTTTTCACAACTACAGTTCTTAGCAAGGAAATGCCAAGTCCATGGTCTCTTGATGTTTGGGATGGTGGTGCAAACAAATAGTGCAGGGAATAAAATGCAGTGTATTCAACAACTTTGGTTACAGGATTAGTAAATAGTCTTAGGTATACAATAGTGAATTATCTGTTTGGTTAACAGTTGAGAACCTGAAGATATACTGTATCTGAAATTACATTTAAAAATGCTCTTATAGCTTTTAATATCAAAATTCTCCTATCTCATTTTCTCACTGTTGAAGACTTTGCACAGAAATAATTGTACTGAACTCGCCAAGTGCATTTGTGATATGCAATCCTGCAAAGCCAAAATGAGTATATTTTAAATGTTCTACATCTCCATATAAGAGAGAGTTTAAGTGCAAATACCACATAGATATTTTCATTGCAATTATTTTTTTTTTTAAGATTTGTAGGCTCCTTGGGTTTTTTTTTATTGTAAGAGATAATGATGGAATAGCATTTCAGTAAAACAGTAGAAACTACCCCTTGAAAGGCTGTTTCATTAATTGAACAGAAAAGATCAAAAAGACGTGGTAAATAATTTAATTCCATAAGAATTCAAGTGATAACACTTTAAATAGAGGTTTGAAAAGAGATTTTTTTATGTAGGATATGAAAATTTTGAAAGTTTAGGTTTCTGTCTCTTTTTTTTTTTTTTTATTATAAATTAGGAAAATACTGATAATTTTTGCAGAATGAATGTAACCCTGGTAGAAGTGCATTTAACTTTGTCATGTGGCTACTGATATGAAGCCTTTGGCAGATGGGCTGCAATGTAGCTGTAAATATTAGAAAAAAGTATCCTGGAACAGTAGCTTTAAGAACAGAGGCTCAAAGGAGCCAGACTGATGCAGGCAATGAGGTGAACTTTCATTTAAATCTTCTCTAGTGTCGATGTGTCATAAACCATCTGACAAATTGGTCTCCCGTGAAACCCAGATACATTTCAGAAGAGTGTTGTGAGAACTCTGACTGGAGAACAGTTTGACATACTTGAATTAGTAAATACAAAAGGGGGTGCAGAGGGAAAAGTAAATAATAATATTTAGAGGAGAAGGTAAATAATAACATTTACTCGTCAAAAACTTGTCTTAGAAACTTAAAGTGGCAACTCCTTTTTGTCAAAGTGTATTGCTTTTTTAGACTTCTGCCATTGTCAACCTGCTGACATCTATTGTAGGGCTGTGTTAAGACTGTAGTGTTATATTGGCCCATCAAATCCCACAACTCTGTTAGATTATTTGAAATGGGTTGCAGGGTTAAGGCAATCCACCTGGGTTGTGAAACAAATTCTGGATTCTCCATCCTTCTGTTGCTATTATTGGACTAAGTTTTATTTATATAATAAAAAACTGAGCTTACAATACTTCTGCTAAACTGCTATGCTTATAATATTTCTGCCAAGCTTTGGTATTTTGTTTCCTTAAAACCGAGAACAGGAAAGGAAAGGAAAAAGAAAAGATTTTTGTCCTTACAGATATTATGATGCCCACTGAAACTATCTTATATGGATGAGTAATTTCATTAGGCTTTCCAGCATACCAGGGGCTTTTAAAATTAAATTGCATCGTGATAAGATTAAATTTGTGGGAACTATGTTCAGTGGCAGCTAAAAATACCCAATAATTTCAATAGACTGTGAATTAGATCCACAGAATGTGAGAAAGATGAGCTGGATTATGTCATGTCTCACATCAGCTTGGAAAAACGCAGTATCCTTTGTGTTTTCAGTGGATGGAGGCTGGTCTTGTTGGTCATCGTGGTCGAAGTGCTCAGCAACTTGTGGAGGAGGGCATTACATGAGAACTCGCTCCTGCACAAACCCGGCCCCGGCGTACGGAGGAGACATCTGCCTCGGCCTGCACACTGAGGAAGCCCTCTGCAACACACAGCCGTGCCCAGGTACAGCCCACCAGCCCACCCTCTTGCTCTTTATGTGCCACTGAATAAGGCATTCTGTTATTTAGAAGCAAATAATTTCTCTCCCTTATTAAGTGGACAATCAGCTCTTACATGCTACAGTGCTACGGTAAATCAAGAACTAGTAGAATATGTTCTTCCTCCTTCCTCCCTCTTTAAAAATTAAAAACTAAGTTACCATGTCTAGATCTGGATTAAGTAAAATTGTGTAATATTTGAAGTGGACCATGCAAACAGTTTACGAGACTTTTAATAAAAATATCTCAAAGAAGTGCTTTTGCTACAACACCAAACATTCACAGCAAGCAAATTGCTGAGGTTAATATTCAACACATGTTATCACTAGGGCCTTCAAGCAGATCCTATGTGCCCTGTTTTCATATAAAACACAAAAAAACTTTCATAGGTTTTGTAAAATTCCTTCTTCAACTTTGCATATTTTGGAACAAAGACTTGATCTTTCTAAATGACTATGCTTAGTAGATGAAATGTCTCAGCACTCCTGCTAGTTGTATGATATCATGGATCATGTCTATTTCTGTAACTTTCATTCTGCCTTTTGACTCATATTAAAGGAAACTAAATTTTTTAAATGAATTTAAGTGCGAAATTGAGATTAAAACCACATAAATTTTCATTTATTGCTGATTAGTGGATTACAGGCAACAGCAAAAGTAAGGAAGAAGCTCTGATGCCACACTGTGTTACTTGCTTCACTTAGAGCTCCTTGACTTCACAGCAGAAGTTTTCTGCTCATATGATGAGGCTGTGCAAGGGCAAAAGCCCCATGAGTCTGAATGGATCATATTACTTGTTACAATTCTCTCCCTTTCTAAGCACTACATATCTTCCAGCAGAATAAAAGTACCTACTTTGTCAAAATTAAAGCAGATGCTACATTCTGTATTGGATTTTTTTTTAAAAAAGCCAAGAATAGAGATCTGTTGATGATTTGATTTTTTGAGACAAATAGTGTAAATTTGTATGTAGAAATTGCATAGCTGCCTTGAAATCCTTAAGGCATCTTTAAAAGGTCAGAGCTGCAGTGTTCATTGTGCTAGTATTGTAGCTATTTCTCTAGTTGTACATTTATTTTCTACCACCATTTTCCTATAAATGACAGTTTGCAAACATTCATAAATAATGTCTTCATCTTATTTTGACCTGCCTGTGACCCAAATTTTGGAGCAGATAGAGGATGGAGTAGGAAGTTGGTTTCATTCATCTTGGTTCAAGAAAGTAGAAACCCTTATAAAACAATAACATTTCAGAGGCTTAAAATGTATTTCTCACATTCTGTAATATTTTATTAATATTTCAATCTCACTGAAAATTTGCCATAGGCTTTTGAAACAGCACATCATCCGCTAGCTGTGAGAATGGCCCTTGCCTCATGTTTACAATACAGAATTCAAAACTGCCTTTTACTGCTCTTATTTCACATGGGTATGGGTCAAAAGTAACCACGGTGCTACATAGATCAAGTCTGGAGAGACGCCCGAACGCCTGCAGAGCCATTTTCTTGTGGTAAGGAGCAGGTGAAGAGTGGCTCTTCCTTGTGCAGATCTGAAAGTAACACTGCTGACATCCACTGCTTGAGTGACATGCTCAGTATGAGAAGAGAATAGTAATGACACTTGGAACCTAAGAACAACCAACCAACACAGAAATGCATATGCAAAAATGGAAACTATTTATAACATTTCTTAAGTTGTGAAAAGAGTGAAGATTTTTTGGCTTTCGAAATACTGCTTTGCTTTTTGGTTTTTTTTTCCCAAACAAAACTAGCAGAAACCCAAATGTTTTGGAATCCTGGTGTAAAGGATTTGTTGAGGATATAGAGACTTCATGGCAAATCCAACTGAAAGTATTCAAGTATGCACTTAAAAGAAAGTAACAGGCTTGTGTCTGCAAAACACATCAGTTTTTCTCATCTTTAATTTTAAAAGCACTGTCATTGAGTTTGTAGTTTTAATTTATCCAAATGCAATCACAGCACTATGAAAGGAAGCATAGCAGTATTGATCAGTAGTGGCTGATTATCAGTAAGTGTAACCAGTTGCAATGGTGTCTGCAATATGTTGCATAAAATAGTATTTTATACCTAAAGTATTTACTGCTTCTGTAAGAGGTGAAAATACATCCCGTCCTTAGACTTGGAGCTCACACGTACAAATAAAGAACAAAGCAGCTGAGCATTTAGAAATGGTGGTGTAATTCTGCATGAAAGATATTGATAATGTTACATTGATGAAGCTGATCTTTCTTCAGTCCTACCTTCACCAAGGGATCTCTTAGGAACTGCTTTATATTTAGCTGGTTTCAAAGGCCAGCCAAGTCTCTGTACAAAGAAGATATGACATGTCATGAGTAAGCCTTGCCACGTTAGAGGTGAAAAGCAGTTCCAGGTTAAATACCACTCGAGTTCACCCTCTCTTTTACATTCTCGTGTCTTTTGCACAGAACTGAGGAGCAAGTTGAGAGGCACCTGCCTGAAGTGCAAGAGAGCCTCAGATACATTAAAAATACAGAAATCAAAGGAATGAGGCAGGATAGAAAAGTCAGTAGAAGAGCATGCAAAAGCTATGGGTTCAGCTTCCCAGTGATGGCAGAGATAGTGGCTCCACAAAGGGCAGGTCTGACAATTTGAAATCACATATCTCTCTTGGGTGCCTTACTTCTGTACAACTCTCTGAGCCCCCAACAACCTCCTCAAACCACAGGTTTGGTGTGAGGATCCACCGCTGCAGGGGTGACCCTCTGTTTCATGCTCACACTGCTGTTCCCCCTTTACTCCTCTGTGATTCTGTGGGCCAGATAAAGCTGATCAGCTCGGCACCAGACCCACAGAGTACCTGTCCAGTAGTGTCTGGGTGCACCACGGGACTCGTTTCCATATGGGTCCCCTAAGGGGCAGGATGAAACAGTAACCTTGCCAAGTCACCTGATTGTGACTTAGCATGATCCATGTGTTCTCTGACATTCCTATTTTATCACGGGGTGTAGCTTCTTCAACAAAGAATCTGGCAGGTCAAAAGCATTGGACAAGATGGGGCTGCAGAGTGCACGAACCAACAAGAAGCATTTAGGATGCCCACAGTATTTTGGCACCTGCTGCGTATATCCCAATTATACCAGGACTGGACAAGTCTTGGCTCTGGGTTAAGCATGCTCTCTGCCACCAGTGAGAACTGGGCCAAGATTTGTAATGAGCAACATTCCTTTAAGCCTGAATGAGCAGGGCTTTATTGTTACTAAATATTTAGGGGAAAGATCCATATACTTATTTTACTTAGATCCAGCAGCTGACACTGGAGGTGATAACAGCAACTCCTGGATGTGCCACACTAAGTAAGCAGGAAAATGCCTGTCCATTTGCTTGACTCCCACCTCAGCTCTCCTATGCCCTGAATTAGGATTGAACTACATTTTTGGCATCTGCCTGTGTGCTTCTAGTACCCACTCTGCAAATGAGGCCCTCCCAGGACCTCTCCTAGGAAACAGAAAAGCCAAAAGACAGAGCTGAGTATTTCTGCTGCTCACGATAACAAGATCCTACAAGCTGATTGAATCAAGGTATTTGTCCTGTTGTTCAAAGAAGGCCTCATCCAGACAGTTGCTAATTGCTCATAAAGATCAGTATCCTGGTTCTTACTTGACCTGCTAAGTAAATCTGTTTAATAAACAACATCTATTGTTGGCATTTTTCAAGACGTCAGTCTCAAATACTCCTGCTGGAGTCTGTTAAATTTTAGATGACTGAGAGTTTTAACTTCTTTCTTGTGTGAACAATGGCATAGTAGTGAGTAAATGTGAACCTTTGAATGCTTGAATTATACAACATATTGGAAGGACCCCCAAAGAGTGTAAAACTGCCTTAACTTTCCACCTGATTGACAGTGTAGAAAAGCTTCACTAATTCACAAATGGTAATGTTCTTCAATCTAACCTGAATCAAAATTAGAAAATACACAGTTTTTCATTTGAAGCAAAATGAGATTTGTAAATTTGCTTCGCATTGGCATAAAATCACTTAAAATTTTGAAGTAGAAACAAGTTTGGTTTGGGATAGCAGGGCTATTTATTCCATATCAAAACCATAAAACTTGTCTCTGTGGAAAAGCTGACAGAAGAGAGGAAGTTTACCTGAGCTCTGTTTTTACTATATTTGACAAACTCAGAAGGCTCCTATGAAGGCAAGGCTTGGCCTTGAGTTGTAAGAATGCTGAGTGCAATAAACTCACAGCATCTCATGGGAATGAGATCAATTCACTTCATTTAAGGAAAGTATCTGAGACCACACAGGCGTGAAATAAAAAATATCTTAATCAAAGTTACATGAGGAGAGGAAGAAATATAGAAAAGAAATAGAAGGTGACAAACTGAATGGGGAAGAGAAGATGAGCATCTACAGCCAAGAGGTGGACCTGAAATAGCAAAAGCTAAAAAGGAAAACTTAAAAAAATCTTCAAGATGCCACTATTTTTGTGGTTAAATACATATCCTGTTTCAGACTGGAATATATACTCTTGTAGTTCTCATTGGTCTTTGTCAGGTACCTAAAAAAATACAGTAGCCTTGTCCACCCTAATGAGCTAGACTGGAATTAATTCTACAGCTATCACTCTTTCAGTGACCCCCACAAAATCCCATGGCTTCTTATTTCCATGCACAAAGGCCATGGCAGAAGCCAAAACCATGATATGTCTGCAGAAAATTTACCATCCCGGTCCCCATTTCTCAGGCTTCTGCCAAAGCCAAACTGCCTTTGTTTTATCGGAACAAAGGAGCTGCCCTCTGCTAGATGGTGGTAGCTGGGGAGGAGGCCTTCTGTCCTAACTCAGAAATACAAGCTATTTCTCTCTCACTCGGTGTCCTTGAACTCCTTGATCACAGTGTCTGCATGCCTGTCCCTCTCTGCCTGTTGCAGACAGCTGGTCCGAGTGGTCCCAGTGGTCCGACTGCGACTCGTCTGGGCTCCAGAGCCGCGCTCGGCAGTGCGTCGTTCTGTTTCCCGTGGGCAGCCAGTGCACGGGCAACACCACAGAGAGCAGAGCCTGTGCTGTGGACTCCAACTTTATACCAGGTGAGGTCAGACACTCCTTGGAGGATTGGTGAAACCTCTCAAGGCTTCAGGACCGAGGCATAGCACTGTTCCAGACTGCACTGTGCAGATCCATGAGCTGAAGCAGAGCTTGCCTTCAGTCATGGCAAGGATGTGTAGAGACAATGTTGTTAGATCTGGTGTCTACATAAAAATCTGGCATTTTTAACCCAGTGCTGTAGAGCTGTCCCTGGTGTCACTGCCCAGGACTTTGGTTAGTCACTGTCACAGCATTCTGCAGGTCTTTCTCATTCTACTTGGTATCAGGGGATAAGTATACACAGCAAATAGAAATAGTTTACTTTTTTTTCAAGTGTTTTTGAAACTAGGATTACTAGAGAAACACTGCTCTAGGTTTTGTGGTTTGCATGTACAAAATGGGTGCTGTGGTTGTTAATCTGGAAATCGTTTCAGAGAGTCCCTTACTGTGCTCAGAAAGGTAAGTACTATTAGCTTTGCCTCCAGTCCTTATCTCCCCCATGACTGCTAAGTGCCTGATGGGTAGTCACATTATGTATTATTCTATCGTACTTGTTGAAACTCGTGACTGTACTTTTGTTTTTAAATCACAGCAGTCATTTGAATGCCCACAACAGTATGGGTGGTCACAATGCACTGCTGTTAACAGTAGACTTTTTCCAGTTAAAAAAAGCTAGGGGTCTTTTCACAGACAGAAAAGTTTACATTTTAATGTATCATTTGAAAAGTGGCTGTGTTTACTCAGTGCACCAACCTTTTCTTTGTGTGACTACGCAGTAAACTATGGTACAATATAGCAAAGGTATCAACAAAGTTAAACACTGTTTTTATGGATGGTGCATAAAGCTTTAACTCCCAAATAGTATTTTCCTCTAAATCCAATGTGAAAAATGTCAGTATGAAAGCAAAAACTCCCACATTGTATTTTCCCTTTTCTAAGGCTTTTGAAGCTCTATTAATATTCACATTCTGTGAATCTGCAGCTTAATCCAATACAATCTCTACACCTTGTTTTGGAAAGTAGGCATTTTCAGAATCTGAAACAAGCTGCCACATCTCTTGCCCTTCTGGTTTGTTTGCTGCTCCTCCTCACATTACCAGTAACACAGCAGATAAGGTCGTGCCCATTACTCCCACCCTAGAGAATCTAGCTTGCTTTCTTTGGTTCACTCAGCTTGCTTCTACTCATCCAGGTCCTCTAACTCAAGGGTTAGCTCTTGGCTGAAAAGCCTAACCCCTGCAGAAGTGGCAACCTTCTTCTGTTGTAAGAACCAGGCACGTAGTCCTAGCCGGTTTCTGTATCTTTTCCCTCGCTTCATTTGTTGCTTGGGAAGGTGTTATCAAAGAACTTAAAATTCTGCTTTTTCGAAATCCAGGTGTACTGTGTCAGCCACCCCACTTGCATACACATGATCCTTGACCCTTTCAGAGTCAAGGATCTGATTTGTAAGGCAAATCAAGAGACTGATTTGTAAGGCAGAACTTCCCTTCATAGAAACCATGGTCAGGAAGCGAGGAGTGGAAAAATTTGATTGCCAGCAGATTTTATTCTGTATTTTTTCAAAAACTTTTCAAAGTAAAAATGGTAAGGATACAGGCTAGAATTACATTTTATTAGTTTTCAGCTGAGACCTATGAAATAGGCAGTCATCTTTTTTGAAGATATATAAATTCCCACTTTTAACATTAATGCTAGATGCTACTTCTAGAAGTAATGAGCCCATTTGAACACAAGGTAATTAAACTGTAGTTAATTTTTCTTCAGTAAATCAGCTCTTTCTCCACAAGCCTAAGCTCCACAAATAATGTTTTCATGTCCATTTCATCCTTTTAATTCCAGAGCTCTTTTGAGGCAAGAATTAAAAATAAGTTGCTGCTTTTGCTTGGGAAACTAAGGAACCTGAAGATGTCATGGGATCCTTTCTATTAATTCTACCACATAGTAAATGTATTTTTTACCTTGAATTTGAAGTGGATGTAATATAATGAATTTTTAAATCCTTACTGTGTTAATCTAACTAGAATTTCTCTGAAATATTTTTTTTCTTGGCCTAAGTTGTTTATTTATTTTCCTAGAAATATCTGTGGCACGATCCAGCAGCATAGAAGAGAAACGGTGTGGCGGTAAGCTTTTCAGCTGGAGATGTCTATTAAATGCTGAAATATTGCTTTCCCATTTTCTGCTTTTGTTTCACCTTTTGCACTCCCTTAGTATTAGTCTACCTTCCAAATGCTTCATTCTCATTATTTACATTTGTGCAGTAGTTACTTGTACAGAAAAATATAGTTACTACAGGATTTCTCATTAAATAGCCATCTGTCATTGGTGACCTTTGAGAGTAGAACATGCATTATTGGATGCTTTTATTTTCTTCTTTTTCAGTGTGGCAGTCACCCTTGTACTCAAAAAGAAGTATCTGTAATAATTTAGTTATCAGTAGGTCAAAATTTGTGAAGTTGCTCCACCTTTTTCAGGATAATAAGTCAACAAACCTCTTTTGGGCTCCAAAACAACAGCAGAAAAACAGCCTGCTAACCTATTTAATAGCTCAGACTCTATCTGGGACTCATTTTCAGCTTCATTGCCAAAGACAAAACTAAAAAGTAAATAAAAGGTTCTATTCTGAAGAGTTGTGATGCTAGCAAAACAAATCTTGAAAGCAAAACCTTTTAAAACCACTAAACAAGAGGAAGAAGAAAAGAAAAAGGAAAATGAACTTTTTTTTTCTGCTGAGCTATCACGCTTAGTCTGTGTAGTCATGGCAATAGCTCTGGCCAGTTCTAGTATTCTTCCATGTACAGATAAGCTTCATTTTTAACCTAATAAAGGACAATGAAAACACAGAGGTTATTCAAGGGTACTTGTGCATATGGTAACTTGTTATGGGAGCCAGGATAATGTCATTTGATTTTTTCACTAATTAGCAGTGGTACTCTGAAAACATTTTGCCAAGTTCTACAACACTGGGAAATTCTCATCAAGGTGTGGAAGGATATTTCAGTGACAGATTGATATATTGATGCAGTCAACTGCATCACCTAAATATTAGTTCATGTTTCTAAGTACTCAGTAGGCATCTAAAGGTCCTACCTTAGGTTTTGCAAAAAATGAGAACCATGTGCTTGCCCATTTTTCTGTATTACAGAGAAAAAGATCTAATAGATGTTTAAGACTTCATGTTTTTAAGACTAGCACCAGTATATTAGTTTAAAATTCTTCATTTGTACATTTAGGCAACAACAAACAGTCATGTTAAGATGAAATTTTCAACATTATCCTAATCAAAAAGCACAGCTCCAGTTCAAAATAACAATAGAAAGCACTGTAATTTGTTTATTTTGAGCTAATCCTAATGGTGCCATATCTGACCTGGTATCTCTGTTCAGTAAGATCAGGGGATTATTGTGCTTTAGCCTCCCTTCTAGTTTCATGCAGCAGTGGGCTTCCTCTCAGTTTTTATCCCTGCGTAGGTGGAGAGGGTTTCCCACGGTCTGATCCCATCATACCTTTGAAGAGCAGAGCAGACAGGAGAGTGCTGTGCTCTGAGTTGTTGACTTTGCACTCTCTGGTTGCCATGCCTAAAGGTGTATTGAGATTCAAGGAGTCCATCTCTTGCCACTTCCCGTTTCCCCCTAAAATGCTGCCATTTCTTCCTCACTGCCCCCTATATAAAGAAAAAATTCTAAGAGCTGGGAAAGGGAACAAACTGGCCAAGATACAGAAAGAATGATAACCAGCAAGAATAAAAGCAAGGATGGAAAAATATGTGCTGCTGCCTCTGGGACGTGCATCCAATAAAAGGGATATGGAAAACATTTACAGAAAGCAAGAATGTGGTTCAAAGATACTAGGATTTTGTCAGTTCTGCCACAAGTCACTATGTGTAAGAGAAAGAACTGTGATAGCAGCAGAGGAGGTGATACTGTAGTTCACTGAAAGAAAAAAGCTATGTATATACACTATATACATAATTTATATATAACAAGGCTTTTGTTATACAGTCTGAAGAAAAAAATTATGAACTACTCAAACACAAGAAATGCAATTAATTTTCTTTTATTTGTCTTCTGAACTTGTTTAAACATCTTTCAAAGATCTCAGTACTTACAGAGATATATGGGTATCTAAGATTCTTATAATGGTCCCCTCAGGGAAGTAAAATGAATTTACTACTGTATGGATGAACCATATCAGGGAAACATTTGAATCAAACACTTGTCTACATTTTTCCCGAGCTGAAGCTTTTACTGCTACTGCCTTAAAATTAAGGTTGTCTTCTTCTCTCCGCTCTGCAGAGTTCAACATGTTCCACATGATCGCAGTGGGATTAAGTAGCTCGATCCTTGGTTGCCTTCTCACCCTGCTTGTTTACACTTACTGCCAGCGGTACCAACAGCAGTCCCACGACGCCACTGTCATCCACCCGGTGTCACCCGCGCCGCTCAACACCAGCATCACCAACCACATCAACAAACTGGACAAATACGACTCTGTAGAAGCCATCAAGGTGAGCAGAGGGCTGGGAGCTACTTGGTGCACCTAGACAACATTTCTGCTGTATCCAAAGGATTCTCCTTTCTACTTTTCCACAGTGCCATTTGAGATCAGCTTATGCTGATTGTTAATGACAAAAGTAGATTTCACTTGAGGTATTGTAATTGCAGATCCTTTCACTTGTCAATCCCTGTTAGGCAGGAAGTTGGATTTTGCATATGTGTATAATTTATACAGCAGGCTTTCCTGGAAAAAAGCAAATCACTCAAGTTGTTTTGTGGGATTTTTTTCCTAATTGTGTTCCCTAGTGGCTTGTTCAAGAAGTAAATAGGGCCATTAACAATCACCATGGCATCTACTGAAGAAAATCCTTTGGGTCTGATGATCTGATATCAAGGTCACTCTTCATCTTCCTGCACTATGTCTCTGTACAGGAGATATATCTGGTGAATACATTCTGGGTCAGACTCTCAGCTAGTGGTTATACCCAAACTATTCTGTGAAAAAGCAGGACAGAGGTACTGAGGGTCTATAATGATATCTATACTATTTCATCATTATTCCCAAACTGCTATTTTCTTTTTGTGACCTTTTAAAATAACTCTGCTTTTCAGATCCATTGAATTAAGAAAGGATGTGCATTCTGGAAATACCTAGTTCAGTATCTTCGGATTACACAGTTTATTCATGCAGCTGCAAAGCTTTTCTGCAAATGAGGATGTTTCTTAAATCCTACCTGGATAATCCAGTTCTTAATTTCTGCATTTTTCTTTCTAATTAAAGATGTTTTAATGAAATTCATTAAAAACATTAAGAAAAGTCTGGATCTTCTAGTCAGCAGTGGAATATGAACCTAATTTAAAGCTTTTTCAAATTCCATTAATCATCTCTCTAGATAGCTACAGAAACAAAAATAAAAAACCCCAATCCTTTGAAAATTTATGTTCTAAATACCTATATTACTTTTTTAAAAAACAGGATTTATGCTCTTAAGGCCTTCAGACATTTCTGCCACTTGAAAATCAGGGAATTAATGCAGTAAAGAGAAAATAATTCTTATTCAGTAAAAAGATAATAAGTGACTCATTCTAATAGGAAGAACTGGGTATATATGATTTAAAAATATTCATAGAATCATAAAATTTGTTTTTTCATATTAGAGGGAAAATGCCTGGCTTTATTAAGTAGAATTTATTTCTGTAGGAATGTTATTATGTAAGAAGATACTTCATGCAAATGCAATTTCTGTAAATGTACAGGTATTTCTCAGTGCACTTTTGCCTGGCTTACTATACACAGATACTTTACTTGCCACAAAAACTGCCTTGGTGAAAGAGCATTTGGTGATTACCTTTCCTATGTCCTTTTCATTTTCTGATTTTTTTTTTCCTTTTCTTCCCAGGCATTTAACAAAAACAACCTGATTCTAGAGGAGAGAAACAAATACTTCAATCCACATCTTACTGCAAAGACTTATTCTAATACCTATTTTACAGATTTCAATAATTATGATGAGTACTAATGGGCTTGTGTATTTTCTGGCCTCCTGTAACTCCCCAGTCCCCAAGGCCTGTGCTACTCGAGTGCTCATGTGATTGAGGCTTCAGAGATGAAGTTCAGAGACATTTCAAGCACGATCCAAGCCATCAATGTCCCATTGCTGCCAAAAGCCCAAACCGCCTGTTTGTGACATGATGTTTTCTTTGCAGAATGCAAGGTTGGCCTTCAGTGTCAGGGGCAGCTGCAGCCCCTCGGTGTTGCTGGACCACTCATGAGGATTGCATTGCTTCGCTCAGTTTCCTAAATTTCCACTCATATTTCTCTAACAAGTGACTATGTAATTCCTGAGTTTTCAAAAGAAATAATAATGTTACCCCGTAAACCTGTGCCAGGAGTACAAATCTAATTTTCTTTTTAGGTGTTGTCTTTTATTTCCTTGGGGTTTAAAAAGGGAGCTTTGCTGTTAGCCCTTGGTGCAGTCTCCTGAAGCTCACACTGCCAAAAAGAGCTCACAAGGTGCTGGGCATGACAAGAAGAAATGTGGAGGTTTAGTCATCCTCTGCAGCAGCTCTGGGCTCTGTAGGCTGATCTTCCTGGGCTGTAAATCACTCTGGCTGCAGTTCAGCTGCTCACAGTGCAGAGAAGTACTAAGGCTGTACCAAGGGATGTAATCGTGTAATTAACCCGGACAGCTCCTGGGTCAGTGGTTTGCAGTTGCTAGCCGAGCCCAGTCGCATAAAGCCTTCACCTTGTTCAGCTTAATTTTTGTGAGGGTGTGGAAGGGCATGTCCCACGGGGAGGCCGAGGGAAGAGGGCAGATGGGAGAGGCACACTGGGAGGATTTTCTGTGTGTCTCTGGCAGACCAGCCCTGCTGCAGCCTGCAGGTTTGTTGTTCCACAGGCCTGCTCTCCCTGGTGGGCATGCGTGGAGCACACTCGCCTCTGGTGGCTCTGCACTCACCCCAGGCTGGCCTCAGAACAGTACAGCTGCACCTGTGGCGTGTGCCTTCTCTGGCTCTAGGGGGTCTGTGGGCATAATCATAGGTCTGCTTTTTCCTTTCCAGCTTTTACTTTATATGCCTGTGTCTGACAAAAAAAAAAGCTGGCTCAGAGAACATAGATATATTTGCAAAGGGCTGTCTCATCTTGCTGCCATGTCTGACCTGAATCAGTCAGCCCCCAGAGGAACATTCTTATGGTATTTTAAGTGATGATCTTGTTGGACTTCATTGATGTAAATATTTAAAATACTGTTAGAGTTTTAAGTTATCAGTTTTAATTCCTTCTGTAGTGGTAGATGAGGAAAGACAAAGTTTTATACCATTTTTCTTTGTTCTGTCTGTCTTCACCCACCTTCATGTCATTTTTATTTTTGTATCTGAAATTCCAGATGTATAACTAAATAGCAAATTGCAGGGATTTGAGTCACATTTTCCAGAGTATATAGTAGTAGGAAAGCATTTGCCATTCTCACAAGCTTGTGAGAAGAAATTAAAAGTGAATACTAAGGATTAAAGAACTGGGCTTTCATTTTCTTGCTAAAAGCAAATACTAGGAAGGTATGCAAGGAGAAGCAGAGTGGAAATATTTCCATTCTGTTTAGAGCCCTTGCTAATTAGGTTATGTTATGATAGGCAAATAGAGAAGAAACATGTACAGCGTAGAACAATTCATAGCTATGTATGAAAAAAATCAAGAAGTACCAGGAAACACTTACATAGCAATGGTAAACACTGTACCTACTGACAGCAGTGAGCTGCATGTTTGAATGGGGATAGATCTGAATGTAGCACTATGCTTCCAATCTGTTCTGCAGAAAAATGAAAAAATTCAAAGTGGTCTTTAAAATGCTATGCAGTTAAATGAACACACATTTACCACTATGAAAGTAATTAAGATCAGCCGCCCATTTTTTCCAGCTGAATAGTTTTCCCTGTTACTAACTCATCAAATGAAAGCACCTCACCTTCACACCAGCTCATCTCCAGAAAGTATAGTAATGCTGGGTCTCTATAATTTGTGATTTTTTTACTGTACATTAGATTTGGTTTTCCGGGAATAAATGAGCTGACTGCCCTGGGTAAGAGAAAATTTTCTTTGCAAGAGATAGAGGGGAGAAAAGCTCTCCAAATCATAACCATTGTGGTATTTGAATTACTGTGTTCATGCCAAAAGATAAATTTTATATTTAAATAAGATAAAATAAAACCTATATTGTTGCTACTGCCAAGAAAAAGCAGCACATGTACATATACACATATAAGTAACATTGTTCCTTTCTGCCCCTGTACTAAGGGTGCATTAGTCCAGCTTCTGGGTTTTATATTTAGACTATTAGTTTTAAGACAAGTATCTTTAAAATACTTGAACTATGTATTTTTATTTTAACCTTTTTTAATTAAAATTACTGAAATGATCTTTTTTTTCCTAACTCTTCAGTAGTTTGAGGCACACCTATCTTTATAGTGATCTATTTTCCATTCTTTTCATGGATAACTACATATGTTAGACTCGTGTTATATAAGTGGTGATAATACCCTAGGTAAAGTCTGCATGATCATAGCTAGAAGTGCATTTAGCAGATGCTCAGTCTGCTCACAGTGCCCTCTCCCAAAGGAGTGTTTCAGGTGTTCCAGATCTCTGAGCAGCTCCCATGCCAACAGCAAAGTGTTTCTTTTAATTATTTTTCTTTTTCATTTAGCTTCCTAAATTTAATTGTTCTATATCACAGGCAGAAATATATTCAAAACTCTATCTGAAGAAGCAGGATAAACATGGAAATTTCACAGCACTTAAATGAGAAAAACTTGATGGCAAGATCTCCTTGTCAAGCTTGATTGTGAGACAACAGGTTTTAAAGCCTTTAGATATTTTTCTCTTAGGTAATTTTAGAGGACCCCAGATGCCTGTATCAGTATTTTCACCTTCTGAATTCTGTGTAGCTGCCCAGGTAGTTTAGCACAGCTTTTCCTAGTACACGGAGCAAAGCGAAGTGCAGTCTCTTAATTTTCAACTTACTTTCTTTAGCATCTTTTCTAAACTAGGCTACACACATTTCGGTGAAAAGCAGATTTCATAGAATTGTTTGGATTGGAAGATGTCTCAGATCGATTCCAACCATTAACCTAACATTGCCAAATCCCTTATTAATGATGTCCATTTTGTAATGAAAGTTCTTCTTTTTCTTTCTGTCAAAAATATAACAAGTGGGCACTTCCTGCAAACCTTGTTTAAGCTAATAGAGCTCTCAAATTTTCTCAAGGATAAAATTTGGTTACAAAAGCATTTTTCTATTCCTTGAAAGGGAAAATCAAGTCCCGTGCTCATCAAATTCCATGCTTAAATATTGTTTATCTTTTCACTTGGATAAAGTCATCTATTCTGGACTAATAATTATATTACCTCCAATGCCATTAGTTAATATTACTAACTGTGTTTACACTGATGGCATGAATTTAAAAATGCTTTTCTGTTTTGAATGCAAACAGTTTGGCAGATAAATGAAAATTCCCTAAGTAGAGCTGTTTCCATGTAGCCCTGCTGCATGGAGGGAGGAGGAAACAAGATTGCCAATCACAACCTGCACAGTAGGTACACTCATTGACAAACTCAAAGTACAACTAGGCTTGAGTACACATTTTGTGCTTGTTTCTTTATGTCTGAATCATAGCACATGTTCCTCAGTTGCTTAGAAAATTGACTCCTGTGCTTGCAGATATATCTTGGACTTTGATTTGAGTCTGATGATTTTTATGGCCCTTTGAAGTTACTTTATGTAGAAGCTTTTCCAGCCATTTGCAGTCACCTGAAGCAGTGTGGTTTGGTTAAAACTAATCAAGAGATTTTTGACTAGGATTAGGAATTTCATAAGAGAGTGGAAGAAAGAATGGGGCTTAAACAGCTTTGATTTCCTGGCTATTAAGCAGTACTGATTAAAATCTCACATGGATGTAGGATACTGTGCATTTAGTTAACTCTACCAGAGCTCCACAACAGCCTCTGGGAAAACACCAGAGCACAAAACGCCAGCGTACAAATCCAGAGCTACTGAAGCACTCATTTTAGTGAAGAAAGTTCTCAGAGCATCAGACCATATGGCTGTTCAAACCAGAAAGGAAAGTAAGAGGTCCCAGATGTAAGTAAAATGTTAATAGGATTAAATGCTTCAATATTTTTTTCCTCATAATTATTGAATGAATATATTCACTTCTTTAAATGTGGGACCAGTTTTAATAAAATCGGCACACCATGAGCACATTCCTAATGTTGATTGTATGCATAATGGCTTTTCTGTATGAGATCAATTCTGTAAACTGTTTGGTCCAAATTTATCTTGCTCTGCTTGAGGCGTCTGGCCAATTTTGATTGTAGCTGCCACCAGCACCCTCTATGTCTCGTCTAGGAAAACATATGTAGATGGGCAGAGTTACATCCTGATGAGGGCTTGTCTCACCAACACTGCAGTGAGCCTAGAGAGATATACTTATTTTCAGTGTCATTTCCATGCCTAGGTTGGCATAAGCTCGGCTCTTGAGTATTTTACTCATCACATAAGTAACCACACCGAGATCAATTGTATAAATGTAACGAGTTACTTATTTTAATGTGTTTACAGAATTGAGCCCAAAATGTATTGCTTCTGCACAAATCCATGCACAGTACAAGATGACTTCAATAGTAAGAAAACAGATTCATTTAAAATTGTTCACAAGCGAATCTGCATCTTGATATCAGGGAATAATATGTGTTCATTGTGTGGGGTATTTGAATTCATTCCTTTCTTTGCTAAATAAATGAATGATAAAACAAGATACTGCTTGACTTCATTTAAAAGCCATTCTTCCAAATAAAGAAGGATTGTGGGATCTGTGGACATCTTCCCCCTTTTTTCTGTCTACTCTTCTCCACAAAAATGATTGCATGTGTGGCCAAAGTAGCCTTTAGCTAGACTGTTCTGTGTCACTAAAGGAATGCTTTGCATTGTGTTGCCATTCTCTGACTGGGATGGTACAAAGAGGGAAATATGCAAACCTGGGACGTTTGGCAACAATTTCAGCCCCAGCAGAAGCAAGGGTAGGCAGAATTGAAAACAAAAATGTAGAAAACAAAAACGTGGAAGAATGTGACTGGAGGCTTGGAAAACTTGTCGATAAAGGCACAGGAACTCAGAGGATTTTTGGGAACTGCCAAGGGTGAGGCTGTCTGGACTGTAAGCTCCTGGATAATCAAGCAGACTAGTAGCTCAAGAAAAAGCAGTCTGATTGCAACAGGTATTTGTGCAAAGTTTTGATTGTTACTCAGAATCGGGTGAGAAATTGACTGGTGACACTGTCAGCATCAGGTTAACCAGAAGGGATGGAAATACTCTCACAAGCAGGGAGCACCACCATACAGGTGGCATTTTGACAATACTAAATACCCTTGTTGGCACGAAGGATAAGGCAAGAAAGTTAAGAGCAGATCTGTAGAGCTGGTGCTGAACTCATGGATTTTGGCCTAGCTCCAGGATATTCCCACAGGCAAAATACCCACAGCCGGTTAGAGAGTGTACCCCTTTAGTTTCTCTCATTTACTAGAGTAAAAAAAAAGCACCATACAGATGGCATGCTCTGCTTCATGGTGCAAGTTAAAGCATACTGAGAGGTGTACTGGGAACTGATAAACCTTCTGTTTCCTGTTGGCTTTTTTTGGATCCAGGCCGGACACTTTCTCACATATTTTCCCCTTGCCTTTTCTGCTTGTGGAAAATTGATCACAGGTTCTACCTTGCTGAGTATTTATGAATTTGAAGGAGAGATTTTATGCCAGTAGTGAGGTCTGCTAAAGTTTTTTTACTGTAAAACTGACATCAAGGTCTGTGTGAAAACTGCTATAGTGATACCAAGTCTGTCTTACTACAGTAAGTCTGGTCTTAAACTGAAGGTACTATAGCAATTCCTCAACTGAAATGATCATCTCAGCAGAGATGGTAATTTTCAGGAAAAGATTCAGTGTAATTTTCAGCGTTCTCATAATCCAATCCCAGAGGCTGGGAATGCAGAAGGAAGGTATTATTTGCACTTGGGTTTTGTTACTTTTTCTCCCTAGGATTCATCCACAAACATCATATAACAGTAGATTTGGATTTCAAAATATCATTGGAGGGTAATTAACAATAACAAAGTAGTTTTGGTCACCACAATATAAGAAAGATATTAAACTATTTGAGAATGTCCAAAGGAGGGCAATGAGGGTGGTGAAGGGCATTGAGAGGAAGCTGAATGAGGAATGGCTGAGGTCACTTGGTCTGCTCAACCTGGGGAAGAGGAGACTGAGGAGAGATCTCACTGCAGTCACAATTTCCTTGTGAGGGGAAGCAGAGGGGCAGGCACTGATCTCTTTTCTGGGGTGACAGTGACAGAACCCGAGGGAATGGCCAGAAGCTGAGTCAGGGGAGATTTAGGCTGGATATTACAAAAAAGGTTTTTCACCCAGAGGGTGGCTGGGCACTGGAACAGCTCCCCAGGGCAGTGGTCACAGCACCAAACCTGACAGAGTTCAAGAAGCATTTGGACAATGCTCTCAGGCACATGGTGTGACTCTTGGGGTGTCCTGTGCAGGGCCAGGAGTTGGACTTTGATGATCCTTATGAATCCCTTCCACCTCATCTTATTCTGTAATCCAGTAAGCCTATGGTTTTGAATGAATTCTAACTTTTGTTAGCTACAGCAGTAGAAACTGACTGAAAGTGAAAGAAATATAAAATTTCAAATAGATAGGATATTTAAAGTCTCAGCTTTTAAATAAAACTTTTTTTATTACAGGAAAGCTTCAGAAGAAATTGCTTTTATATCCTTGTGCTGAAAAGTGGGTTTTTTTGTCAAGGCCCTATGAAATTTCCTGTACAATGGAAAAATTGTTTATAATAGTGATGCATCTAAGATAAAATAATTGATATAGAGCTTGGAGATTTTTAGCAATAGTAAACATTTTGGTTTGGTATCAGGACAATGCCATTGTTTATTGCAATAATGGGAGTAAATGATCCCTATACAAATCTTTATAGGGAATCATTTTTCCTTGTCATTAACTTCTTCAAAAACAGCTTTGTTAGCAAAACTTTCCATGAGAGCTGCAAAAGATACATTTAAGAAGAAACATTGTTGTGGTGGCTTGAGCATGGATACACAGATGCAAGGATCTAAGTTAAAACTGCAGCCTCGTTCCACTGGTGCCAAGCTCACTTTGGATTTACACCTATTCAGGTCATCTTATCAAGTTTGTCCCAGCTGTAATCAGAGCTCTGTGTCCAGATGGTAGGCTTCAGTCTGCTTCGTCCGCATGATAATAAACTCCTGGTTTCTTCTCTGCAACAAATAAAATTTCTATGAGAATATTAGACACTTTAACCAGTTAGCAATTTAAATGAACTTCAGCAATAGCCCTGTAACCAAATTATAATGATATTTTCCTCACCAAAGCCTAGATTACTAAAAAGTAAAGAGAAATATTATTTCACAGTCTGGCTTCTATCCACTATAAGTATTAAAATGTTCTTGTTCAGTATTTTTGTCATGCTATTTGCTTCAGCCAAATCAACAAGTAAAACAGATTATTGCCAAGAATTTTTTTCTTTGTAAAAACATGTGAAATGGCATTTAATTTACCTAACTCTGGGAAAGTGCTAAATTTTGAAAGCCTGTTTCAATGTAGTTGCAAAATAATTTCAGTCCAAGAAGACTGAAGCAGAGTTTAAAATGTTGGCAGTAAATAGGATTAGAAGTCCTAGGGTGAGAATTAAAAACAAACAAATGAAAAGATGGGGAATGGGTCAAATAGGTCAAAAGGAAACATGCCATGTAATAGCCAGGGATACTTGTGGCTCCTTCTTACCCATGCCAGTAGATGAGATGGGTAAGTGACCTTTTGCTCTGTTATAGTTGGATGAGTTGAAATTATTTATAAGTCTGAATCCAGACCAGAAACCTAGTCCACAAATTGTTGAGGGATAATCTTTATTCCAGAGAAGCCACAGGCAGCTGGCAAAACAAGAAACTCTTCGTCCCCAAGAATAGATTAAATGTGGCACCTTGGTTTTGCAACAAACACTGCAGTACTTTGTAGGGCGTATTTATCCATGTATGGGGGATGCCCTCATGGCACTTCAACTCTTATAAGCAGGCAGAATTCTGGCCCACCGGTTCTGGCTGGTTAACTGAGGCTTCCAGCTGCTGGGGACTGCTAATAAGGTCTGACAGGTGGCATGGGCTTGGTCCCAGAACTTTCCTTCAGTAATTTGTCTTTGCTGGGTGGTGCTGGTTTACCTACGCCAAAGCACCAGCGCATGTGCTCACCCTCTGGTCAGCCCAACCACACCTGATCCTCCCTGCTGGCATGCAGCACTCTGCAGGACCTGGGAACATTGTAGCATCTCCCCTACCAGTTGTCTGAGCATCAGTAGCCACGATGAACAAGAAGAGATGGTACAATCCCTTTTGTTGGTGGGGGGATAGTGGCACGGCAAGATAAAGGAGCAGTTTTATCAAGGCAAAGAGCTCTCACTGAAAGGAGTGTGAGCATTAAATTTGTTTGTAAATTCTCTGAGATGCAAAACTTTTTGCGTCACACCGTAGCCTCTGACCTGGATATTTATTCAGAGAAGATAATCCTTTAACTCACAGTTTTGAGTTAAAAATGTCACAGTGCTCCACATCTCACCCATAACATCCCTAGAAAGGGATGGGGTCTCATTTTTGCCTGCATGGTCCATTAAAAGAGAAAGATCTGACACAGATCCAAGCAAACTCTGAAATCTGGATGAAAGCATGTCACATTATAAAGTGTTCTCTAATTTTTTGTTATGCTGTAGCTCATCAACAATTTTGGCGAAACCCACTGATTTTGCAAGCCTTTTTTCCATAATGTAGTGCAGAAATATGCATTGGCATTATCCACCTCAGCAGCAGGAAATGTGAGAATACTTGAGCAAATATGAACAGTCCATCATCTCCCTCAAGCTTTTATAAATTTACCTGCAGAACTGGGATGCTATAAATCTGCACATAATTAGGAAAATTCTAATGTAAGCTGAACTGTGCTGTGATCCTTGAGAAAGGGATAACCATTAGCCTGGAGGAACTTGGACACGCTGTTTAGTGTGCTGTTATTCCCCTCTCACATTCCATGTGCTATCGCTTAGCAATTTCACTGCAAAGATAAAAAAATACCGCAGGAATGAAACACATTAACACTGGCTAATTGGTAGGTCACTAGAAAAGAATTCTCCTCTGGATGGAGAGAGTGTTTTTAATAGGCTTCCACAGAAACCTATTTTCACCCGAATGTTTTGTATGAGTCAGGATGAAAAAAAACCAATATTGAGGTTGTGGACACAGAAATACAGAATTAATAACTAAAGACAAGGAAAAGCTACAAACCCAGCACATTGTGCAAACAAATAGACATTGCAAACTGTTTGTAGAGTCTAGTGTAACATTTCCTGGACCCATGCTCTCCAACTTGGTGGTAGAGCTCAGTGACTGCAGCTGATTGTACCTAGCAGTGAAGCCGGATGTCCTCGGAAAGCTGGGACCAGTTGCCATTCTCTTTGTCACATCCAGTGACCACCTGTTCTCAGTGGAGTGGCTGTGTGTCCCTCAGAAGGGGGTAACCAGTATCCAATAAGAGAATGGAACATAAGGAGGAAATGGATATTTTTTTGTCATCCTTGACTTTGATAGAGCAGAAGCGTCTAGAAACAGATAGATATGTTTTCCTGATGTTTTATCTATGCTGTCCCTTGCAATTAGCCTGTTCAAAGCTGTATGGATGGATCATTTATTCCATAAAGAGCATTGTAACCTTGGAGCTCTTTATAAACTCTGCTTGTGTTCCTCTTGAGTCTTCTTTCTTTTTCTTTTTTTTCCTTTGTAATAGCAATTACATAACTCACAGAGATTAATTTGGTTTGTTAGGCAGATAACATTGGATGTTTAAAGATTAAGCTGAGGCATCATTCAGATTTCCAATGGGCAGCCCATTCTGAGAGCTCACCAAGGGGTGATGCTGACACATAAAATGCAGTCACTAAAAGAATGTAATTTTAGCTTCAATTTTAGCTTTATTTAATGGATGTTTTCTAATGGTGTAGAGTGTGTCCTTAATTTGCCTCTCTGTAATGTGAGATCCTTGAATAACGAATTCAGAGGCAAGAATTTTAATTTTTTTTCCCAGTAGCGTTCTTTATTATGGAAGCAATCATCATTAAAAGCAAGACTGTAAAAAAGACCATTTTTTGGGGTATCTCTAGTGGCAAGATATCACTTTGGAATGCAGGTGCTCTCTAGCGAATAAGCCATAAGAAAGATCTACAGACAAACATTAATAACAATGTTAGAGACAGGGCAAAGGACAACCAGAGCTCTGAATCGAGATTTGTATGCTATACAGAAAAACTGGAAATTAATATGCTTTTAGTGTAAACGGGGACAAAGGTTCACAAATTAAGTTCAAAGCAGAACCAGCGGAACAGTGGTCTCTGCCCCAATGAAGACTTCCCAACAGGAAGTCTTCCTGAGATATTCAGCCCTTCAGAGCAAGGCATTCAACTGCTCCTATAAAGCCTGAGGAGCCCATATGCCTCTAAATGCAAAGCACGGGCACAGACATAGTGCTAGTGTCCATGATTTTCTTTCCTCAGCCAGGAGCCATCCAACAAACCTGCCTAAGCCCCTGAAGGATGTTGGTGGGTGGATTTTCCAAAGGTGGGTATGAACTGCTGCTGTAAAATCCAATCTGGCAGATGGCAGTCAGTCCAAGCAGCTGTCAATGGCAATGGACAGCAGAAGTTACAGGCAGCACCATTTTCCACAGGCAGAGACAGACTGACAAAGGCAACACCTGGACTGACTGAAGATTTCAAGCACAGCTATTGGAGGCAGCCTGGTAGTGGAACATAAGGGAATGAAGGCTTTGCCCTCAGCTGCCCTGTTCTGGCTCCCTGTACTGAGGAAGTGGCTCTCGTTCTGACAAGCAGGTGGGGTTTTCAGACACCGGGCAAGACTGGCTGTGGTGTAAAGCTGATGGAGGTCGTGTGAGGTAGCTCCTAACAGGGGGCTGATGCTTGGGGGTGGGGAAATAGTTTACCAGCCTGTTTCATGTACTCTGGTTTACAGAGCTGCCAAATGTCATGCTGAGAATGTGACAGCTCCTTCCACCTCCCTAAAGCTCAGCCTGACCCCCTGTTCATCGGGCTGTGCAGTACCACTGTGCTCTATTTGCTTTAGTCAGCTGCCAAGGACCCCTGTGTTGTTGGCTCTGCTGAGTCCCACAGCCTGAGAGCTCCTTCCCTCCTTGCCCTTTCAACCCCTTCTCGGAGCTCCACTACAGCATAAATAACAGCAGTCCTGAGAGAGAAAGATGGGAACTGTCAGAAGATGATGAGAGAGAAGGGATCAAACACAGGAGGGAGGAGAGGAGCGCAGGAGCAGTCAATGCTCTCAGGGTTGATGCATAGGGAGTGATGACGAATTGTACCTCCTGGACTGTGAGATGTTTAATCAGACACAGTTCTTGAGGCCACTGAAAGAAAGATGCCTCCAACACCTAGGCCTCATATGGACTAATCTGTACCTTGGATGTGCCTGGTTTGGCCAAGGAGTCTCTGTCTGTTCTCAGGCTTGGGGTGTGTGTTGTGCTCAGACCCTCTGACAAAAGCAAGAGAGCACTGTAAGGAACAGCAACACCTTAAAGTCTAAAGGTCCATATCAGAGTTGTGACTGCATGTGAAGGTTCTGCTCTGGGAGCAGGTGAAGGCAGAGATCACCAAGCCTCAGCCTGCAGAAGTTATATTGATTGTCCTCTGCCAGCATCTCAGGAAGAAATCACTCTCCACTTAAAACTACATAAGAGTGGAGACAGTATGGGCTGGCTTTCTTCTTCACCCTTTCTCTCAAGAATGTGATGTATAACCAGGTTGTGTGTAAAAGGCAGCCCACACTGATTATGTATATTGCAATTATGTTATACCTGCTTGACCTTTTCCACATTACTTTGGGATGTGACAGCTCATGATGGCAGGAATTGGACTAACTGTGTATCCTGTTTCCAGCAGCTCCCGTATTAATTCTTGGATGGACATGCATGTGTCAGGTTAATATGACGTATAAAAGCAGTTCTGGGATAAAAGCTGTAAGGCTTCTCACTAGTGCCTGGACTGCTGAATAATGGTTAATAATGGGGTGACATATCCTTCAGAAGAGATTATTTTTGTCTCAGCCTGCAGCGGTAGGATAAAGTCTCATTGCAGAAAATTATTGTTTCTGCACACCTTTGGTCTCTATCATTCTTGCTTTATTCTGGAAAGCAGCTTATCGCAAAACCCCAAAATTAAAAGAAACTTAATAGAGTTTCCTGCTGTTCTTCCACAAAATTCAATAGACTTTCATCCGAGCAAAAGTTGAATAATTGACTTTTGAAATCTCCCTTCTCACCCACCCCAAATACAAAGAACCCCTGGAATAATTCTCTTATTTATATCATGAGTGTGAAATTTAAGAAAATATTTCTTCCCCATCCCAGTCTATCTGATGGGATTGTCTAACTCCCAGGAGTGCTGCCAGAATGAGACAGCACCCTGTAAGCAGCCAGGACAAATCCCTTCACTTGCAAGCATCTGTATGAGCCAATGGCGTTGTGACAGAGAAGGCTGAGTTGCAAAGAATATTCCTGTCCTGATGGATCAGAAGGTGAGTCATCAGTGCTGGATCACAGCTGAAAAAAGCAAGTCCAAGGACAGCTAGAGATAGGATCATCAGCCTCAGATGCACAGAAATCCAAGGAAGCCCCCACTGTCATGCTGGAGATGGGAGAGAACATGCTTCATTACATACAACGAAGCAGGGAAAAGGGACAGGGAGGCCACCCAGTTACCCACACTTTGAGGGTAGACTGAAAAGAGAACTGAATTAAATATGGGACATTTAGGAGGGAGCCCAATGACTTTGTCAGATGTATCTTCATTACAGCAATGTCAGCCAAACCCACAGAAGGGATTTCTGGGCACAGCTGAGCTGTAGCCTCACAGGTGAGAAGACAGAGGAACATGTATCTAAGCAGGCCCACGGGGAAGCTTGTTCCACACATGTATCAATAAGGGAAGCAATGGAACAGTCCACTGCAGATCCTAGAGCAGAGGCACGGCAATGATTTCCCTGAGAGATGTTGCAGAAGGGTGGAGGCAGAGCAGCTGAATATTTCTGAAAGAACAGAAAAAAATCAAAATCTTTTGCAGGAAAATGGCACTTTTAAGAAACTATTTGACATAGAAGTTTTGAAGTAGAGTAACACTTCTGTGTTGACTTAGGCTGATTTTCTTTCAGCTTCTGTTTTCACAAATTATTTCAGCTCTGATTTCATTTCTGTGTTCTTTCCTCATGTAATTGTTCTTCAGCTAGGCAGCGGCATTTAAGCCTGCATAGAAATACTTTTGTTTCAGCATGATTGGGCAATCTTTTAGGGGTTTGCCCTGTGTTTCCATTCCAAGGGACATGCAGTTTTCAGATTTACACATTTTACAAGAGGCCACTGTCATGGACTGACAGCTGTCACTTAGACTAGACTCAGCCTTTGAAATCAGTAACAAGCATCACTTTGGATCTGAATGTGTGGCAACAGGAGTTGGGATTGCCAGTTTCTGTGGCTGACTCTCAGATGTGGATGTGGAACAATGAATACTAATTTATTTCATAATATAGACTCTATCCTCCTTTCCTGAAGGGATGTAGAGTGAAATTCAAGTATTAGGAGTTATCTGATTTCCTAGACAAAAACTCAATACAGCATTTATCTCACCTCACCATGAGTGCTGCTGAAGTGCTATATTAATTGGGAAGATCATAACCCAGCTCAAAACCAACATTCTTCCACATAAATGTTTCAGAAAATAAGAAGAAAAAGTACAGCTGGAGGGTCTTAACTTTCTTGTTATGTGTTTATTGCTGAGTGCACATTACAAAGCACCTTTGTGGCAATCCACAGATGAGATGAAGTGGCACAACCCTCACTCTGCAGATAAGTAATATTCATTGAACTGTGCAGATGCCTATCTCAGTGCTAATATATTCCCACTGTGGAAGATCAGCTGTGGACACTCAGCATTGAAGGAGTGGAGGAGAATCATGGCAGGACTCACAGTCAGCATTCCCAGAATAATTTTCTATGTCATAGTCAATTGCTGACCATAAAAATGAGTAAACAGTAACACGTTCCTAGTAAATGTTAGGGACTGACCCTAAGACTATCTGTCACAGCTACTTCTGAAATATTTCTCTACTCCTGTTCAGCATAGAACTCAGTGAAAGCTGCTATTACTTATCATAATGCAAAGTTAAAAAGAAAAGCTGCTTTCTGGTTTTGAGAGGTGTTAATGAATGAAATGCATGTTCTTTCTTCACTCTGACATCTGCTTATGCTAAAAAAGAAATAGAAAAATAGAGAGAAAAATGAAAGATCTGCAAAAGGTAGCATGCAGATGACTCATACAGTTTAGGATGATAAAAAGGCACTTTCTGTTCCCACCCCCATTTGGTCTGGGAAAGGTCTCAGGAGAGAAGGTACAATAGTTGGAGTAAATGCACAGACTGGATTCACAGAGGGAGTGATGCAAGGATGCAGTAATGCAGCTGTAGTTCTCTCCTATATATGCTTGCATCCTAAACCCTGCCAAACAGCCAAGCACTGGTGGCTGCCTTTGGATCTCCCACTCTTGGTCAAAATCATTCCTTTCAGTAACACTGAACAATGCTACTTAAATTAATGACTTTAATTTAATTCAGCTATACATTTATTATACATATACATGATACATATACTGATACACATATCAGTTTACTGATGACAGGAAACTGAGCAGAGTGGCTGATACAGCTGAGGGCTGTGCTGACATTCATCAGGACCTTGATAGGCTGGAGAGTTGCACAAAGAGAAACCTAATGAGTTTCAACAAGGGCCAGTGTAGGGTCCTGCACCTGGGGAAAAATAATCCCAATCACCAGCATAGGCTGGGGTCTGACCTACTGGAAAGCAGCTGTGTTTTCAAGAAATACTTCACAGCAGTTCTGAGATTACTATTTTTTTTTTTTTAATATTCAGGTATTCGCATTTTCTGACAAAATAAATCTCTTGTTGAAAAATGGGCTGCGTTGACAGCAAACCCAAAATTTCTGCTAAAAGCAGCTCTGGAGGAAAACTTCAAATATGCTTCCAGGCAGAACTATACAAAATGGGAGAAAAAAAAGAGTGTTAAGAACTGTAATCTGATACACAGCGTGTCATAGAGGATAATAATATAAAGTTTGGCATTTAAATCCATACAGGATTTAGGTATCTTTGTCACAGGCTGAAATCCACTCACCATAGGCTGCTAGCATAAATAGCAGTTGTTTTTGCCAAACGCCATGTTACAGTCATTTGTGCTTTGGTCTAATTTCAGTGTATCTGTACCTAGAAATACTGGCATTTATTTCTGTGCTCTCTGTTGTTGAAGAGGAGAAATATTTAATTTTAAGCTCCAAAGACAGTTGCCGTGTCAACAGATAAACTCCCAGGCCCTCATATCTATTCAAAGCAGAATTCTTAGTATGGCAGTGCTTAGGGAAATTAGCGGGAAATGTGGCATGCTCTGTACTTTTGAAAACAAGTTTTATTTAGATATTTCAAAATGGATTAAGCTGCCTATTGCAAAGTTCCCATCTTTTAAAACCTGATGTTTGGTTAGTAAAAGAGAGTTTTGTACTTGGCCCTTTCTTTCTCTATAATGTATGTATCAAAATAATTCATCTTTCTCTATAATGTATTCATCCATCTTTCTCTGATGTATTCATCCAAATCATTAAACTTTCTTGGCTTCTCCAAAATAATTTTTATTGGTGTAAACACTGTTTTGAAAAACATTTTCAACTATTAATACAGGCTAAATTATAATGGCAACATCAGCAGCAACATGTCTGGAATTTTACCTGTAAATCAGACACAATTGGTCAGATTTCCAGATTTTCTTGCAGGTGTCCAACTAAATTTATGGATTAAAACCTTGTGCATTAGTTAGTGGCTTAGTTAGTTATAAATGTTTGTAAATTTTAAAAGTTGAATTGCACAGCTGGCTGTCTCAGAGCAGGACATGAGCTTGACTAGGCTGGTTCATATCTCTCCTGGCACAGCCAGAGTGTACATTGTTTTTATTTAGTTTTGATGCTGTCTGTCAAAATAGGATGACTACATGAAAATATTTAGAGTATTAATTTTGCACTGAATTAGAATACAAAAGACTATGAAAACATTAGCTTCTTGAATTCATTTTTTTTAAAAAAATTACATATTCATTTCCCTGCTTCACCCCTTTCTGAACACCTGTAGCAATTTTTCCAGGAGTCTGTTGAGAGCAATAATAGCTTTTACAAGATTCAGAGATGTTGCTAAGAAAACCCAGATCATGTCCCATGCATAAAATTTAAATTTCACATTTTTATGTGACATGATGTGGTATCTCTTCTGTTGCAACCAGTAATCCTTTTTACTTAATGGATTATGTGTTATTAAAAGGAGAAAGGAAGAAAACGAGGTAGATGGGTGCTCAGCACCTGCTTTCAGAAAGGTGTTTTTCTTGGTGTAGCACCTCACAGACCAGCTGTTTGCTTTCCTGGCCCACTGTGAAGAGGGTAACATCACTTGCAGGCTTGGATTTGCACGTGGATACTGGAGCTCAGGACATCAAGCTGGGCTTAAGTGGCAGCTGCCAGTGTTGTGGGAGCTGGTCCCCAGATGCAGACAAATGCTCTGCATTCCTTCCCACTGGCTGCCAGCAAGGGCATCACGTTGCTGTCCTGGCTGTTTTGTCTGGCCCCTATCAGGTGGTTCCATTGCTGCAGCTCTGCAACAAGCACAGAGATGATGTTAAAGACCGAAATCACTCTCTTATGTGCAGAAGACTTGTAAGCAGATCCCCTTGTTTGACACCTTTCAGCAAAGTCCCAGACAAATTCTCCTTTCCTTACTCCTTTTTTTACTCAAGAATCCATGTGGGAAGCTGCTGCCAGATGTCAGTGTGAGTGCTCTTCCTGCCACACATGCACAGCTGGCAGGGCCGGGCCCTGGTGTGCTGCTGCAAATCACAAGCAATTCCCTCCTTAGGATAGGCTTCCTGTTTTGAAAGAGATGTTTCTCTAGCATAATAAAAGCATGTAAGACTCAGGGCCAGCCATTAGTTCTTTTCTGTTCCTCTTTTTTGTTTTCCATCATATTTCATAAAAGCAATTTACTTCCATTTTTGGTTTCCTCTTCTGAGAAATATTGGGATAGACGGAAGGAAAAGATCTTTCAGGTCTCCATTACCCTGTTTACAATTAATGTCTTATGCTTAAATAATAGATCAATTCCAGCATCTATTATAGAAGTCAAAAGGCACAACACTTTTTACTTTCAATCACAGACTTTATACTGGGCAAAGACACAAGCAGGGAATGACTAGACTTTGATTCTGTGGATAATGGGGGCAGGACAGTTCTCCTCTAAAGGGGAAATGCAGATTATGAAGAAAAGAAAGGGAAGGGAAGGGAAGGGAAGGGAAGGGAAGGAAAGGAAAGGAAAGGAAAGGAAAGGAAAGGAAAGGAAAGGAAAGGAAAGGAAAGGAAAGGAAAGGAAAGGAAAGGAAAGGAAAGGAAAGGAAACATTTTCCTTTCTCAAAGGAAAGGAAATTCTCAAATGTTTCCACACAGAAAATATTTGAAGGCCACCTCAATTTTTCCCACCTACTGTTTTCTTTTTGTTTTTTTTCCCAACAGTTTACAACTATCTGAAATTACTCCTCATGCACTGAGCCACAAATTTATTTGGTTATGATGCCCTAGATTTTAACTTTTATATTTTTTCAAATCCTGTACTGCCAAGTGTAATGCTGAAGTTTCCTGTAGATGTTAAGTGCTGTTCTCTCATGCTAAGACAGACATAACAAAGCCTCTCCAGCTCGCTCTCCAAGGACACCCAGACCATCCTAGGCCCAAAAGTGTAAACGTCCATCTTGGGGAGGGGGGAAAGCTTGGGGAAACTACGTCATTAATGAAAGTTTTAATTGGCAAATTTATGCTGATATGCAAATGGACCAAACCCATAAAGATGTGAAGAACTTGTGACCTGTCTTGGGATCCACTGAGGCAGGACCCTCTGGACCCTGAAGTGTGCACCTGAAGGCCTTTCAAATAAATACCTCCTTTATTCCCTTATTCCTGTCTAGTCCCTGTTTCTAGGTAGCCATTTAAGTCATCAGTTAAGGTAGGAAGTAAAGTGAGAACAAAAGGGAAGCATCAGCTTTTGATCTCTCTTGCACTCAAAAAAATTTAATCTTTCTCCAAAGCAACATGAAGAATTTCTACAGCTTCTGTGAACCCTAGCACACCTGATGGGAACTTGTCAATACATCCTGATAAAGAGCAACACTTAGAAAGCGATGTGGCAGAATGTATACTTTAAATTTCTGCCTTTTGAAGGCAGCTGGACATGACATTCAGTCTGACTGTGAAAATTTATTCCTTTTTCTACTCCCCTGGATGAAAAGAAACTGTTGACAGCTACTGAGGGGTGGGATGTAGAAGGAGAAATTGGAGTAGAGGAAAGGAAAGGCAAAGACTGAGTGTAGAGGCTTTAATTAAGAAATACATTCAGTCTTTTTGACTGAGTAAGCTTCTGGAAATTATGAAGATTCTGTATAGGAAAACAGCAATCTACTTTAAGACTGAAGGAAGTCTAAAGGGGAGTTTTACCTAATTGAAACAATTTTCATCTTCTCTGAGAGGATAAATTATGAAGAAATCAATGAACAGTACAGAGAGTGAAGCAGCTTTGACCAGCATGACATTGACAGCATACCTTAATAAAAGTAGAGATGTGTTCTCTTTTTATTTGTCAAAATTAGGCACTGCGTCTCCATAAAACCACTCTAATATTTCAGCTGTCTGAGCCTTCACTTGCTGAATGTGCCTCTGTGTATGAAGAACTGCAGCTGAGCAATTTTAGGAAGTTTTTCTTTGCTGGCCAAATTTGTAGGCAGGTGGTAATGATTGGCCTGAAAATTATATTCTCCTTATTTCTCAGTATTTCAATCCAAATAAAAACAAATCTGTTTTCTCTTCATCATGCTGGTCTACAACTAACCTTTTCCCACCCACTCAAGTAATAATATCCTTTTGATACAGCATCATTATAAAAATATTGGATAAAATAGCTAAAACCAGAATTGGCCTGCGTTATAAAAACTTTGAGAAAATAAAAAATGTAACGTTTAAAACAACCAGATTCTTGTATATCTGGAAAGACAAACACAGTCTAAGACAAAAGAAGAGCAGGTAATCTCTATTTTAGTCATGGTAACACAGTTTTCTTGAGTCAATCAGGGGGAGATGCTATACACCCAGTAATGAATACAGAAAATTTTTTAATTGAGCTATACACATTTATTTTAATTTTTCAGGTTTATCTTGATAAAATTAGAAAGTATAAAAGCAATGATAAGATAATAGAGGTTTAAGGTTGACATATTTCCATGATGTAAATGGGGCTTATGAAGACAATCATGAACATGCTACTTTTTATTTTCTCTGCCTCTCTCTCCTTCCTTTCTTTGTCTCTCTGATTTCTCCCATCTCCAACAATCTACTGTTTTGCTGCCTAGATCCTATCCCAAACTCCCTGTTGGTATATTTGGCTTTTTTTCTCTTTCTATAAAGCCTCCTCCCTCTTACTGAGATTTTGTCTATTCTTTTCAACTAATTTCCTCCTCCTCAGGCTGGATTACAACTAAAATAAAAGCCTAACATGAGAAGAAAAACCAAATGCACTGTACCCTAAAAGATTCTGTAAGCTTCTAAAGCCACATTTGAAAGAGTTTGGTTGCAGTTGTTTATGTAGCATACACCCTTGAAGTAGCTTAGCTGCCCAGGATAATCTCTAACCGTGTCACTTTAATCCTTGTTACTTTTTTCTCCCCCATCAAAACCTTTTCAGTGACTTTTGCATGTTTTTACACATCGTTTTCTCCCTTTGGAATGCTTTTAATTAACTGGGCCATCATAAGATTTCCTCCTTGAAGCTGATGCCAGGAGGCATGAGTGGGCAGTACTAGGGGGGATGAAACACATGGGCATGTACCAGTAAGAGATGGTATAATCAGATTATTGTTTCACTTTGTCATCAGATTTCTGACCAAATTCTTCTGACCACTTTCTGACCAAGAGTAGAGAGCTACACTAAACACAGAGGGACCTGTGTGAGAGAACCATGCACGTGGTGAGAGAAAATGATGTTTTTAGCAGGTACCTTTGGATACTTGTAACTGAGTTTGAGACATATGCAATTGAAATTGCATCAATGTGTGCTCATACAACATCTGTATTCCCAGAATAACTACCTAAGCTGTTTTTTAGGAATTACTTTAGGGGTAATGAGGCTCGTTGCTCCTGATTAGACATTTAGTATGACGCAGTTATTAGTAGAGCAATTATATTGTGTTCAGAGAAAAACATGCACATATACATATAAATATAAAATTTTAAAAATTATATTCCTCTGAAAATTCTCATTTGGAAGACGCTTTTGAAGAATTCAGTTCAACATGTGAGTGAATACTTTTCTTTAAAGAAATTCTGATGTTTCTAGATGCATATCACACTCATTTTAAAGTTCAGTCCTTCTGTGTAAAATGAATTTAGCTAAAGTGGAGTCAGGGTTAAATAATCACATAAAATGGACCAATGCTCAATGCTTCAATTTTCCTTTGTAGGAGCTAATATCACTAAGCAACTATGTATTTTTATTTGCAACAGAGTAAACAGAATTCTTGTGCGATTTCAGACAACCTGGAAAAATATCATCTATTATTTCAGGTTTTCTGATGTTCAGCAGTTTGTTAACAAATTCCATCATCACTGTGCAAGGAATAAACTGAAATGAAAGAGATTTCTTGCAAGGTAATGCTCCCTCTGAGTAGCATTCTGCACCCTTTCATTAAAAGTGGCAGAATATGTCCCTAAACTTATCTGCAATATTTCACTCGACTTTTTTTTTTGCACTCTGTTGTCTTGATAAATTTTTCATATTTCACCCTCATTTTCTTAACTGGATGTCCATGTTCCAAGGCTCTGCATATATTTTATGTAACACTATGTACTTCATTGTGATTTTCCTTTCATATTTCGCCTACACAGCTGTGTTGTGACTTCACAGTGAATAAAAAAATTTTTATTTACTTCATATAGTTTCTTTTAGTTTAAAGACATTTGCTGTCTTTGTCTTCATAGTAAATTTTAAGCATAGAATTTTTAATACACAAAAAAAGAAGAAATTATGGTAAAACAATCCAGGGAAACTTATAAGTAGTATGGGATTTCTCAGAATAAAAGGTCCTGGATTTTTTTTTTGCTTTTTTTTTTTTTTTATGGAAATATTCTATTTTATCCTGTCTCAAAATAGCATTTATTTTGAATATATAGGCAACTTTTGGAAAAAATGCAAATAAGCTTCTTGTTTAATTGCAAGTAACTTAAAACACCTTTAAAACATTATTATCTGTATGCATATTTTGTTTGCCCTGAATCAGTGTGATAGAATAGCACATTTAAGGTAACAGTTATCATTAATATGTGCTACAAGTTTGAGACTAAGATAATTTTATATAGGAATACCTAGATGCTACAATGTACAATCTACATTGCCTAGATGCTACAGGCAATAGATGTTCAACTTTTCTCACTTGTGGGTTCCTTATAATAATTGCCACTACATTTTGGTGAAGCCCTTAGGTTTATTTGTAACACGATGTATTTCAGGCTACTAGCAACAGATTGGTGAGGCTTGTGCTGAAAAGGATGTTTAGTTATCATTTGCAAAGTGAAAGACCACAAACTCCAGTGGTCCTCAGATCAGAATTTTGAGAACCACAGACACTTGGGTATAGTCTGGGCCAGGGCAAAACTCAAGTGTATTTTAAACAGGCTTTTTGTGCCACCATCACGAAGGCATTCAGTTACCGCTGATCTGTGATGAAGCTCTCTCAGTGACAATTCCACAGTCAGATGATTTGGGTTGGCCACATGCACCAGAAGTTCTGGGAAATTGCTTCCTCCAGCAATCCCAAATATTTAAAGACTGCATTTGAATATTCACCACTCCTTCCACAGCCCTCTGAGCCAGGAACTTAAACCAGGGCAGGGCTTAAAATGTGCAGGGCTTGGCTGCCTGCTTTGTGCTGCCCTGCCAGGGTTTGCAGATGACTTCTTCTGGGCCTGTCCCCATGCCGGTAAGGTGAATCCAGGATGTGAGTGCCATCCCACATGGAAGAGGCATTCATGGCATGAAAGGAGGGAGAGAAGTGGAAGCAGCTGCTTCAGGGCGTGGAAAGGCCTCTTCCAGGACTCAGTTATCCCTCTTAGTTCTGCCAAAGTCATCACATTCTTGTAGGCTTGTAGGCTTTGCAGTGAACTGCTGCTGTGGAAAATCCAGCCTTTGGTGTTTGAAATAACAACATAATTTAAACTAAATGTACTAATGTTATCATCATTCTTTTATTGTCAGACAGAAATACACTTCAGTAGTGTTTGGATTTCTTTTTTAGTATTGAGGAAAACAACATGTTAATTTTTGTTTTCTGATGAAGAAATACTATGTAAAAACAGGCAGATAAAATGGAGCAAGTATTTGTGTGGGCATGTGGAAGTACCTAAGTGCTAGAAATTTCTTAAAATCAGCACTTTAATCTAGGGAAATCTTAATTTAGGTTTTACTGAAAGCAAATCTTCTTATGTTAAGATGAATAGCATGCACACAACCTTTCTTGTGGCTTATACTGCCATCACGAGTGGGGTTACTGGGGGAGGAAGAATGCAAATGCCAATCTTGAGACTTTAAAAGTCTAATTTAATACCTTGAGCAATGCTTTAATCACAGTTATACATGGATCATAACCTATAAAATTATTATGGGGTGAGTGCATCACTGCTCCAAACTGCTGTCAAAGAGTGATTACAGGATTCTGTCAAACTAGAGGGCATATCAAGGAGGGGCCCATGAGTTTCTCTTCCTGACTCAATAATAGGCAATACCAGCATTAAAACTGTTAGGATGATGGACAATAATCTTCTTTCAAAATCTGCAGATGACACCAAAGGGGAAAACAACTGCAAATACTTTTTAAGAAGTGCCCAATTCAAAGTGATCTTGATAACTTGGAGAAATAGCCCCAAACCACTGAGGTGATATTCTGTAAAGCAGAGTACAAAGTACTGCATTTAAAAAGAATGACAGAAGTAAAAAAATAGAGGAAAAACTGGTTAGGCTGCAGGCAGTGTGGAAGGGATGAGTGTTTACTGTGGGCTAGAGACTAACTACAAGTTGAATAACACAATGAGTATGCAGAAATTGGAAACTCATTTCATATTCTTGGCATTAGCGATTTCTCAGGTGGAATACAGACATCCACAGCTCAGAGAAAAGCCAGATAAACACAAAGAATAATTTGTCTAAAAAAGGACAAAGAACAAAAACTTTTAAAAGGAAAGTGGATAAATTACCTGATTTTTATCTGTTTTAAAGCATCAAGAATAAAGCATGACCTGTATGGAAACTTCCAGGAAACAGTCTTATTAAGTGTTAAATAAAATCATGACTGGGAGTATGTTTTACAATATTTTAGTATATAAAAAACTCCTATAAAGAAGGCAGGCTCAGCTGTACTTTATGCCCATACAGAGTAAAACCAGAGATGGTAGGGCTTGAACAAAACTGGAAGAGCTGAAGACAGGCTAGCACAAAATGATTTTAGCCTGTCCCACTGGTTAGCAAGAAACATTGAGAGATCTGTGTCTGAGGGGGCATAAAAGGAAACTGAAGATACATAGGAAGGATATCTTTGGATATCAAAATATCTTTGAACCTGTTTCAGTGCAGAAGAATGCTCTGGATTATCATCATCTTGATATCCCAGAGTTCTTGGGGTGTCCTGTGCAGGATTTTTTTCCCCTAATTACTCCATAAAGATTTTAACCCAAGTCTCTCTACGCCTGAGTGTACCTCAGAGGAATCACAGATTCTGCATACCTTGTAGCTTGAATACCATGCCATCAAATTGTTGGTAGACTAGCTCCCCTTCTGTTTCCTATAAATGTTTCTTCTTGATATGTGAGAATTGGGCCCAGAGATTAATTTGTCTCCTTGACAGTTTATCTGAGGTTGGGGTAGAGGTGATTTATGGAGGCAGGAACCACCTGGCCAAACCAAATGGCAAATGCAGGTCGCATCTCCTTTGCCTAATGTTGTAGCACTCACCTGTAGCAATGCTTTGGCAGAGATTTTAGTTCAAAGAATGTGATCTTTGGGGAATCTTGTTCTTGCACCTAAATACGAGCTTTTTCATGATTAGCAGACAGATTTCTCCTAAATACCATTCCACAAACCTATGTGGCCCAACTATTTTTTAAGGAGACAAGTCACTAAATGTTTGTGTGGAAGATATCAAAACCAACACTTTTTCTTCCAGAGATCAGTATCAATGCAGCTGATCGCAAACCTCAGGTGGTTCATGTCTGTGGTAATCAATGCTACAGGTAATTTCTTGCTACTCTCAAAGTTTGAATGACTTGTGCATAGCAAAATTTTAAAAGTACTTTCTGAGAAATTTGATGATGAAAAGAAATCTGTGATTGAAAAAGTTTGCCCATGTGCAATTGTGTATCACCAGCTGTTTCCTTCCATTTGTATTCAAAGGGCCTGCAGCCCTGCTGTTTAAATTACTCAGGGTATTGGCTAAATGGATGGAGTGGGATATGTTATTTGCATATTGATTTGTTTTGTACGGAAATAATTTTGATGAGTTTTTGCCTTATTAGATTGTGAATTGTCATAGTGTGTATATGAATACAACAATCTCAGAGTGGGGAGAAGTTTTGAAAAATGGAAATGCAAACACACATACATTTTATTTCATTAAAAAGCATTACATATTTAATTAATAGACTCTCATGAATTTAGGGACTGGAAATTAGAAAAACACAAGATTTAAGAACTTGTAGGTATCAGGTGCGAGCCTGTATCCTAGGTGTGTAGTCACCAGCTATCCTCAGCTTAGCTCAGCGATGCAGACTGAGGTCTTTTGGGCACGGTAGCAAAGGGTTTTGTAGGCTGGGTGCTTAGTTCTCATCCAGCATGCTCTCTATTCTTGCTCATGAAGATTTTAAACTTTTACTCAAAGAAGCTACCACCACACAGGGTCTTACATAAAGTCACTCCAGAAGTCTATGGAGGGCAGCATATTCGTAGTAATACCAGGGGACAAGATTTGATTAATGAGTTGTTCTTCTGATTTCTCGTATGCAAATAAAAAAAATCAGCAGCAGTTTAATCTTGAGAGTAATTAATTACCTTATTTATATAAATATATATCACCCTTTTGGGATTCCAGAGGTAAAGGCATTGGTGACTGTTTAGCTATATATGTCTTTCCACATAAAGCCAATGAGTGCTTGCTCCAATGAGCATTGCCTCAAGGCTCCTGGGGATTTAAGGGCCATACCCTCAGCTGTTTGTGTCCTCAGTCACAGTTGTCAGGGGGACCATCTAATGGTGTCATGTCCAAGGCACAGCCATTCTGGCTAATTAGCTGTTAGTCTGGCAGAAATCTCTCCTCAATGAAGTTTCAGTACAGCTTGTCTTATTTTCAAGAAGCAAGTCTGATACAATTTCACCAGCAGTGACCATTTCTTTGTTTGCAGGGCATTCTAAGAGCCTTATTTCTTGCTTTATAATGCTCCTGTCAGACATCAAAGGGTAGCTGACCAATTGCATTTAACTGTTTACTGAGGTGCACCTCAGAAAATCATCAGAAGATGGAAACTCCAGTCAAGCATTGCAGAAAACAAGTGTTTATTTCTATTAAATTTATCCTTCCTTTCTCTAGACTTCCTAATTATTTTTTTGTTAATGTGAAGCCTCAGCCTTTATTAGTAGAACCTCTGCATTTCTATTGTTCTATTTTTTTAAATGTTAACTAATCATGTAAAAGCTGCAGAGTTCAGAAATATTTATTTTGTATAATTTGCAGAGTGACTCTGAAGATCAACAAACTGCAAAGCTCAGAAAGCTGCCAGATGGTCCGAGCAGAGTAAGTACATTACTCCTGCACTTTTCACAATTATGACTGAAATAGTGGGATTTGGAATGGATCTGAAATGACCTCTTGAGTTCTAAATCTTACCAAAAAAATAGATTCATTATTAATAAATCAGTATGGCTATTGTACTCCATAGCAACACACTTTCACCACTGACGATTTTTTGAGAGAGGACAATAAAGCATGAAATTGTATTTTACAAACTGGCCTGCTCAAAATCTCAGGACCGGTGCCTTTAACATGTTAGAAATCCATTTCAGAACCTCACAGTTGCCCCTCCAGAAATTTATGGAAGTGTGGTTACGCCTTTTGAGGAGCACTCTTGTACTCACTCTGGATGACAGGAGGAACAGGAAAGGTGTGGTGAATTGACGCTGGCTGGATGCCAGCACCCACCAAAGCCTCTCTCTCACTCCTCTCCACAGCTGGACAGGGGAGAGAAAATTTGGAGGTTCCTGGGTTGAGATAAGGACTGGGAGAGGTCACTCACCAAATACCATCACAGACAAAACAGACTCAAATTTGGGATGTTAATTGAATTCATTACTAACAAAATCAGAGCAGGATGACAAGAAGTAAAACAAATCTCCTTCTCTCACTCCTCCATCCTACCTGGGCTCTACCTTTTCCCCTGCAGGGGGGCAGGGAGATGTGGAATGGGGCTTATGGTGAGTTCATCAAATGCTCTTCCTGCCACTGCTCAGAGAGAAGAGTCCTTCCCCTGCTCCAGCATGGGGTCCCTTCCATGGGAGACAGTCCTCCATGAACTTCTCCAATGTGGGTCTGTCCCATAGGCAACAGTTCTCCCCAAACTGCTGCAGTACGGATCAGTTTGCCATGGGGTCAGGACTTCAAGGTCAGGCTGCTCCAGCATGGGTCCCCCACGGGGTGACAAGTCCTACCAGGAAATCTGCTTCAGGGTGGGCCCCTCTCTACATGGGTCTGCAGGTCCCTGCCAGGACTCTGCTCCAGCACCTGCATCCCATGGGGTCACAGCCTCCTCTTTGCCATTCACCTGCTCCAACATGAGGTTCCTCCATGGGCTGCACAGATCTCTGCATCCCCACGGGCTGCACCATGGGGTGCAGGGGAACCTCATGTCCAGGGCGCAGAGCAGCTCCTTCCCCTCCTTCTGCACTGACCTTGGTGTCTGCAGAGTTGCTCTTACATACCCTCTTCTCTGGACACAATTACATTTGCCCAATAACTTTTTTTCATCTTAAATATGTTATCACAGAGGTGTTACCACCATCGCTGCTGGGCTCAGCCTTGGCCAGTGGCATGTTCGTCTTGAAGCCACCTGACATTGGCTCTGTCAGCCATGGACAAAGCTTCCAGCAGTTTCTCCCCTGTAGCCCCCCACTACCAAAGTATGACCATGCAAACCCAATACACGAAGGAAACACAAGATGAGCAACAGGTTTCTCTTCCCAAAGGTGTCAATGTTGGTGTTCTTTACACATGAAGGCACATAGAGGGGCTGGTTTGGAAACCAAACAGGTTTCCAAAGTGTTCAGGAAGTGTTCAGGAATGGGATAAAGATTTTTGGTGTCTACTCTACCAGTCTTTGAAATCAATGGGAGCTTTGTCCAGTGATTTCAAAGAGTTTTAAATTACAGCTCTAAGTTAGTCTAGTAATGGAAGTTATCTGCATCTTTAAAAGTACAGGGATTTCTGCCAGTTCATCAGATGAGTTCTGGAGATATGGTCCAGTTTTTAACAGTTCTCACCTGCTTTTGAAACACTGTGAGTTTATATTATATCACCTCAGAATAAAGAAAAGAAATTTACAGTGGCCTGAAGTACAGAAATGGCTAATATAAAGAAGTAATTTTTTCTCTCTTAACCTTGAAAAGGCATTTCAGACTGTATTTTTAGTTTCAAATTAAAATATCCTGTACTAGAAAGCAACCCGAGATAGTAGCCTGAAGCTAGCAGAAAAAGACTGAAATTTAATTACATCTTCAGCTCTGCCATGATGTCATTTGAAGGACATACCTGCATGATCAAAAACCAGTGAAATGAATAATTTCCAAAAGCTCTTAATGAATCAATGAATGAAGAGTCCAACTCTTCAATTCTAAATAACTGCACAATGATAGTGATCAATAACACAGATAATTCAGTGTGCAGGACATTCTGACTTTTGAAGTTTACGTTTGAATGTGCAAAACAAATTAGGACTAATGACTACTCTGAAGTTCTGTACATAACTTAGGATACCCAGCATGATTTATCACTTCTTATCTCCATGTGGTCTCAGTGTATGCTCAATCATTTAGAAAATAAATGAACCAGGATCACCCCAAACTTCACCTCTCATGGCCAGACCAGTATGCTGCAGCCTGCACTGGAGGCAAGCTATAATTTATTTCTCCAAACTAGCTTCCTCTTTTAATACAAAACCCAAAACAAACCATGGCAGTTTTTCTATGCCAATATCAGCTGAGGGGTATGTGGCCATGTCCCTGTTCCTCATGTCATTCTTGTTTTCTGGCTCTTGTGGGGCAACATCATGGACCGTGTCACTGTTTCATAACAGTCCAATCTTCAATATTTCATTCAGTAGAAATATTTGGCAATACAGTCTAGATTATCTAAGGCATTACAGATGCTTGAGAAATAGTCCTCAGTCTTTTGCTGGCAAAAAGCCTCTAAGGAAGTTGATAAGCTGCATATTCCAGGTCTAAGAACACAAAATGTCAGTAAATGGAGATAGTGCATTTAACTTCTCAGTTATTTGAGCGCTATGCAATTTTGTTTCATATGTATTTTAAGTGTTAAGTAGTGACAATTTGAAATAAAATAGCATTATACTTTACACAGAAGTATGTAAGCACTTATCAGCAACTGAAGCTGATACACTAGATGGCACAAGGTGAAGGTCATGAGGTAAGCAAAGGCATGAGCTGCAGCACACTCATGGCTCAGATCACAGAGGACAAAGGACCTACAACCTTTGGAGCCACCAGGCTACTCCATGCCCAGTACAGGCACTCACCTTGTTCTGTGCAAAGGAGCTCAGGACAGTAGAATTTGTTGTCCTGGTGTCCAGTTGAAGTGTTATTAGTCCATCCTACTCTTGAAATGAGTGCCCTACTTATCAGGTTGTTTGGAAGGTGGTGGTTTTAGTTATCTTTCAACCCATGTTCTGAGTGAGCCAGGCTATATTTATGAAACAAAATCTATTCACATAAAGATTCAGGTCTGAGCAGAGCATACATGTAAATTTTGACAACTCTGTATTGATATTCCTGGTACCACAACTTCACGGTTAAATGCTTTAGTAATGCTGCTCAACCAGTGTCAGGCATGGACTTCTCACCCTCCCTTTTGTTGTAAGTGGTGTCATTGTCCTCCCTTATTGGTAAAAGCAACATCATTCATTGAGGCAGAAGGGCTTCCTCCTTCTCTTCTTTTCCCCCCATCCTGTCTCCAATGAAATCTTGTAGGATCTGAGGTTCTTTTTTCAGTGTTGAATTTGTAGGATCTGTTTCTTCGCAACCTTTAAGAGAAAGAAAAGTGCAGTTAGCACATTTTACTTTGTGCTCCTTTATGGTAATGCTAATTAACTACAGTTTCAGCACTACCCTTCATAACCCAGTCACAAGAAAGTAGTAGACAGCAAAGAGACAATTTTGCTTTCCTTGTTGGAAATCACTGCCAACATTTTGTTCTTTATTTTTTAGCATTTTCATACTTGTTGCTTTCTAGCCAAGTAATATGATTCTACTGAGCTGTACTCATGGATGCATGTGCATATTTAAACTTTTTATTAGTATCATAAGAGCAGGTCTCTGAGTTCATACAGTCTGATGAGACTCACAGATCAAGTTTCTACCAGCTTCCCATCAAGAGTTGTACAAGAGGAGTTGCAAGAATCAGCAGGAAGTTCGAGGCTATTAATCATAAGGAAGACACAGACTGGTAGATATACAGTGTCTTTATTCTCACACTGTACCCAAAATCATTTGGCTGAATTAAATATTGATATCAAGACATCTGTCTTCTCTGTTTTGATATGGTTTCAGTAAGCTACTTTGCATCGTGCAGATTTCTGTTGGAAGTTGCAAACATAAAGAACTATTGAAATTAAAGAAAAAGCAGGAGCCAAAGTTCTTTAGATTTCCCTTCCTTCAAGAATGAATTTCATGCACCTGACAGAAGGTTGCCATGCTAAATGTCTCAAGCCTTTTTTGTCTTTTACTCTCCATTTTCCCACTCAGACAGGACTGGGAACATAGGATTAATCTTCAGAAAAAACCTAAATCTTTAAAAGCAGTTGCATATATATTCAGGATCTTGGCTGGAGACAAGGATAAGAAATCTATTACTTTCTTACTGTGGGCTTAGATACTTCTGGCATAGTAGAATCGAGCTCTTCCAAGACAGAAAATTTTCTTTGTGTGATAGAGGCAATATCAAACCGGTTGAAATAATCTGAAAAACCTCAACAAAGGGCTATATTCTTATAGCATCACTGTGAAGAGCAGAGGTTGTGCAGACATAATTTCACAGAGGACTTGAGGTATGAAGGTACTGAAACTACTGGGAACCTGAAGAATACTCGAAGTTTATCTAAGAGGACAACAGTGTTTATCATCCATAATCTATTAAAATGAAAAATATTTTACCAGGATTTGTGATTTTTCCCAAATAGTTTGTTTTAATTTTATATTCATCTTCTCAAATTATTTGTTAGGCAGCTCTCATATGTGTATGACACTCCCAGGGAAGTGTCCAAGCATACAAGTGAGACTAGTGTTATAAATCTGGAACCTGGTGATACTTTGGTTCTCTGGATGGTGTTATCATTATCCAAGGCTTTTACTGAAGCAGTTTCTTCTATTTGCCTAAGAAACAGCGTGTTGTTGGTTCTATTAAATGCACATATTTCTAGGGGCTTAAAAGTCCCTGCTAAGCAAAGTTTCATACAAAACAAAATTTTGTCTTAGTACCTGACCTTGCTGTAAATTTGAAAAAGAGCATGGCAGTGCATGAGAGTGTAAGTACAGGAAGGACCTGACAAGAAAAGACAAAATACTGATCACTGAGGAATTTAATTATTCTGACATTTCTTCTCAAAGCACTAATGAGAATAGTAATGCAGAATATATATTTTTCCATAGCCAATAAAACAAAGCAATTAGATAAAATAGAATTATCAGTGGTGGGCATTAGGGGACCTTTTCATTACAATGGATGAAGAGTGAAATGCTCATGTCTCTCTAGCAGAAGAGACAGATACTATGCCTATTATTTCTCTTGAACATCATCCCAGAATAATGTACCTCTAGGTGTTTGGTTCTGCCTGATTTTCATTTAAGTGGTTCCTGCAAATTACAGTATAATTTCAAAATTACCTTAGTAAATCCCTTGGGAATAATAATTTTAGCGCTGCGGAAAAATGCCATCCCGTAATGACCTATCTTTAATGTTTGAATAAAAGAATGCATCCTCATCAATTTAAGTAATATAACCTGTATAAAATCAAAGATATCAGTGACTCAGGTGATATATTTTTGCCTAAATATTTGTAATCGAAATTTAAATTTTCAAAAAAACAGAATCATTTTATGTTAGCCTGATAAATATTTGAGTAATTTTCAGATGTTTAGTTCCCAGGGCTATAGGGATCTTAGTGTACCTGCTAGGATAACTTTTCTATCTACGTGGCCTTGTAATATTATTTCTATGGTGGAAATATCAATATTTTATTCTATCTTATCTATCAAAAATCCTTTTCTTTGACATCCACAGATTATTTTAAATTTAGACCTGATAGATAGTGACATGGACCCAAGTATTTTCTGCATGTAAGCAGGGCTTACACAGGCAGCCTAAAGAGCTACTTTATTTAGCATTTGCTATTTTTGCCATTATTTATTTCAAATGTGCTTTATATTGTTATTCTTAGATCATTAGACATTGTCTTGCTAATTGCTGTGCAGACTGTCCTTCCCTTAGTTTTTTCATAAATCAGCCCCTTAAATCTTGCTAATCCCTTTCTTTACTCCTTTCCATGCTCCTGACACTGAGAGTACATTTCTAGAAACAGTACACTCTAAGCTGTGCACATCATGCCAATATAGGAGTATGTCAGGTGTTGGTTCTGCAACTCTGCTTAGACAGGCTCTAACTGGCCTGTACATATTTGGCAGAGCTTGTGAGACCTGGGCAGCATTACTTTGTTATAATATATGTGACAATTATGTATAATAATACAAAAATTTACAAAGACAATTATTTTTTTATAGCTACATTATATTCATTTCCACACTTCAGAAAATACTACATTTTCAGAGGAAGCCTGCAAAGTGTGTCGTCAACTGGATTGCTGAAGACAGCAAATGAAGAGGAAAGAGGTGTGCTTCTGCAAGTGTTTAGTAGATCCATGCCTTTAGACCCCTCTCTGACTGTCACAAGAATGTCTCTGTCTGTTCTCACACAGAACTGTTTGTTAGCAGGAGCTGGTATTTTTTGTAAGGAATGTGTTCACCTTTCAATTCTGCTCATGTCTCCAAAATGGTCAATATGCTCTACAGAGAAGAGCTGTCTCGTAGGCAGCAATGAGTGTAGCAGGGAAAAGTATATGAACACAATATAGATGGAGCAATTGGTGGCCTAAGCCCCATCTCTATTAAGCAGAAGAAATACAGGATATTTGGTGGGAGAGGGAGGAGAGGAGAATGGGGTGTAAGTAATCAAGATTCTCGAAAGGGATAAAATAGGACCTGCAGAAAAATGGGCAGAGTTTGCACCATGGTTAGAAAAAAGGAAAAAGCACTCATGTGATACAGGCTGCAAAAATAGAAGAACATCTGAGTGGTGAGCGAGTGAGAGGTGGGAATAGCACAGCCTCTGCTTGGAGCAGCACAGAGAGAAGATGCAGGTGGTAACAAAACATACCAGGTACATCCTCAGAAGATGGAGCTGGAGACAAGGGACAGCACTCAAAGAGGAAAGCGAGTTTGGGAGGAAGTTTGTGGGATGAGGAACAGTCGTTGAAGTCAGTAGAACTTGGAGCCAAGAACTTCAGCCACTAGAAGCTAAGTGTGCAGCCATCTTTTATTCTGTCTCACTATCTTCCTATATGTCTCAGTCATGACAGGGCATTCTGGTTTGGATCTAGGAAAGAGCCTGAAAGGTAGTTTAGCTCAAAATGGAAATGTTCACTATTTTCTAGGTCTTTACTGAATTATCTGTCATCTGCACACCCGTTCCTTTGATGAGTTTGATTCGTAGATCATGGAACTCGATTAACTTTTTGGAGTAGAAGTAGTTTGAGTTGAACTGTGATTCATTTATTTCTCATAAAAGCTCATTATAGGCTGATAATTGACCCAATACTTTCCATCAAATATGAATTAAATCACACTGGAAATCAATTACTCAAATTCCCGAAGGTACTTTTACTCTGTAGGAAAATGAAAAGATTTGCGAGGATGCTCAAAGGACAATGCTGTAAGTGACATCTGTGAAAAATGTAGGTTTCTCCACTTTTTACTTCTCCACCTGAGTGTTTGGAGAAAAGAATGATTGCAAGTATTTCACTATTTTGCTTGGAATTATGAAAAAAATAATTTGTTTAGAGCTTTCTAGATTACGGAAATCCTGTGGAACCATGGAAGTGCAGGGGAGGGGATAAAAAATGCAAGCTTCTGTTTCAGTTATCCGCTCTGTTGTTTAGAGCATGGCTGCCACCCAACATGGAGCTTCTACAAAGAAGTGCCACAGAGCAGCTGCAGGAGAGAAGTTGCCTTGGGAAAGTCATTTTCCCAAGGAGAAACTCGTGCAGCGAGAAGACCAGAGGGGCAGCCAATAGCCTCTGGAAGGAAGTCGCACTTCCCAAGAAGGTCAGCTGAACGTCAGCAGACCACCCGAGTGCTTTATTTTGCTACTCCGTGCTGGTAAGCCCCTGGGGAGAGCCTGCTGGAAAGCCCCCATGGATGGCTTGGTAGGCTTGTTAGGTGGGTCGTTTTTTCTTTTTAGTTTAATTCTTTTTGCTTCAGGTTGGGTGGAGAGTTGGGGTGGGTTCTTGTTGAGGTAAAGGGGATCATGCCTCATGAAAAGCCTCAGCAAGAAAAAACCCATTTCTAACAAGAGAAGATTTAAGTTCAGTACCCCCAGTTTTGGAAGAAGTTCTTTTGTTTAAAATTAGCTGTCCTTCATTCTTGTGCACAAAAGAAAAAAAATAATTAATCTCTGTTTTGTTTTACTTAGTTATTCAGAGCTTCAGTTGTGTAGCAGCAGCGTCCCCTCCCCCACCAGCTATGTTCCTCCTTGTATCCCTCAGGAGAGAACTCACCGTATGTTTTTCGGTCTCCTCGGTCCTCTTCCTGCATTGGAACTGATCACTCCAGCCCAGGGCTCCCTCCAAACCCACATCCAGAATCCCCAAGCCACAGCCGAGATGACTCCACGTGTTTTGCAAAGATGGCGCCGCCCGGTCACCTGTTCAGGCCTGCCATACTGTCTTCTTCTTCCCCCTTGAAATTTTCCCAGGCCCACCAAAACCCCACCCCCTCATCACTGATGTTGCGGCGTGGGCCCCCTCCTCCTTTTCCCCTGCGTGGGTGGGTGTATTTGCGGCTGTGGACCCCTCCCCTTCCCTCTTGCCCCTAGGGAGGGGGAAGGCACGGCGAGCAGGGGCTGTGGCCCCCTGGCAGAGCCGTGTCTGGCCGGTGGCAGGGGATGGGGCTGCGGCTCCAGCTGCCCATGGCGGGCAGAGTCCCTCTTGCCACTGTGCCGGAGCCCGGCTGGGCGCGGTGCAGGGCAAAACATCAGCAGCAAGCAGCCATGCAGCGGCAGCAGGAGCAGCCTGGCAAGCAGCAACAACAAACACCTTAACAGCCCTGACAGAAAAACAACTGCAAAGAAGAAGAGAAGAAACTGCAAAGACAGCTATAGTCCGAAAACTCAACCTCCACTGATATTATTACTGTACATTATGTTGTTGTTTGAAATTCAACATTGTTCTCCTAATTTTCTGTTGTATAAGAGTTTACTGTGAAAGTCTTTGAGAAAAACCCTTCCCTTTTCAATTTAGTGAAAACTGGGGAGATACGGTGTTCCCCCACCCCCTTTTTCCCCCCTTTCCTGCTAAATCCTGGCCACTCCCTCGAGCTCCTCCTATTGGTCTGTGAGGGACCCCGACTCCACCCCCCTGATCCCCATGAAACTCCAGACCCTCTGCCTTTCCTTGCCTTTGCCTCTGGAGATCTGCATGCCTCCGTGTGAATAAAGACCTTCAGGTTCTCCATGCGGAGGCCTCTTCTCATCCACCCCCACCCCGATCCCCACTGAACTCCAGACCCTCTGCCTTTCCTTGCCTTTGCCTCTGGGGACTTGCATGTGAATAAAGACCTTCCGTGCTCTCCATGCAGAGGCCTCTTCTCATCTCCTTTACTGCATTTGTTGCGAGGAGCAGGATGCCAGAGCAGGCCGTGAGGCTCCCTGGCTGCTGAGGGCCCCGTGGTCCATGCCTTCAGAGGGAAGGTTTGGAGCACGAGAGGCTGACCCAGGCCGGGCAGAAATGCTCTCTGGCACTGCTTTGAGGCTTGACACTCCAACGAAAAGCCTGAAAACCACAATGCATGGCCTCAGTTAATTAAGAGCAGTCATGGATCATCCAAATCCCAATCAACCTTTGCAATTCCAGAGTGGTGGAGGTAGTTATGCAGCTCTCCTGCCACTAGGACCTTGCTGGGATTTGGAATCCAGCCTCAAGCCTCACCAGGTCATAACAGAAGATACATTGAAAGGAGACTGAATGGGGACTTGGACCACTATGGCCTCTCTTGTCTGATGCAGCCTTCTTGCCCACGTGAGACAAAGCCTTCCCTCACTCTCTTCCCCTCCTCTGATCCATGAACTCACTCTGAGCTCATGTCAGAGGATCCACTGGGGTAATGGAGGAGCATGGTGCAAGAAACACAGAAAACAGATGCTGATCTCCCCATTTCTCAAGTGCAAAGGAAATTTTAATTTATATGTTCATCCTGCTAGTTGTGCTGGTTCTGTAGCAAACAAAAAAGCATCCATGTTGATTATTAAAGCCAGTCTTCCCATCTAAACTGATACAGTTCCACAAATACAACTTGACCACTAGTCTGGAAAAGAAATACTGAATTTGAAGGAAATAGCTCACGTTCATCTGACTGTAAACCTCTTTCAAAGGTTAAACTATTCACTTTTCCTTGTCAGTTTTCAGTTGAAACATTTTGATTGGTGCAAAGAAATATTTATTTTATCTGAGTTTTAGTTCAAGAAAGCATCCAGCTGAACTTCAAAATGAAAATTTAGGGTCAGACTGAGAAAAAAAATAACAGATTATTTTAGCTATTGGGAGTTCAGTTCAGCACCTGTCTTTTCCTCTGCAGTATTATACACTTCTCTCCAGATTTCTTGCCTTTGACTGAATAGATGAGTTTCAGCTAATTTCTCATTGTATAATTCACGGGTTTTCTATTCGGATCTTTTTGTATCTTCATGTGTTTTGAATATCTCTAGTTCCCAGTGTACTATTCCTTTTCTCTCAGAGGTATTTGCAGTTTCTGTCCATTTGTTTTGAGTGAATTTCATTAAGGTTTTTATTTGTTCTATTCTCTAAATCGCTAAACCTAACTTGCCATATTCCCAATGCATATTTCACCCTGCATTACTTTCCTGCCTGACAAGTCCCTTTGCATAACAGGTTTTCAGTTACATGCCGGTGATCTTACAAAGACTGGATATGAATTAATTTTGAGACATGCTTTAAATGATAACGAACCCAAAGAGTTTTCATATACCCTTCCAGATTTGCTATCAATTCTCTTTTAAAAATTAAGATTAAATGACGACATTTCTTATTTCTAAAGCTGTCTGTTTCCACCAATGATCCATTTTTAGGCTTACCTTTTGGTCAGTCACTGGAGACCTTGAAAGTAAAGACTACAGTACAGTCATTCAATTCTTAATTTCATTTTGAATTATACCAATATTCTGTGTGTGTGTATATGCATGTTTGTTTGCCTGAATCCGTGACACCTCCTGTACTAACTCTGCCCTGGGGCTCCTGCAGATGGTGATAGCCAATAGCAGATGCCTTGGTTAGAACAAAAGGGCAAAACCAACATGTAATGTTACTTTCCCATCACACCCTCTCAGCCTCCAGCAAGCAAATTCTCAAGGACTTCCTGGGAGAGAGATGTCTTTAAATTGAAAAGTCTCAGTAGGAATCTTCTCTCACAGCTTTGTCAAATTCCTTTTTCAACTCATGCATTCACATAATCCTGTAGCAAGAGGTTTGAAAATATTAGATATGTATTACATAATAGATATTTCAGCCCAGTTATCTTGAATACAAGTATACCAAGGTACTCAATTAAAGTAAACTGATAAGCCTTTTCCTTTCATCTCTTGTCTGTTTTCCCTGTTTCCTGGCCTTTTCCCTGTTAAAATAACTTTGTTTTGTAGCTACTTCAAGGAGGTAAAAGCCCTGAGGAGAACCCAGCTGAGGAAAGCAATTTAGTCAGTTTATGAAGTTGAGACTTTGGAAAAACGTAACCCAGACAATTACCCCAAGAGAATCTATACTTTTGCTCTATAATGTAGTCAGACAAACATATTATAGAAGAATAGATTAAGACATGAAATACTATTAAGCTGCAATTAAATATTTACATTAGTTTTCAGTAGAATATATTTGATTTACTCCTAAATGGATGTTTAATGGACACAGAACTCAGACAATGACAAGTCATAAATTACCCATCCCAGGAGGCGCACCACACTGGGCCCGTTTCGGAGACAGCCTGCCAGCCACAGAGCTACCTCCTGTCTCCTTCCAAGTTTGGTGGAAGCAGCAGCTACTTAGAAAGTTAAAAATACATTGTTGCCTTTCCCAGTGAATCAAAGTAAGTCATGGACACCAGCTGCTGCTTCCTCATTTTCCACCTGTTCTAGTATGCATGCATGTCCTGATCAAACTGAAAGTCTGGCCAGCTCATACAGGAGTTCTCCTTTTTGCTGCCTGATCCCTGTGTTCTTGAGCTACTACTGTTTCCACCAGCTTTTGGCATCACAGTCAATACTCCCATTAAAGTTTAAACCTCAAAGCACTGAACAGTCTCTCCTCATGTAACATTAGCTAGGACCTGTTCATATACTGAGTTTTTATCTTGTCTGCAAAGAATGATTAATCAGTTCACAGAAAACTATACCTGTTTGAAGACGGACATGTTTGCCCTGTATTCATACAAATTATAAAATATTTTTCTATTGCCAGTCCTGAGGTATTTGTGAGTGGGTGGCATAAAGAATTATATGAGCACTATAAAATACATTTTAATAGGTTAGGAAATAAAAACAAACGAAACTTTGCCTATAATATTTGAGTTTCTTCTAAAAATATGTCTTGCTTTAATTTCTAGTTTTACAGGTTACAGGGATTTCAATCTACTCAATTTAATGCCTTTTCAAAAAAGATTACCACATCCTTGGGGTAATTTGAAAGTGATGAAAGAGACATTACAGAATCTTCCTTTCAAATATTGAGTGTACATGGTCCAATCAGATTAGGTTTAATGCAAACCTTCAATGTTGCACCTTTCTCAGCTTTTATTATCCACCTGAGCATGCAGATTTTCTTAAAGAGAGAATAAGTTTCCTGTAGTCTGAGTACAAACATTTTCTGGAAATGAACGATGCCATACAGTTAGTAACCTAAGTCCTTTATATGCTCTTTTAATCATTGCACAGTGTAAGAATCAAATCCCACACCAGGTTCTTTTGCTTGCATAACAAAACCAAATTGCTGATCACTATATGCATTCCTTGTGCTGTCCAGGCATATACCTTTGTAATAGTCTAACCAGAGACAGAGAGTATGAGATAATCTGTAATAGATTAACCAGAGGATGGAACTGAACCTACACAATGAAAGCCAATGATACTTTCCCAAAGGCAAATTGCGTTTGTAATAAGGGACTGGAAAGCACCCCTTATTCAGTGGTGCATGTATGGGAGACAAAGGATAGTAAAACCTCTGATTTTGTCACTGTCATGATGTGTCCAAGGATTTAGAAATAGTAAACATCTATTTTATACTTTTCCCCCAAAAGATGAGGGCAAAAGTTTCATAAATCAGTGACTAGACTTCCAAGGACAGTATATGAAGAACATGATAGTAAGTTAGCTGAAAAATGAGTGAATGATAGAGATTAGAAACCATTTAAATTGATGGGCCAATTTATCCAGAAAGTATACAGAGCTGCAAGAAGTACTCAGAAGTGCATAGGAAAAATAAGCAAATTTATTGCTTATGCAAACATTTATTCAATTCATGGGAACTATTAATGATAAGAAGATGGCTGAAGTATAACATACCACCATTACTTCAGAAAGCCTTGGGATATACCATAAAACTGTAAATAAGATATATGAAAAGCTACACTCATTTTTAGGAAGGCCAGCCTTTGAAGCAACTGAACTCTGGGTGGGGAACTGCAGCAGTATATTAACATTTGCTTGGTGTCCAGACTGTAAATTAAGTGAAAATAGAAGAACGTTCTCTACGACACAGTAGTTGCATTAAAGAAAAGGAATCCACCAAACAGGCTTGTGTATTCAACAAGACATTAAGACCAAGAACTAGTCATCTTACAGTTTAAGTCAATTAAAGGGCCTGCAGTGCTCTCTCGGGTCCTGCTGATTCTTTCTGATGTGAATTTTACCTCTTTTCATTCCTTCTGCAAACATATAGAGGGATATCATCTCAGGAAATTCTTACAGGAATGAAAGGGCAAGAGAGGGGTAAGAAATGACAATTTTCTTCTTACCATGAAGAATAGAGTAAGATAAGGGAAGTCATGGTTAAATAACTTAATTCTTGAATTTCCAGATTCTATCTCCAGTATGTCTATCAGCATCACACTGTTTGCACCACACATTTGCTAATGGCTTATGAACACAACTCTCCCACTGCAGTTAAATTACTTATAATACATCAAGGTAGAAATACTTCTTTAGAAGTGGGAACAGAGAGCATGATAAAAAGGTGGTGTAAATTTTGCCAGGAGCACTGGATCGCTCTGAAATTACCTTCCAATTTAGTTGTTCATACAGTTTTTTATATATAAGCTGAAAGGTTCATACAGGATGTGCTTCAGAGAAGATAGCCTTGGGACATTTGGAACTGAGGCCAGAGGAAAAAAATCGCTGGGTTATGAATAATCAATATGGATTTACTTGTAACATTCCAGTCACTCTAATTTTTGGAAAAGGGCTATAAATATTGTTTGGAGGAGCAACAGCTTTTTAATGAGGGGTGTACTATTTTTTTGCCCACCAAATCTGACAACATGGAGGGAAACGTGAGCAGTCAGAGAAGGACAAAATACTGAGCCAGTGTTCTGTAAAAAGCAAAAAGCCTGTGACACAGACCCTGGTGAAATGGAAATGGCTAGGCCATCAAACCAGAGTCAGGATGACAAGTCTGAGTGCAGGTTGGCACTGAACTGGAATGAGGTCCCAAGGACTTGGGGCTGGAGCATGCCTCATTTTATATTTTTGTAGCTGGCTGAGCCTATTTGGCATGAGTGGCATGCCCAGTTGGCAGTTTGCCTAGTTGGCACTCATCCACACCAAACTGTGTCTTGCTTTAAAGACTCAGGCTATGGGTCTTAAAGACCCAGTTTTATAATGAGTTTTCCATCTGATTTTCAGCAGTTTTATCTAAACCATATTTCCTTGGCTCATTGAGGATTTCATCCCTGTACATGACCAAGATGAAAAGAATCTGAATTCTGTGATTACATTTTCACTTTTTGCATGGATTCCAGTCTCTCTTTGCACACCAAACTCTGCTTTTGGGATGAATTAGGAGTGTGTAATGAAATGGGCCTATTTTTTGAAGGATCCTTGCTTCAGTTTCAGCAAAAGCTGAAAGCTGTGTAGAGAGCAGAAAAGAAATTGGAGGGAAAGAATGAATAATGGTCTCCTGGCTTAAGATGTTGAAATTCATCCCAGAGACTGGATTATAAATGTATGTCTGCCAAAAATTTCTCAGTGTGATCCTGGGCAGGTCATTCACCCAAACTTCTCACAGGTGTTCTGTGGTTGTGTTTTTTACCCACTGTTGGGTATCGTTGTGGCTGGGCTCATGCTGTTTTGTTGCAGAAGTGCCAAGTAGTGACAAGTCATACTGCAGGAAGCTTTATTATTTAAAGGACTTGAAGATTTTGAAATACAGATTTGTTCCAAATCAGTGTATATTCCTTAGATTAGGTAATTTCTGGTGAGTCAATTTTTATCGAACAAGCAATTTCACACTGTTTAAACAGAGTAGTTAATTTCGAGGTTGTACTACCATATAAGAAGTCTGTCAGCTTTTTAAACATTTCAAGCACCATAAAAAAAACCCCACATCAAACCTCAGTTTAAGGACTGGATATTCTCAAAATTAGATGCTCCTGTCCAAATGAAATTTCCGTGTGTATTGAAAAGAACCATGTTTGGAAAAAAACCTGCTTTCAAGATAAGCATTTATTCTGGAAGACAGGATTTCATTTGTTTCCATCACTGGTTCACAATGATATGCCAATGGTGTGGGGTCTCAAACATACATTGGTTTGCAGTGTTGATAGTCTGAAAATTTAGGGCCGTGAAGTCTCAGACAGGCCACTTTAAATTAGTGGGGTTCTAACCTTGATGGGTCTGTGCCTTGGCTCTCCAGTCAAAAAGGGAGGATAATAAACTCAGGATTTTCTGTGACTATTCAGAGATAACAGTAATGTAATAACCAAGTAACAACTGCAATGGAAGAGCCTAAGAAGAAATTATTTCTAACTTTTAGTAGGATTTGGGTGTTGTGCTGTAAATAAGGCCTGGGGCCATACTCTGTAAAATGAAAATTGCCAAGTAGCTCATCAGTAATTAGCTATCAGCTATTTTGTGCCCTGATGCAGCTGAAATGGCACAGACAAAACAGTTCTAGTATCGTGCACTAAAACAGTATCATAAACATTAATTCCAAGGAACTGAGTTGGGATTTTACAAGGAAGCAAATTCTGGTCTCTGAACTGTGAGAGTTCACAAATTAGGAGAGATTGCAAATTATAAAGCTTATTATTGCTGCCTGAAGAATATTTGCAAAAATTATTTAAATTAAGTTCAGGTTGCCACAGACTCTCCTACACATTTAGTAAGTATATATGTACAAATATCTATAAATTATATTGAGAGAAAACAGTTTATATTTATTTATAATATGCTTGCTTTTTGAACCAATATTTTCAGGCTAATAATGAAACCTGTAGAAAATAAGTACTCTCTTAATGTTTCCAGTGCCATCAGATTTCAGGAAAAGTCTTTCCTGTCTGCAAATCTTTATCTAGTAATTCTGGGTCCAGATGTAGGCTATGGAATGGATTTACAGAATTTCTGATGTGTTATAATAGTTGAAAATTTTTCATCATATTGAAAAGAAAGCACTATATTCTATCTATAAGAAATCTTCAAAATGAAAGATTTACCATGCTTTTAAGTTGTAAATTGAGTAGAACTGCTGAAGAATTGTTGAGAATAGACAAAATCTGTTAAATAAAAGGGAAGATACTCCTCTAAAAAGCATCTCTATTTTCTTAATGAATGAAAAGAAGTAACTTTCAGGGAGTCCCAAAGGGGCCAGCATTCAGATTTTCAATGCCATCCAAACCTAAGAGAGAGAGGCCTTTTTTTAACTCTTCCATTTCTCTTTCTGAAACAACAGAAAAATTCAGTTTCAGCCCTACCTAAAAGTTAAGAATACTCTCAAAGAATAATGATTATTTTCACAAGCACAATGAAGATTTAAGGCTTTTAGAAGAAACTATATCAACCTTTCAAAAAACTTTTTTGAACTATCAAAACTCTATTAATAAATTTTTTGCTGTTGTTACTAGTAATATTAATACAGTGTTAACATTTTCATCGTTGTTAAATGAAAACCTGCTTGGATATAGAATATTTGTATTCACTTGAGGATTAGCTGGCTATAAGGCATTATTTATGCAGAAGACTATCAAAAATTGGATAGAAAATACTTTCCTCTTCTGAATTTTTAATAACTGTATGTATGTCTGTGGGGACTGTTTATGTTAAAGAATCACTTTAAGAATTGTAAAAGAAAAATCAAACACTTAATTTGGAATGACTTATTTATAAAAACAAACATGTTTGGATTGACTTGAAGTAGAATCTGAAGTTCTGTCAAAAGCTGATTGAACTAAATAAATATCTGAGAAAAGGCAGCGAATACAGGAAAGACCTGAAATTGGAAGTATCCTGACATGGAGCACATGGATTCCCCTGAATGCACACAAACTGAAGAAGCTGCCAGCACTGCACTAACAAAAGACAGCAGCAGCTGACATGCAAATTTCGGGGAGTCCTGAACAGATGTTCTCTCTTTTCTGAAACTATGGGACCAGGAAGGTAAATTATCGTCAAATGAAGCAAGGAAAGCAAAGCACTCTTCTTACATTTCACCTTCAGTTCTTTTGCTATCTCAACACACTCCCCTGACTTTTTCAAGTAAACAATCAAGAAAACCAAGAAAAGAGCAGACTGACAGCATCGTGAATAGTTACCTCCTGCTTCACCGTAAATTCTGCAATATAAGGATATTACCTTAATACCATCACCAAAGTAAAGAGCCAGAGAAAAATTATGAAAACCTACTGATTGCATTTATCTCTTTCTTCTAATGACCCAAGAAATAATAGAATGTCATTTTGTTTTAAACACCAGCAGAATTTCTTGCTGAACAGCAAAATAACCCAGACTGTAACCTTCAGTAGATGTTACAGCAGATTCATTTTTGTCATATAAGATTTTCTGACTTAAGGCAGTTACTCAGACGACTGATGAACTAAATTGAAATATTTCTTTTGACTTTACTTGTCTTATTTATGAGCCTTTCACGTGTGTTTTATATGAAATATCTGAGAGACACTGACTGACACCAAATAGGCCTTTCTTGGCTGACTGCAAACTGTGCTGCTACACCACAAAACAGAAGCCAGGTCATAATTTGAGTGAAATGTGCTTCATTGACTTAGATGGAAAAGACTTCCCTCTCTCAGAGGTCACATCAGTCTCCAAATTGTCTCTTTTATTATATCAGGGAAGTCAGTAGCAAATGCTTTGTCTCTTTTTTAATGATAAAAAGACTGTTGGTAGACCTTACTGTTTTGCTGCTTTTTCACTTACAATTTCCCTCCAAACATGAGAAAGAAGTTAATTAACTAAAGTAGTGAGCCACACTTCTGAATAGATTTTGAGAAAAGTGGTGTTTAAGATCCTGTCTGACACTTTCTGTTTCTCCAAATGGTTAGGTGACTTCTCGGTGTGGTGCTAGGTTAAAACTACACTTTGTGCTGTGCCAAGGCTGTTTTAACAGGATGTTGTCCATATGTAACATACGTGGGGGCTAACAGGGCTCAAAGCAGCCTGGCTCAATTTTTATATGATTAACATTTTAAGCAGATTTTGTGCTGCTAGGTTCTGTGGGAAAAATCCCATTGCACTCTGACAAGTGTTTCATAGCCGTTTGCGCTGACATCCAGCGCTAATTGGTTTTTGGCACGTGAGGACATTTGAATTCAACCATCCACTCTGTAGATTTGTCTGGGAGAGTACTCTGGAGTGCCATGCAGTCTACACACAGATAGCCCCTTAATTAGCCTCTCTGGAGGTACTTTCCCACAGGTACCAGCCGAGCATGATGTTGTCTGTGTAAGCAGGAAGAATCCGGGTGATTTAAAGTGCTTTTTCTCAATACAGAAAGTACATCAGAACTTACTTTTGCTTCACAGTAGGACTTCTGCTAATGAAGATGTCAAAAAAAAAAAGCAAGAAAGAAAGAAAGAGCTTTGTTTATTTGTTAGAGGAAAGTCTAGCTAAAATCTTCTTGGTGCTTTAAAGGTAGAACTTTTCAGATTGAGTTCAGATCACCTAAACCTGCCAGGCGAGTAATGTTTTATGTCTTTACTCAATGCCACATAAAGAGACTGACAATGCCAGTTAAAGGACAAGATGGTGTGGCAATGTACATGTGAGAGGTGTTACCCATGATGAACACAAGAGTAATTTAACATTTAAGTTTCCAATATAAGATTGCTACTTTTGAGATTCATCCACCTAGGCCTAGAGATATAAAGAGCTTACAGGTGCTACACAAGCCTGTTCAGGACACCTACAAGAGGTTCTTCCACTCCTCTGCCTTTTAGCCTGTCATACCACATGCTGTATGCAGGCATCCTGGGAAGACTAGTCTCAGAGGTGTCTTATATGAGCCAGAGTAAAGACTGATTTCTCAACTCTTCCCACCCTGTGTCAGTGCCAAGACAAAAAGACTGCAAATTCAAGGTAATGAACAGTCAAACACATGACTGCAGCTCCTAGAGATGAGAGCTTGTGCGTAGAACAGGAAGAGGTTAAGACCCCATGGGATTAAATCTGTGCCTTCTGGCTGATGTTTCATATGTAGGGAGATAGCAGGAGGAAGTAAAGCTAAGAGTAGATGAGGGGGCTTATGTTCTCATGACACCAGACTGCCTACTGAAAAATAAATTCAAGCCTTTGGTTATGGCCATGGTGGTTGCTCAAGGTGGTGTGGATCAGCTGTGCACCATGGAATTTGGCTTGAGGACAAAGTGGGGCACAGATGGGAGGAAAATCTTTGTGTGCAAAATGTTCCACTTGAAACTAAGCCAACTTGGACTTCTTTGTACTGGGGAAGAGACAGAGTGTTTATAGGGTAGCCAGGAATGGAGGCCAGAAACTTCAGCATTGTCCTGCTGACTGTCCAGATTTTCAGTGACGTAATGGCACAAATCTTCTCTTAGGAATTAGCTCTTTTGCTGTCTGTTCTTCTATTTCCATGCTATGTATAGCGTGAAGCATATGCTGTGGGAATAGAAACAAGAAACAAGTCTGTTTTCTTCATTTTAGATGTTATTTCCAGTTTTCTTCAGGGGAATGCAGCTGCAGATGTAGGTATACTCAGTAAGACGGCTGAAGAAATGGAAGTTTCCATGTTTTAAGTGATGGAGAGCTCTCGTTCCCCCCAATCTTTGTAGATAATGAAGCAATAGCAGTGTGAGGAAGAGTTTCTGCTTTGTTCTGTTTAACTAGAAAATTGTGTAAGCAAAAACAGGCTGCCACTACTGCTCACAAGAACTGAAAAAGGCCAGAGGCTCAAGAAGTACAAACTGACAGGGAAACAAAATAATGAAGTAGGTGACAAAGTAAAGCAGATGATGATTATTCAAGCTGTTTTAAGAAAAACAAAAAAAATGTTGGGAAAAACCTCCTTTGTTAATAATTACTTTTCTCCTTTTAACTTCAGAAAAGGTGCTGAAGAACCTTCAGCAGACTAGATAAACATGCTAGGAAAACCATCTGAACAACATATTTTCATTCCATACGTGTGAATCTACTTAAACTCAGGAGAGAAAACATAAATCATAATGAAAACAAAGCACAAGTATGGAAAATTCTAATTCAGACTGTAATTGTGCTGCATTTGCAACAGCTGTAGTGGGGCTACGATCGAAAATCATTTACTTCCATTCTCTGAGCTAAACTTCTTTTTCATTCTCAGTTTTGGCTTAAAGAATATGGATGCAATTTTCATATTCTGAATGCAGATATTGCTACTGAAGTACCTCCAAATTCTTTTAATTCACCAGGCACTGGAACAGCTTGTTGCAAACCAGTCTGTTGTCATCATCCAAAGACCTCATGGGACAAGAAAGAAAGTTTGGTTATATTCACAGTGGGAAAAAAAGGCATGGTTACAAAATGTGGAAGAAAATGCTCTTTATTGTAAGCCATTTCTTCTCAGAACAATATGACTTTGTTCAAAGTGTTTCAAAGGAAAACTAAGAAACCTGGTGTAGTTACTTGTGAATGGTACATTTTGCCCTTTCCATTTGGCAAACTCTCCTCTTTCCAAGTGGGAAGGATGACTCAGAAGGAAGGGTGTTCACTTAGGATCTGACACATCTGGGTCGTGTCCCTTACTCTGTTGCAAATTCGTTGCAAGAGTTTATATACAGCATCCAGACCAAACTTGAAACTAATGTCAAAATGCAACAGTGAAGTATCACTAACATTCATAAAGTCCTTGCAGAGTTTTGAGCACTGGTAACTTTTGCCTGTGCACAGGTGATGTTCTCATGTAGTGATTGGCATTTTGAGAGGATATGTTACTTACAGAAAAGAGCAGCTGCAGTACAAAACTTTCTGGGATGGCTATGTGTTTTTTTTAATGTAATAAAGTTTAGAATATCATTCTGGGGTTAGATCATCACTGTGCTCTATTAAAAGGAAAAAGTTGACTTGTATCTCCCATATATTGAGAGATGAACACCAGGCTCTTGAATGTGCTGCAGTGTATTGCTCACAGTCCATTTTTGAAGCTGTTCTGTTTGTTCGTTTTTTTCCTTAAATAATTAAAACACTCATTATGTCTAAGAATGAAGAAAGAAAACAAGAAGCTGACTCTCTAAGCCAATTGGCAGGCAAGTGAATTAAAAAAAAAACAGTCTCATTTTATACTGTGTACTTTCCAGCTGGCTGTGCTATACACCTTCACAGAATTACAGGATTATAGAGTTTGGGAAGGACCTCTGGAGGCAATGAGTAAGACAGAGGTTCTTTGAAGTTACGGATTTTACTCAGAGGCTATACCCAAACTGCAGGAAATGCGAAGCCCTCCCAGCTCCCATACCCTTTGGTCCAATCTACCTGCATGCTGACTCAATGTCAGGGTGGGGTTTGGGTGTGTATTTTTTTCATCCTCACTTCCCCTCCCCTGCTGTCACTTACACAGGAAGAATAACACAGGCTGACAGGACCCTGGATCTTCATTTGTGAAAGTGCAACATTACCAAACAGCAATACTTAATGTGTTTTCCAAGGATTTAGGCCTTACAAAGGTGTCAGAGGAGCAATCATTTCTGCTCAATTCATTTATTTCCCTTCACAGTAAGTAGTACATAACAAAATTTAATCTTTGAGCTTCCCACATTTCATAATGAGGGGGTTTTCTGTAAGTCCGGCTCTTATGTGTTCTGCTTTCCATCTCATTTCCAAACTTTGTTGTGACTGTACATACATTCACCAGGAGATGAGGGAGAGCTGTAAGGGGGGGCATTTGTCTTCATCCTGGTGTTGAGGGGGATGTCCTATGAGTCTGCCATCTGCAGCACAGGCACAGCCCTTCCCAGAGCAACAAGAGTTGCCATGACCCTGCCTCTCCCAGCCTCACTGGAACAGAAACAGGACCAGGCTTCCTTCTTCCAAAGATAACCTCTTTTCTTCCAAATCCAGGCTGATAATAGCTTCATATATGATGCGTTATAAATCTACACATCACTGGCCAGAACGAAGTCCCCGAAGGGAATTCTTTTTGTGGGAAAAGACTGAGAGAGCTGTGCTCTTTCTCAAGGGAGACGAAAACATTTCATGCTGAGCTAAAAGCTTGCATTTGTTATTTTTAGTCAAACTAATAAATGTATCATGTTGGCAAAGATAAAAGCAAAGACATGAGAAAAGGAAGACATGAACAAAAAACCATGTCATGCTGAGGGAACAAATAGGTAGAGTATAGAGAGGTTCTAGGGGAGTAAAAATACAAACACTTTCCTACATTTTATGGGAATGTTCTTTTTGTTGATTTTATTCCAGTACTGAGCAAAACTGAAAATAAGCCACTCTTTGTTCAGGAGAGAGGGCTAGCATTTCTTCCAGTTCTACTAGACAGCAGATTTTTTGTCTACAGCTACAAGATTCAGACCAGGCTTTCATTTTAAAAAATAGCGATGGGAGAAGGAAGACGGAAGGAATATGACCACCACTAATATTTTCTATAGTCCAGTCAAAGGGAGGTTGCCAGGAGATTTAGCAAACCTTGGTGTTCAAAGAAATCATAGGGAAGCGCTACAGAGGAACAAGCATCTGCTGGGAAGGCTGATGGGAAAACTTCTATCAACACATAACATGGATGGAGAAAGAGTGTTTGCTTGCTGAATGAGTACAATGAGGAAAAAGTAAAGGTGAATATATGGCTATGGGAGGGAAAGAAGCTTTGCATTATAGTCACTGAGGAAACAAATGTTTTGTCAGGTATGCACACCACAAAAACCTGAAGTCTTGTCCAGCGAGGCGGCTCTAATGAGATCACCTGATGTATTTCACAAATAACATCCAAGAAACAGTCAGTCAGTCTCTGAAAAAACACATAAATGATTGACTTAGTCTAAATTAATTCTTTAAAGTGGGCATCTATAGTACATGAGGACATTCCATGAACAGAGAGGATCTTCACCACAAGAAATGATTGCACAAGTAAATTTCTGGACTTCAGGGTTAAACAACTACAAGGACACTTAAATCCTTTGATCAAAAAAATAATATTCTTAGTGAGTTATAAAAAGGAAGTGTGATGTAAAACTTATAATTATAATTTATAACAATAACACAACTATGGATTATTAATGTTAGCAAGACTTTTTGCTGTTTCACAGAGTAAAAAATATGAAAATTGAAGGTTTGCAAGTCAGAAGAATATGAAATTGGTTGAAAAAAAAGCCTTAAATACTCAAAGACCAAGAATCATGTTTCAGGAGGTTCCTTAAATGCCATTCTAGGTCCAGAACTATTCAGAGTTTTCCATATTACAATCTACATTGACCTCAGGGGATAATTGTGAGGAGACTTTCCAAAGATTAAAAGATTACTAATGCTTGGAAAGATAGAAATAAATCAAATAATTAGGATGATACTCAACAAAAATACACATTAGTTCTCCAAACAGGATATATGGCAATCACAAATGAAATTACTTCATCAATCAGATACTTCCTGTTGCACCACTGGCTAGAATTGCTTACAAACATAACAATTTCTTTGAGTAAGCAATTGTGATTGCAAATGTATAACATATGATGACCTAGTGCTTGTAAGCTTATTCCAGGCAAAATTCGCACACTAATTTAATCATGCAAATTAGGTTTGTGAAAGAACTGACTCTGCAGTCCGGATTATGAATGTTCTTTTTATTACCAGGTGATAGGAAAGGAAATTATAACAGGCAGGAAAACTTCTTGTAAAATCCAACATACATGCACTCTAGTGAGTGGTATGTGGCAGGCCAAGGAAGCATATATAATGGGAAGAGTTGAGATTTCTTCATGGCTTTTCATGAGGTGCACCCTTTTATTTGTGTAATTTGCAAAGGGCAGAACAGAACTGTGCAAATTTGAGAGAACTGCTTATGATTTTAATTTGATCAGTAAAATATCATAATTCTTAATCACTTCTTGCATTCCACCTGCCCCCCAAGCATTCATTTAATTTAATCTTGTTGAAAGTTGAGTGGAATTTCGCCCTACTTCACTCAAAGATAAAGATCTGACCCCAGGTTGAAGATACCAGAAACTAGAGAGCGAATTGTTGTATAGGTAATTAATATTTGTCAAAGGCAAAGACTATAAAATATTTATTACTTGGATGTCACTTGTTTTCTTCCTCCAGCAGTTCAGAGCCCGCGTAGTTAAGCACCAGCAGAATGATGGATACACGTGCCACTCTCAGCATTTGCACCCAGGCAGTGATGGATTAGGCATGAGAAAGGAAAGGAGCAGATAAGTCTCACACCCAGACAAAGCCATTCAATTTAGTAAGGAAGCAACGAGAGCAAGAAGAAATTCAGTGGATCTTTGATTAAATTGGCAAAACCAAAAGGTTGTCAGTTTATGTTTGAGATAAAGGGCAAAGTCCATACTTTTTCTAAAAAGTTCAGAATTAGAGGAAAGGCATCTTTATGCTGAGGTTGAAGAGGAGAATTGATAAATGAATTACTTCTTGAAGACAATCAGATGCTAAAAAAGAAGAAAAATGGGAAAATTTATGTACCTTTTTATTTTATATTATGCAATTATAAGAATAATTTGATGCATACTATAAAGATATTCTTCACAATATTCTTATTCTTTTCCCCTCCTATTCCCTCCGAATTCATCATGAGTAACTGGGAAACTGGTAGATTTATGACATCAGCTGAAATGCAGCTGTTTCCTTGAGGGAGAAACAATTATTAAACTAGCACCTAGTTTTTAATATTCTGGGGACTAGAAAAAATAACACTATTTAAAACTTTGTTTTCTATATTTTAACTCTTTTATGAGTTACAATTAATTCTAATACCAGGAATTGCAGCTGTGAGGGAAAAAATAGTCTCTGTTAGAGACTTGAACTGTCTGTTCTGTTTAGGAAAAGCCTGATAGCTCCCCAGCCAGTTCTTAGTTAACCACAGAAACTTTTCTGACTGAGCCAGGAATTACTAAACTTGACACTAAAGATTTATAAAGTGTGTAGTAAAATAATATAATCCTTTTACCACCCAGAAATTGCATTTAAAATAATTAATAGTTTACTTTGGAAGGTTCCTCTAGAGGCCATCTGATCCAATCTGCGCTTAAAGCAGGAGTAGCTTTGAAGGTTAGTCCAAATTTAAATTCAGATTAGGTTGCTTGGAACCTTGGCTGTAAAATTGTTGATTCCAACTCATTCCAAAAAGAAGAACACCCATCATTAATGCCCTGAAGATGTGTTAATACGGATTTAAATTCTCTTAAGTGTTACTTCAACTCTATCCTTCCAATACAACGACATTATGGAAGACCACAAGGGCACAAATCTGTCGCTGAAATAACCACCAAAAGTCTACTTGGGGTAATTCACAATCATGCAAGATTTAAGTGGAAATGGTGTCCATCCTGGTGGAGGACGCATCAGAGCAATGCCATGAAGCCTAGCTGTGCAAAGGGGGACTGTGACCTGAATATCCTTTTACCATGCTCTCCTCTGAATTCCGTGTATTAGTGCCAAACCTAATCTAGTGGAACCCTTTGTCCCCTCTGGCAGCCCAGTCACAGTCACCCTTCAGCATGCTCCAGACCATGCAGGGAGAGGCGACTGCCATGCACTCCATGTGTTTGTCCTCCAGAGATGCTGACATACCTTCCTAGAGTGGGATGGCCAGACCTTAGTCTAGAAGTAGCTTCTTCTATAGCATTTTCAAAGATTTAATTTAGGCAAAGAGCACTGACTACCTCCTTGATCTTCTGTGCCTATCCATGGAGTAGATTTTGTGTGTCAGCCATATTGCCAATAGTTAACTCTAGATATATCTAATTCCATTGCTCTAGAGTCCTCCTGTAATATCAATTGCCTATGTTGTTTGAATGGCTTCTACCTCCGTATTAACTGAAATTACTCCTTTTACTTGAAATTAATGGGCCAATATTTAGCTTCCATTATAATTTTTAAGCAACAGTACAAGAAAGTTTTTATCTTTAAAAGGTTCCAAAAAACCTGTGTGCCTATATGTGTCCATAAGCTGCAATCCAAACAAACAGTCTGCTCCCACTGGGCATTCATAAAACCAGACCTTAGCAGCAGTGTTGTCTCAGCTAATCTAACAAGATCCAGCAGAATTTCCTGTAGCCCCCTGGTTTGTTTTTTACTGACTGTCATTTCCTAAGTACTGCATCTGTTTGTAATTCCAAATACTATTGATTTTTATCTGATATCTACAGAGGGTACAAAGCCCAACACCTCTTAGATTGTATCTTCAGCTCTTAGCTGGTTATACTGTATGAGTCATATTGATTTGAAGGAAAATAAGCTAACAGCAGCACCTGTTTTTAGATCAAGGGTAGTATGTGTCTTGAAATTCTACTCCCTTTCATGGAAAGAAAATCTGTGATCTGAAAAACTATTTATTTATTTATTTTCCACAGCAGTCTTGGTGAAAACAGAGTCAAACTGTGTTCTGTGAGATGATGAACAGCAATAGTTTGTGCTCCAATCATCTTCAATAATTTATACTTATGGAACAGGACAAGGGCTTATGGTTACACAGAGAATATGCTCCTAATGGACAAAGCATACTATGCTCTTAATGGATACAGTATTTTGTTACATGCAATCTTCCATTCTACTTCAGAAAATTGGTAGTGGGCTGAAAATGGATAAAATAATAATTAGAGAGAACTAAGTGATGCTGAGACTTTCGTTAAAATGGAATAACTATTTATGCTTTTTACTCAAGCCTTATCACACCATAACACTACTGAACAGAGATACATAAGGTGCTGATCTCAGATCAGCAAATTACTTCATAGTGGCAGTGCTACTTTCTTGTAAGGAGTTCTGGAGGAAAAGTGTGAATGAGTGACTCAGCTGTAGTTTGCATTGATACCCAAAGCAGAGTGGTACAGAACCACCAGAAAATACAAAAAAGTCATTTACAACCTCTAACTACAGACATACTATGTAGAAATGAAAAAGCCTGTAACAGAAAGCAGTTGTCAAAGTGCTGATGCAAATAAGGCAAGAGTTCAAAGAAACAGTAACAAACAGTCTGTTTTGCAATAAATATCCTGCCTCACCTTGCAAACAAGGTTGTTCTCTGCCACTGGATTTAATGGGAACCATCTTATAGACAACATTTTCTTGTGCACTGGAAGTTCAATGTACTGCTGGAATAAGACCTTAGCCAGTGCTTGTACCACTGACCCCTTACAGCTCTGGGCTCCTGACACAAAGTGTTGGGTGCTTCCAACCTACTGGTGCCTCATACCTGAGCCCAGCAGTCCCTTTAGCCCAGGCTGGAGTCCCCAACCAGCTTGGGAAGGAAGCCCCTGAGGATGGAGCATAGGAGCAGCACCATGTGTGCCCCAATTCTCTGCACAGCAATCACGAAATTTGTTAGAAGAGAAGCCAAGGCAATTCAGGAAGCATTGTACTATTTCTGATGATTGCTATGTTTTCTTTAGGATGAAGTGTTCATGAAAAAATACATAAGTCTTCATGCAGCTCCGGAGGAGCTGGGAATATTCCAGCTGTTTGGGCAATCTCTGAAAACATTTTATTTTGAATATTCAAATTTCTTTCACATTGCTTGTGAATGTATTAATTAATTCTCACACAAGTACTTATATAAGAAAAATGAAGTTCATAGTTTCCTTGGCTATATCATATCCATATTAATGTCCATAATTTTCATCTGCAATGCCAGTTGCTTTGGCTGTTTCTGTGTCAAATAATTTGTCTTTCTCCTCCTATCACATAAACTACATGAGCATTTTTGAAATTGCTGTCCCATTTGTTCCTTGATGGGCTATAATAATCCTAATCAATATTGTGTTGGAGTCCATTTGGCCCACAGTGCTGTCATTTTTGCAGCAAATAGGAGTCATTTGCTGTCTTGCTGTCTCATACAAAAATAAAAAAGAGATTTATACTTTTTTATTCTTGCAGTTAACTCTGTTTGTTCTTTGTGCAGATAGAAAATAAGAAAAGAAGGGGTTTGGGGTTTGGTCTTTTTTTTCCTACTAGAAATCAACAATTTATTTTCTGTAAAAATGTTGGATGGGAAGGGAAAAGTTGAAGAATCTCCTGCCTGCTGGGCACCTTCAAAAAATTTGTCACTGACCATCTTCCATAAGTGGAGAGTTAGTACTCATAGCTGTGAGAGAGTCTTTTCTGCTGTGTTCATTTTACACCTTTGGAATATCATGCTGGGCTTGACATAATTTTGCCTGGATCTCAGCTCTGATATCAATTGATTTGTTATAGACTCACCAAGTGGAAGGCAGGAAAGCATTTCCTATACTTTTTTTTACAGTGTTTCCATTTCCTATCTTATATCATACCAAATCCAATAAACAATTTTTGCTTTTTAAAAATAAAAACTATAAAGGCCAAAATTATTTGTTTCCCAGGACCTTCCCATCTTCTCCTGAACATTCATGGCATACCTCTGGATCGAATGTCAGATGGAAAACAGGACATTCAGAAAGGTAGATTTTGCAGAATTTTTCTGAATACCTTCTTTATTTAAAGATAAAAACAGAAGGGAGGACATCTAAAACTAGGGCCTCCAGCTCTACCTTCTTTTCTTCTGTTTCTCTTTTTGCACCACTCTGAAATATTGTTTCAGGTTGGGCATTCTGCAAGGGCATAGAGTCCCAGCTTGTGCAGAATCACAGAGACTTGTCCATTTTGAGCTTGTTAATTTTGCAATTACAATGGAGCACTGTGTGGTAAAAATCATGTCTGTCTTTTCCTCTCTTCTACTTCTATCAAAATTTTCTGTGTGGATCTATGGTGCCTTTGAATATTTTCAAGGCTTTTTCTATTTTCAAGTTTGTATGAGTTAGGGACTTTTCCACCACCTGCACTCTTCTCCCTCTGCAGAAAGCCTTTATTAATGTCTCCCAGCTCAGCTGGTTACCTTTATAAACTTGTGTGTACACAGCAGATTAACTATGGCCCATTTTCCCCAGTGCACCAGAAACATAAAAGGTTTCTTCACCACAACCTTGTATTCTGGCTCTTTACAGAGGCAAACAATGTCGTTCTATTAACTTTCTAACATCAACCAGCTATTCTCAGAGTTCTCAGTCATTACAATGCTCTCAGTATTTCATTATCTCTTCTTTTCATTAAGTTCTTCTTCTGGTTTGGACAGATCTGTATTGTATCTCAAAAATTATTTCCTTTCCTCTTTTCCTTTCACGGCCTTTCCCCACTTTGGTATGTCATATAATCTTTATCAAAATTCATCTCCACAGAAAACAAAGACATTTAAAAGACAATTTAAAATGTTGTAAAATCTGTAGCCAAACCACATGATAAACTAAGTCTTTATTGTGGTGAATAGCAAAAATTAGTGGTTAATTTTCTGCCTCTCCCTCCTTCCTTAATTTTCAGAGAGATTTTTAGTGATCACATAACAGTGTCTCAAAAGACACATTCCACGTTCTTTGTTACATGACTTTTAACCTCATACACCTATTAGATTTTTCTCATCTCCCCTCTGCAAAACAAATTTTGTTATAAACAAAGCTTTGTTTCTGGCTGTGATTTACAAATTTTTGGTGACTTCAGTATGCAGGACTGCAATCATTCTCTCATTTAATTAGTTTTTGCTGATTATTTTGAAGATTTTGCTTACCAATAGCAACACAGTACTTCAGTGTATAGTCATCTACAGGAAGACAAAATTACTTTTCATGTCCATAGGAAGGACTCTTCCATCAGCTGATATGCATGATCTTTGATGATCCTTTGGCTAAGGTTGTTAGTAAAATCTGCTCATATTAGGACTGCTGCTTTTTTTTTTTCTTTTTTTCCTTTTTTTTTTTTTTGCAGCAATAATATTGTGTCCTATTACGAAGATACAAACTGTGCTAGGTCAACCTCTCTGGAATAAAATGAAATTGTAGGGGAAAATTCTTGCAGAAGGACACCTACTGAGGGAGGCAGCTGAATCACAGTACAACATGGGTTCTTGCAGTTCATACAAACATACTAAAAGCAACAGGGATCTTGCATATGCTTCTTCCTTAGTAGTATTTCTTTTTATTTTTTTTACTTTAATTCCACATATTGAGTAATGGGTTTGATTCTACAGTTGCTCTTTCTCTTTTACCCTCAAACCCACATTTCAATGTGTCTGTGCTTTTCCTAGTGCTACCTAGTAAGCAGGTAGAACACCCTACAAATGATGCTTCTTCATTTATAAAGAAGCTTCTGTTTGCCTTGAGTCAGCCATATGCTGCACATTCATGAGCTGCATAAACATATATTCTGATCTGAAAATCTTCACCACCAGCAGAAAATTGCCTTAAAAATACTTCACTTGGACAGAAACTGGTGACTCTTGGGGACAGATAAGATCTGATTCTGTGGACAATGTCCTTTTGCTCATAGGAATTTTGGCCTAAAAGCATTCAAGTATCTTTAAAGTCTTGTGTGTGTTGTGACATCTGCATCTTTCATCTGTTTTATATTTTCAAATGTTCCTGCTTCACACTGGCAAAGGCTTTTTTTTGGCTTTTGAAACAGGACTTGGCATGAAAGTCAAGGAGAACTAGGTAAGCCAGGTCTTGGCACATGTTTAATAGTTTTAAGAAGGAGCTTGGTCTTTACAAATCTCGTTTCAGAATGGTTCATTTTTGTTCTTCCTGCTTCTGCAAATAGCTAATGTCAATCAGTCAAATGCACACCTAAATGCGCAGTTAAGCCATGAAAAATGTATCTATCAAAAGAGAGACTGAATATTATGATTCTGTCTATTTGTCTTTGAAAACCAGTGTTGATGCAGCAGGCTTTTTCCAAATATTATCTGAAATGAAGCTCTTATCTTTTCTTGTCTTTTTGGAGAGGCAATGCTATATTTTCCATTGAACAGAAACAGGGTAAACAAGGACTGTACTAAAAGTTCCTAAGAGTTGAGTGTCAGTTGTTTGAAAGAATTCTTGGGTATATTCAGTATTTTTAAGGGGCATTTCATGGGCCATAAAGGTAATTGTTTCCTACTAAAGGAAGGAAAGGGAGGTTTAGTGAAGGAAAGAATGTGAAAAGGTACATATTAAGACCATTAGAGTAGAAGTCATAGTAATGTCAAGTAAGGGAGTTGGTAATTTTCAGAGATGGTTTGAGACAGATTCCAAGAAGAGCTTCAACTAATTTATTTTGGGAGGAACCTGTGGAAAAATCCCTAGATACTTTTGAATCCAGTAATTTCCTGAAAGAAAGATTTTCATACTTCAAGTGTTCAAGAAAGGTTTTCAATCATTTACCCATAACTGTTACACTTCCAGGCTATCTTTGTGCCCAAACGCTGTCTGTACAGTCTTTAGATGAACAAGAAAACAACATTCAGAGACAAATTGTAGAAAATTGTTTTTCCATTAACTGATAGTATTGAACTGACAATTTTGATGGCTAAAGGATAAAACCAGGAATGAAAACAAGTGCTTCATGCTATAGCAAAGAGCAAGTGGAGAGAAAGTGTCACTCTTCATTTGTCGAAAATCACCCATTTCTAACCAGACTGGATTTGCAAACACCGAGGATGTCAGTAGCCGAAGATTGAACACTTCTATGCTTAACCATCAGGCCATTTTTTTATTGATGGAGTCAGATAGGAGAAAAAGAATGACAGCAAGGACTAATACAAGATAAAAACCTTTTCTGAAGCTGCTCAGAGGTTTTAAATCTTCAAAATAATCCTGCTAGAAGCGAGTTAGTGTGCAAAAAGCTGGACAACAGTTAAATTAATTCTAAAATTCTGCCAGTATGCAGCCCAGAAAGCATATGACGTTGTTATAGCTTCCCATAACACCTGTATCTAGGATTATCTGCTCCTTTCTAGGTCAGAGAGGCTCTTCATTATTTAAAATGCTATCAACATTTTAACTTTTGGTGATAAAATCTCCTTCATTTTGTTCCTGGCATTATTTTTTCTATGTTTGAAGGAAAATATGACTATAAAAAAAAGTTGTATTAAATGACTAATGGCATATTTTGTCATTACCATACATCACAAAATTTTATTTTATAGCATTGTATTTCATCAATTAGAGGAAGCATTTGAAATTAATCACAGGCAGGGACTAAAGTTTGCATATTTGTACCCAACCTGAGGCAAATCAATTTCAAATGGTAAATATTAAGAGTATGAAGAAACATTGATATGCTTTCATAATTTAATTTTGTCATATATTTCAGTGTTTTGGAGCACACTGCATGCAAGCAAAATCAATGAGCAGAAAAACACTGCATGAATGTTATAGTTATACATTAATACAATGAAAAATCATTGTTTCCTTCACTTTAACTTACAGTTCTCTGCCAATTAGTTTTGTCAGATTTTGCCAATAGTACTCTTTGTACTGTACTCTCTTTGTTACTGTCTTGAGAACATCTTTTGACTTAGGTTTCATCCCATTAATAACTAACTACTGACAAATCTCAATCAGAAAGTGTCAAACATAATGCAGCATTACTACCTGTGAACAAATCGACCATCACCACTTTCTATAAGACTCTTCTTTGGAATTTACTAAGAGTATTGTCCATCAGACACAGGAAAAAATTCCTGGACTCATTTATATTCTATATGCACTGTGGAGTTTGTCATCAAAAAGGAAAACTTCTGAAAGCATATTTAAATCAAAGCTAGCTTCCTAACCCAAACATTGTTGTAGTTAAATTCCACTCAGCCCTCCTTTTGTCTTGACAGCCTAGGAATGCTGAGAAATTACTTTGCTTTCCTTCAAACTATTAAAATGCAATTTTTCAAGTATCACATTTTATAAAACCCAATGCAATCTGTATTATATCATTGTCAGGAAAGAAGGCATTTAAAGCACAGACATTCAAGCAACCAAGTCCAATGGGCCAAAGGGGAAAGAGAATTAAGTAGAAAGGGAACATAGTTTGATATCTGAAATACTGATTGTGCATAAAAAGGTGGATAACTCTTGTCACATTCACAGTGTTCCACTTGACTTCCAGCTGCCTGGGTTTTATGCTTTTTAAAAAAAGAAAGGAGAAAACCAATATTTTCAGATGATTTATATTCCTGAAGTATTTCAAATGAGACAGACAGAAAATGAAACGTAAGGTGAAAAAGATACCAGAAATGAGATGTGATTAGAGAGCATTATTTTTCTTGGGGAAGAATGATAAGATTTAGGGAAGGGAAAAAGTTTGCTCATGAAAGTCCTGTTTTTGAGGGGGTCTACAGGATTAATTAGTATCTGCTGATCACATAAGCACAAAAGCACTGATGTTGGACCTCTGGAGGTCAGCTGGTCCAGCCCCCTGTTCAAGGAGGACTCCCCACAGCTGGTTGCCCAAGACCATGTTGAGTCAGATGACTTTTGAGTACCTCCAATGAGGGAGGCATTATGTGCTCCTTTTCCTCTTGTCCTGTCACTGGTCACTGCTGAAAAGACCCTTTCTTCTTCTTCTTATCAACCTTCCTTCAAGTATTTATATACATTTATAAGAACCCACTTTGATGTCAGATAATGCTCGCTGTATCACACATCCTATTCTCCTATAAGGCAGATAGCAAAGAATGTAACCTCCTTTAACAATAATATTTAACATGGTAAAGAAATGGGTTTTCAGGTAAGGATCCATGAAAAATACAGAAGCAAAGGATTTGAAGCAGCTACTGAAAAAAGTTCAACGCAAACACAAAAGCAAGATGTAGAATGTTGGGGGCAAATGATAGATATCTGGAAAGAATAGTAATTACCAGTGATTCGAGGTAAATAATTAACAGCACTCAGATTACAATCAGAAAATGGCAGGAACAGAGAATAATTGTTAAAAACAAAGTAGGAGCTAATTGGTGGTATCTAATAATGTCAGTCAATTGCTTAAACAAAGAAAAGTATTTGAAATTAAAGGCAATTGTTTAATGCAATGATATAAAGAGATGGGTTTTGGTGACAAAGAAAAGCAGATGGAAAATGAGAGTAATAATGGTAAGCTGTGAAGTCCAGGTTATAGTAAACTTGATCAGGTAAAGTGGCATAGCAGGGGGAGAGGTGACTATGCAAGTTCAGTAAACAGAATGAATAAGGTAGCTATGTGAATAAATGTGGATCGAAAGTAATCAAAGCTGTGGTTTTAGAAATATTTTTTTCTGCACTGCCTAGAATTCTTCCAGTGGAGATGTTGATCTACAATAAATTGAAATCTATACATATCTAATACTATTTTGTTGTAGGACTACGGATCTACAGATTAGATTGAAAATTACTTTTCTGAGGAAGGACTGGAAAGCAAAAATTGCAGTTCTAAAATCCTTAGTTTTAGTTGTAAGTGAAAATATGTGCAATGCTTGCCAACAACCAGTACAGTGACAACAGTGCTGACATAAAGAAAGTAAAAGCAGTTTCTAGTGCTAAAGAAATAAATGTGCAATGAATTAAAGCAAGAGACAAAAAAAAAATGCAAAGGAAGATGGAGATCAAACTAAGCCTATTGTCATAAAGCCCAAAGAAATAATTTTTACAATTCTTTGCCTTTGTTCAAATAACCCTTTGGGCATGAGCCATGGAAGGATGCTAACCTATTTCAATGATGTGTCTAATTCCAACTCATTTTCTGTCCACAGGCAAAGGTGGAAACAAATCTGCCAGCTGCAAGAATTCCTTGACTTCCACTGTGGGCTCCGTCTAAGTATAAGGATAGAGAAAAAGAAAGATGTTTGAAGAAGTAGAGTAATTCTAGCTGGTGGATTCTCAAACTCTTACTTTAAGTTTCTATATTTCCTTCTTTAAACTTCCTGTGTCACAAACTTTCATAAAATACTCAAGGTTTTCTTTTTATTATTTATCCTGAGGATCAGTCCCTGAAATTGATGAAGAAGAAACAGAATGGTAATATAAAACCACTGAAAAAATGTTACTTGGCTGGATGATATTTTCCACCTAATAAAATTAACCTTGGTGTCTGGTTTTGAGTTACTCAGGGACAGAAATGATTGACTTTAACTAACCCTTGTTAATACCACTTTGATAGTCTCTAAACAAGATCTTGTTTGAATTTCTCCCTGATACTGTTGCATTTAGAGTTAGGGTGTAATATATTTCAGCTCTCCTATTCACTTTAATGTTGTATAAACATAAATGTGGGTCAGTCCAAGTGGTTCAATAAAATAGCTGTAGAGCCTCAAACTTTGTATTACAAAAAATTCAATATTCACCTTCTAAAGAGAAGCAGGTAACCGAAGCACCACATGCCAGCCTGTTTAAACTTTCTTTTTGAATTTGGCAATCTTTTTCTGAATATTGTAATACTTGGCTCTTAAAAGACCTAAAGATTGTGATGTACCTTTTTTGAAAATTTTAAG
>VZTN01027990.1:2046-35989 GCA_013400515.1 Erpornis zantholeuca
CAATCAAAGGCAGGCTCAGGAATTCCTGTTAGCAGAATATAAAAGAATGTTTGAGGAGAATGACAGGGGAAGATCATATATGTTTACCATGTCTTCTCCTGTTATGTCTTTGCACTTGCACTTACAGATACTGTTTGGGAAAGGACAGTTTGTTGGATGAACCCTAGATTGACCCAAAGTGAATGATTTTTTAGAATCACTTAATTAAATGAGCAGAAATAGCAGGTATTGTCAACATATTCCATTAATTTGCACCTATAAGACACTTTCTCTGACAAAGGACTTGGTTGGTCTTTTGGTCTATTACAGCACCATGTACAAAAGAGAGTTGCAAAACTCCATTTGTTGAGAATATTGTGAATGGCTTGTGTCAGATACCCAGAAGGAAAGCCCTTTGATATCAGGCTTTCGTTCAAGCATAATTTATGTTAACAATAAAATAATAGAAGAGTAGAGACAAGAATGAGAGGTGTTTATTGTTAATATAAAGTGTGCTTTATTGATCTCCCATGGCTAGATATCATAGTGGTACCTTTCATCTCAGACTGTGGTGGAGGGAGCTAATGTCTTATACAGAAGAACAATTAGTGAACGAACCATAAGGTGCTGTATTTAGCAATGTTTTTGTGAAAATTGGATCTTGGCACTTCACGGGGAGGGGAAGAATTTGTCTTTGTATTCACTGGGTGCATTAAAACCTATTGAAATTTTTGTGTCACCAGTACAGTATGCAATCAGATGGAACACAACAAAAATGTTTTAAATAATATATTTGTTTCCAAATAATTTCTCCAATTTATCCACTTTTCATGAATTTCAGAATAACTACAAAAGTTGAATAGCTATGGGTTTCATGTCATGCTTGTATTCATGCAATGGCAGCTGCATAGTACTGCCTAGTACTGTAACATGTAATTGAAATTAGTTCTTAAGAATATATTAATACAAGCCTTTGTTTAAGTTCATGGGCCAACTTCAACCCTGATGGAAACCCAGTGAAGGCAGTGAATTTGAATTATGTTGACATCAGGTGTTGATTTAAAAATGTTGACAGGATAGCATTTCAGATATCAAAATGTCACAGAAGTTGGAGAAAGAGCTCCGGAAGTGTCAGAAATTGAGAACTGCCTGTGTTCATTGGATTAGCAACATTTGCAAGCCTCAATCTAGCCAACGAGAGCCAATATGAAAGCAATCTGTGATTAGAACAAATGCCCTGGCTTAATCAGATAAAATCCTATACGGCTAATGACAGAAGACCTTGTTCATGAATTCAAAAATTCTTGATAGGTCTGTGACTGAAAATAACTATAAAGTTTATTTGATTTCATTCGGACTGTGGCTTTAACAATTCCAAATTACAATTAGTCTGGGGCAAAAATAAAAGAGAAGGAAGCAAGTTTGAATAAGCTTCAAGCTGAAAATATAATAAAATAATTATTTACGCTGATAGCTAAGAAGAGTATGGCAATGTCTTCTGCCTATCCCTTTGCCATGTCACAAACATGAGGTTCCAGATTTACAAAGAAACTTGAAAAGTGTGAGGTTAGGATTTCACCTGGCTCTGATGTTGTTCAAGTTCTAAGATGCTGGCACTACTCCCTTGCCCTCATCAATGTCCTCTTATCTAGATTGCAGGAAAGGTTATATTACCATACTTGAACATGCTGGAATGGGAATGTATATTTGAACATTTAATTTCCTTTGAAAAACTACACTATAAAGTAAGGGAGTAATTATCCCAAAAAAACCCCACCAAATTCTAAATGTTACCAAAGTTGCATCAATCTTCAAATACTGCTTAATGTTCTCAATTATTTCATCTTACTGCATTTCATCATGCTGCTAAAACATGATGGACTTGATTGGAATTAATAGCAATATTTCAATGCTTCTTATCCCTGAATCCATTTCTGAAAACAGGAACTATTTTTAGTGCTGTGAAGTTGTGTTTTAACAAGAGAAACAGCAAAATAATCATAAAATATATACATATATCTCTTCAAATTGCCTCAGTGAGAAAAAATTAAATGGTGTGCAAGGAGTAAGGAAATAAAAAACGTAGTGGTTAACCCACACACCAAAAACATTCTGAGTACTCTGGTTAATTAGAGAAAAGCCATCTTTCACATTAGTTTAATGTGAAAGATGGCTCATCATTTAAGTATACCCAGAAAATGGTTAATTAGTTTACTTAAGCAAGTGTACTTTTTTTTTGTCTTCTTCTTTGTGTTCTGAATGACGTTAAATATATTTTATTTAATCCATGAAATTTTATTCGTTTTTGTTACAGAGCATCAATGCAAATCAATGAATCATCTAGCAACATTTGTCTCTTTGGAAGCGAAAAATAAGCAAAGGAAATGAAAGTAATTTAATTTAGCGTTAATAAACTGCAAACTGATGTTTACAATAAATCAGCCACTATTACCATGCTTAATAGTTGTGAATGAGACAAAGCAGATGTGGATACATCTCTCTTTTTCCTTTTCCTTACTCTTAGGGATGAATCTCTCCTATACCCTTCTAAAAGAGCACATCGTTTGTTCGAGTGGGTGTATAAAAGGACCATTTTATAACATAAGAGCCAAATAAGAGCCAAGGCCAAGAGTCCTAGTTCCTTCAGGTTTGTTTTCTTACCAGAAAAAAAGAAAAAAAAGGAGATGGATGTTCAGTTTCCCTGCAACATTTAAACAGATGCAACAGTCTGTAACAGAAGGAAAGGAGAAGAAAAGAAGAAAAAGTTCTTACAGTTAAAGTGTTTTCGTTCAACTTTCTCTTTTGAGTAGTATATTTATGCAATATTCCAGTCTCCTGAAAAAGAACTATAGCTGTACAAACATTATAAATTTCATTTTACAAAGGTCTTCTGTGTTCTTGATTTTCCACAGGCATTATTAGAGATTAAAACATTGTGTTTCTGATAAGTTTTTCTAAGTATAGCCATAGCAGTTAATGTTCTGAACATATAGCAGATGCCATCTGCATTAGCCACTGTGTCTCTGCTTCAGAAATCAGTGACAAAAAATATAGGAACTAAGTGAGAAAGATATCTATTCCAAAAATCCCTTACTATCACCACACTCAGAATACACAGAACTCACCTTATGTTTCTATAAGATTGCTTCCTAAGTAGCTTCCCCTCTGGAATTATACCCAGGATGAGTTTAACACTCTCAGCATATATTTATAGAAAATTTATAAGAGCTAAGAAAGACGGAGAGGAGGAAGAGCACACAGAAAAACCAAAAATATTTTATGCTTCTGCGAGTAATTAATGCCACAGTATAAAAGTCTGAAAAGGGAATGGGCCTGGAGAGCAAATCTGCATGCTAATGCACGCCAATATTTAAAAACTGCACAGCATTTTTTATCCAAAGATCTTTGCAAAAATGGGTATCACAGATACTGCATTTTGCTAAAGGTCATTCAGCAAGCTGAAACATGAGCAGAAGTGAGGTGGTCTGTCTCCTGTGTCTGTATCCTACCCACCAGAACACACCACAGCTTTGCTAAGATGAACTGCTATGAAGAGAAGCTTTTGTCTGATTAATCTTTTGTCCTGTCGGGTTCACAACACCCCTTGCAAAATTGTAGTTCAAGGTCTTCTGATGTTTACCTAACATATCACCACTTATTTCTCTGAGGTTTTTATAACTCAGGCATGAAAAATTTGCTCCAGGGTGAAAGTTGGCATGAAAGTGTCTCCAGCCAGGAGTACAGCTTTTTGTTCCTTCTTTTTTTTTTTTTTAAACTAAATTTAGGGAAAGGGGGAAAAAAGGCGAAAGTATTTCCAAGAGCTTGCAAAGCTGGAAACACAAGATCATTTACTTGAACCAGTTTGCCCAGACCCAACTTTAATGAGAATCATACCATGCCTTAACTCAAAATTAACCCAAAGCATTGTTATTCACTCAGTCCTTCTCTCCAACAGAGTTCAGTGGGATTTGAAGAGGGTTTGGGGTATTTTTAGTTTTTTTGAAGTAGTCCACTGTGGTAAAACTCTAACAGCAGGAATGTTGTGAGGGCTCAAAGTCACTGGAATTTCCAGCTCATGATGATTTGGCTGAATTTCAGATAAGAGGACACCCGCTTCACAACTCTCAAATTAACACTCAAGTTCACCTATAAGTTATGAATCCTACTGTAGTGTTAGGGAGGGTACTAAAATTTGCCCCTGCTCCATATGTTTCCACAAGTGCTTCAGGCATCCTGCAGCATGCAAGGTACTCTACTTGGAACAGCAACACAGCTCAGCCATGGGCTGCTTTGCCCAAGGCTGATATGGAAACAAATTTTACTCTGATTTAATTTTCTTGTGTTTTTTTGGCTGGGCTGCTGCCCAGACTGCCTTCATCACCATCATTACAGGCTTCAGATGGTCTTTCCGTAGTCTATACCTGACCTTCTCTTGCAGACATGGTGTGAATGATAAAAGACAGGCTTCAGAGGTTCCAGAGAGGAAGAGAGTCTTTTGTGAAATCTGCAAATATGGAAAATGTCCTACATGCAGGTGTATTAGATCACGGATTAAAGATACCATATCTGATTACCCTACCCCACCACGTGAAGTGAGGTAGGCTTCACCAGATAAAAAAACATGGCCCCTGTACAAAGAGATTAAAATCTGACCTAACTCACATGGATTGCTGGCAGCACATGGCTGTTTTTCAGTCCAGGTCTCAACTACACAAGCACGAAATGTACTCCCACACCTTCTTACTACACTCAAAAAGGAGAGTTTTCAATGTAAAAAATGTGTCTTTAATAAGCATCCAATGGACTTCTAAAACTCATGACTTTAGACTATGGAAGTCTGGATTCAATAATAATAATTTTGGAAGAAATTCTAGGTAATATAAGGGAATGTGGATATTTAGATCTTTGGGGAAAATGGTCTTTGTTTCCTAATTTCTAAACTGTTTGTTTACTTTTTTTTATGTTTTCCTGTCTTACTGTTGTATTGACTTGATTACCAAAGTATCAAGATTCCAGGAAAGTGAATTTGTTTCACAAAAATATCACAGCCTGTCTAAATTGTGGTACAAGATTTGGCACCATTGAATAATGGTGTTGTCAAATTTAAAATCTGTCCTTCCTCATAAAAATATCTTTCTGTTCTCAAAGAACTGTAGGGCAATAATCTCTCTTAATTTTAGTGTTCCTGAATAAGAGTTTAAAGATTTCTGATTCTTTTTCTTTAAACTACCTTTTGAAAGATCTGGTAGTGACAGGCCACACCAAAGTGCCTACAGGGACAGCCAAATCTACCTTTTATTTGCCTGAAGATTACTGCTTTTCCTCGTCTCATCTTTCTTCCTTCAAATTCCATAGGACTTATCCACACTCACCTTGTCACAATGGCTTTCACAAATGCCTCCCAGGACTGGCTCTTGGCAAATTAAAGACTATTTACTTAATTCTGGAGGAGGCACAGAGACAAATTTTCAGGTAATTTGATATTTACAGGGCTGGAGCACCTTCCAGCGACAATTGTTTAAAATTGTACAGCTATACAGTGGTCTGAAAGGGGAGAAAAAGAGTTGATTACAGATAGAACAGCAGTAACTTTATAATCAGTTTTAGAGGTACAACACATTTTCCAGCTGTGAAAAGTTACCAGACAGGGAAAATATGGAGGCCTATAAAAGAGGACAAATGTGAATTTGTACTGAGATAGTAAAAGAGATTCCAACCCTTTTCCAAAGTAAAGTCATTAATCAGGGACAACTCTGCTGCTCACCATGTGTCTTGGGTGTTTTGACTGCAGCTTCAGTGAAGTGAGAATTCACCTAGGCCTTACTTTTCTCAGCATCAACATCTGTACCTGTTTCTGCTTTTACAGATTTTGAAAACAAAGCTTTTTAATATGTATATTTATAGTCTTCAACATTGAGAAGCAACAAGAAAAGTTTTGGAATTGCTGATAGCTTTTCAGTGTAAGAGCTTACAGGCTTCTTTATATTTTTCCTGCCTAATAAGTTTGGATTACTTCCTGTTTACTGTCACTGTATCTAATGCATGTGTCAGCTTGGTGCAGCACTGACATGATATATGCATTAGACCACACATTGATAGCAAAAACAAAGTTACTCGATTCTGACAGGACAAGAAAATTACCCACAAGCAGTAAAATATAGGATTGCCATGTGACTATGCTCTGTTCCAAAACCCTGTGTCACATGGTGATAACACAAGAATTAGGGGATTGTGAGAGATGCTGTAACTGCAAAGGCAAGTTATCTGGTCCCTTTGTCTGTATGTCTCATGCATTAATAGGCACACCTGCTTTGATCTCCCTCGTGTCCTGATGGGCTGCTGAGCTCTGCTTGGAGTTTTTGTGCATTGTTTCTCACCACAGTCAGCCCAGTCGCTTCACACCTCGTGCACTGCCTAGTTTCCCTCGCAGCACCAATCCCCCGTGCTGACTCTGCTGCTCACCTACCCCCACACACACCTTCTGGTCACACTGCCTGCCCTGCTCTAAACCCACCTGCCAGACTGGGACAGCTAAGGCAGCCCAGGGGGAAAAGGAAGGGGGCAACAGACAATTTGCTGACAGTGTCAATAGTTTAGTTTTCTCTTCAGAAAGTGCCGACTTGCAATGAATTGAGACTACAGTACCATGCAACCTTCTTGATATTCTAATTACAAATCTGAAGCATCCAATTCACTAACTCAGGGAAAATAAGGAAGAAGCAAATTATTATCTACAAATAAAATGATATGGTTGAGGTAGTTGAGATCATGTGTCTCATTTCCTAAGAAAATTCTGTGGTTTTATTTGGTTAATGTGAGATACTGAAAGGTAAATTATTGGTTAAAAGTCCTATATGTGTATTTCTGCCTTTACTGTGATTTGCATAAATGCCGACTGTGCTACCTGAAAGCGTTCCAGTTCTGATTTATGGGTGTGTTTGTATTGCTCATATCATAAATCTTCTTCTCTAGGACACTTCTGTTCTGGTATTTATTGACCAAAGACAATTTGCGTTAAGAATGTTTTGAGATCTTGCCAGATATGCACTAGGGGATATTTGAGAAAAAATTCAGTACTCAAGTGAATGAATCTAGGCAAGTGTATGATCTCACTACCCAGACAAACATTTTGCCATAATATTTTAGTACCCTATTTTATTAAGGGAAACCTATGTTTCCATATGCATCTATTTACCAAAGAGTCAATTCATTTAGGCCAAATCAAAATAAGTGCTGGAAGAAGATAATTTAGGCTAGCAGCCTCAGGCTCGTGATTATGGCTCAACAAACAAATCTTCAGGGTCAGATCTTCTTTTACTGAATCTTGAGTAATTACTTGAGTAATACCCTGTATTTAAACAAAATGCCCAAGCATGCCCTCTCTTACCTATTTCTAGGAATTTTACTTTGAGGAGAGAATTCTTTGTTACTTATTATTATTATTATTATTATTATTATTATATCAATATATTATAATATTATTATATTATTTGTTATTAATTATTATTATGAAAATACATTAAAATATTTGATTGAAATGAACACTTTGCTCTACTGGAAAATGTACATCTTCACTGTAAGAGAGGTAGATACCAAGTAAACAGGCTGTATGAACAGTGGGAGTAATATGTTCATGAGAAACTGAGGCACAATGAGATTAAGGGGTGTTTGTGCAAGGAAAAATCATCTCTGCAGCATCTGGTGGCTTAAGGGTGCTCATTTCTTGGTGCTCATCCCATGACATAGCCTTCATATGATGTCCCCACCTGGAACTGCAGTGCTAGGAACACAGATTCACCCTCTTCAGGGCTTTACTTGGCTTGATTTGGGTCAAAGTCAACCTTTTCCCTGGGATTAGGCACTCTTCCTTTGAAGGGAAGAGGGAGAGGGCAGAGATTCCTCGCAGGGTTTTCTCTCCCTGGCTGGCCATTCCTGTGCAAGGCAGGCTCACAGCACCCACAGTTCAGCTGGGAGGAACTGCTATCTTTGGAGGATCTCTACATACCAGCTGCTCCTGACTTGGAAGCTCCTATGGGAGTCTTCAGTCCGTCCTTCCAAATCAGTTTCACTTTGCAAGAGACATCTAGAGATTCATTTGGCCAAAGAGGGAAAGCAAGACTGAGCATGAATCTCCATCCTACTAGTCAGGGCACTCACCTGGAAGGAAAGAGACCTGGGCTCCAGTCTCTTGTTTCAATGTGTTTATGTGATTTATATTAAACAGCCATTGGATAAAATACTTAAATAGTTATTAGAACAGGGATGGCAGCCTGGGTCTGCGCCCTTCCCTTCCAGGTGAGGGCCCCAAACTGCCAGTCATGCTCAGTCTTGCTATCTCCCCATCTCTTTTTAATGAATTTGCAATTATTTGATGCAATATGGAACATCTTCCACAGCAGAGATGGGGAGAGCACCTCCCTGTTTTGCCTGTTTTTAGTGAGGAGGGTTCAAAGGCTCTCAGGCAGAGTAGGAAACCCTGCTGAAATCCCCTGGCCCCAAGCTGTGGGTTCAGTGTGGCACCGCTCCTCTGGTGGATGTGTACACTCTGAGGTCACCTGGCAGATTGAGCCCCTAAGGGGACCACACACAAAATAATACCTCATCTGTAGAGCCCCAGCCAGACAGGTGGGAATTAGGCACTGAGCTCCCTGGGACTGAGATACTTGGTGCCATGCCAAGACTTAGAGGCACTAGGGCATCTCCTCATCATGAGAAACAGTGGTGAGGAGGCAGGTGAGTAGGGGCTAGGAAGCTGCTCTCACAGGACTCAAGATCTCCTGTCCTTACCTTAATCTATCCCTGGGTCACCTGCCAAAGACCACCCAGGGAAGTTGGAGAGGAGAGGGCCTTGAGTGGCCATCTCCCGAGACACAGCCAGGCAGCTCTTTGCTCTTATGCACTTCTATGCAATTTCTCAAGGAAGAAAAAAATCTGCAGCGAGGGTGGACGAGGCAGACTGTTCATCACCCAGAAAGATCACAGTTAACAGCCACTGCCATTTCCAGTGGATATGTGTAATTAGCATCCATTCAGTAGGCAGTCCTAAATGAAAATCACAAATAGAGCTAGTGACTTCCTGGTGGAAAGATTTAGTTATTTTTCCAGAGGAAGAAAATCTGTCTCTGTGTAACCTTTTAACCCTTCTTCTCTTTCCTCCTCTTACTCTTACACTGGATAATTATTTATTTTGTAGCTTAATTAGCTAATTATGCATGTGTTATGGTGCTTTTAAGCGGGAAGTCACTTTGTTTAGTTGTTGATGGCATGTGGCTTTTGTTCAGCATCTGTGATGTCGGTTTATAACATAATCATCTTTATTCGCAGTGGTCTGAGGTGATGAAGACTTTTCCCAATGGTAATATTTTAACTATCAGAGTAAAGTTTGAAAAACGGTAATGACTAACAGGGAGCTACTTCAGGTGGGTAGAGGCTAAGTGGTAAATTTGCAGAGGCCCTCAGCTGCCTATCTATGAGGCAAAGTTGTGCTGTTCCCCTTTAGAAGAAGATCTTTTGAAGACATTTATAGGGTGTACTAAAAGATACTAACAAGAATTGACAAAATCCACCCAGGAGTTACTTTTCTGGTTGTCACTGTGTTTTGAGAAACATAAAGGGACTTGAACTGGATCTGCATCCCATCAGCTCAACAGCAAAAGGTTCTAGGTAGAACTGGTACTTAGGAAGCAAATGCAAAGCAGGATATTTTGCAGGGAGTCAAGGCATGTTATCTTGATGCCTGCTACAGCTTCACTCAACATCACAAGTTCCACCTGCCTGCACAGAAGCACCAGCTCCCTGTCTATGCAGGATGCACAAGGTCATTGCAAGACGTTTCTTATCAAATGTCCAGCCATGAAAGCAACTTCAGCATGTATCAGTGTTTGACCCCCACAGCTGCCCCATTCCCTAATTTGTCTGATTAAGAGATATCCAGCATGGTGCTCTGTGCCAGCTCCAAACCCTGACAAACTTATTTTGTTTGCATTTGGTTGTCAGACATAATGTATGCAGCCACAGGCCTGCAGTAACATTTATTCCTCCTTCTACTGGAAAGTTGAGTAAGGCTCTTAGGCTCATTTCCCCAGTGGTAAACCCTAGCTATCTCAGTTAGGAAACTGGTCTCCCTCAATTCCTTATCTAGTCAGCTGAGCTGCTCAAGAGGACTATTCAGAGCATGTGAATTAGTTTCTCCTGAGAATTAACCTTTAAAGAGCCTCTCTCAAGCAGAAACAGTACAGCTACTAGTTTACAGTACTCAGTGCTTTAAAACTCTTTCAATATTCACAGATTAATACTTTACACATTTCTACATGTTCATATATTAAGAAATAAACATTCCTCTGAATCTATTAATTTGTCCTCCAGGTGCTGTGCCTGTTACTTGATGAATGCAGAAAGAAAAAGGTATAGCCTTGAGTAAATCCCTTAGAAACCATAACATGTACAGCAGTTCCTACATAGCTTTGAGACTGAAATGTTGCTCTATGTTTTTAAGCTCAGTGACAGTTATATGATTGAAAGGCATTTTTTCTGTCTCTTTCCCACCCTCCCATTCACATATTCTTCACGGTGGTTCCTGTGCAACAACACTCAGTAATAACCCCTTTCCCTAAGGGATCAAGGAAGGAAATTCGACAAGTCACTGCCTCTCCCCTTTCATTTTTTTTTTTTGTTTGGTTTGGATGGTCTCTGAAATGGGCTGGAATGTAAATGGAAGATATTTGGCAGGTTGACATTTGTCTGCAAAGCTAGGCACCAAGCCAGAAGCATGGAGCAAGCTGGAGTGGGTTTACATAAAGTGGGAGCAATAGTGCCAGAGCACTCCAATACATTTTCCCCTGAGACTCATAGGCATCCCACTCAATACTTCATTAAGGGTGAAATCCAGCACTATTTGAAGAGCCATAGGAAAGAGCCTGTGCACCAATTAAGTTCTTGAGGCCTCTGCACTGGTCTGAATTCCACCCAAAAGAAGAATTGTTTGCTGAGGAAAAGATGTTATTACCTAGATTACAGTCTGCTCTTGTGAGGAAGAGACTGTTGGCATATGGTTGGAAGCAGCACAACCCTTCTACACAATCCCTCACAGATGATTCCTTGCAGAATGTTCAATGCAAACAGCCTCTTGCCCATCCATGAATAACTCTTACAAGGTGGAAGACTCCAGGCAATCAAGAAAGCAGGATATTTCCAGGAAGAACCCTAGAATATGATCTTTAACAAGGAATACAGGAGTCATTTCCACGCTGCTGGGATGTTGCAGAGCACCTAGGGCTGGCTGTGGTGAGCTGTGCCAGAACAACATCCCAGAGTCTGTTTTACAAACACAGGTATTACCTTTTCTAAATCTCTTTCTGCGTGAATACAGGATGAACACAAGGGGGACAGGCATGATACAGCATTTACTGCAGATAAGTGTCGGCTATCGCTTCAGTAGGCTGAAACACAGTTTTTTGCAAAAGAAGAAGTTTGCCTAAATTATTTTCTTGTTTATATCAATAAGGCAGGCAGACATTTAGTGGCTCTCCACTGCAGTAGGAAGGTAGTCTTGGAGGATATCTTTCTATTAACAAGGTCAACACCATTATTTTGTATGGGTTGCATGAACGCTCATTTGTTTGCATGCAGTGCGGGGAACACTGAATATTTTAATTTCTAAACAATGGGGTGGCACAATGTCAAAGAGACACAGAGGGACAGGGGGAGCATGGGGAATGCTTGTAAAGCCCCAGAGCCTTTTCACAGCAAACCAGTGATTATACGAGCTAATGGTTTCTGTAATATGAACAAGGATAAGGTCAGTTTAAGACTAATTTTTAGCTTCCATCAGAGGGCATCTACTTCATCAATAAATCTGTTTGCATACTGCATTAGATTAAAATGTAGGGTTGAATACTGAATGAAATATGTTTTTAAATTAAAAATCTCTTGACACTTACATAGATATACAAAAGAAGCCGAGTACAGGGATGGGGACTTACCAAACAATTTGTGAGTTCAACCCATCAATTGAATACTAGCCCCTTGATGCACATGCTTAACTTCCATTAGTGCCACTGGGAGCAACAAGGCTGCACCAATGGAGAGAATCAACCTCATAGTCTTTACACAAATGCATATGCTTTCCATTGAAATTAAGGTGCTTTTAAGAATGTGGGGTTAAGAAAAATACAGTCTACACAATGAAAGTGAATCAAATGTTTACATTATATAATTGCTTTTGCTGGCTTTGACAAGGAAAATTAGCTCTGTAAAGTGCCAGTTGTAAAATGCATACTTGAATATACTTGATGAGCATAAGATCCCTGCACACCTAGGGCTAAATTAAAAAAAATACATATGCAACTGAGCTCAATTTTTTTCTTCCTCTTGCAGTTTCTGTCATGAACCTGTGAGTTGAGGTGGTAATTCCATAATTTGCAAAAGTGTCAAATGAAAGAAAATATCATTAACATGTGGGCATGGTGCATCCAGCAAGACATGGATTACAGAAGATAATAGAAATGGTCTTGCTCCAGGCCAGCATTGCATAGTCCTCAGTCAAGACTTTGTATTTCAAGGTCAGAAAGGGCTATTTTGATAATCTATTGCAGAACTAAGGGCTTTCTCAAATTAAATACTAAAAGGAAAACAAAAAAGTTTTCTTGGATGGAGAATTCACTGCTGTGCACCATAGTTACTGTCCTTATCAAAACAAAACAAAAAAACCCTATTCCTTCAAGATGTGTACTATCAAAAATGAATATGTTTGGGTTTAAGCATCATATTTTATCATAACCTGGTCTGCAGAACTGAAGAACTCTCAACATGAGAAGTGAATGCAATTTTTTTTGCCTGTTATCTAGTCAACAGAAGAAGTAGAGGACATTCCTTTGAAAGGCAGGACACCCACATTACATCCCAATTTTGCCCCAGCTAGAGTTAAGGGATTTGAGCTCCCTTCCCACCATAAGGCACTGAGTCCACTGGGAACTGGAGTAGCATCCAGCCTGCTATCCACTCTAATTGTGTCAGCTGATAAAGCATTCTCTGGAGCAGGCATGAAGCTTTTCTACATGGATGGTCAGGGAAGTTTGCATAAAAATCCTGGACAATGGTAGAATTGCACTCTCCATCAGCAAGTAAAGCTGAGGAGATGAGGTGGAGTCATGAGCTCTTCCATAGTTTTAGTCCCAAGGTTATGTTTTACAGTGATGCAGTGTCTTGTTTTCTAGGTCTGCCTACAAACACTGGCAAAATGGTGCAAATTGCAAACAATGAGTGGGAGAAGTGTATGTACATCCTACTGTATTTTCTTCACAGGTTTCATCTGTGCCTATTTCCTCTGTTATGTTTTGTGAAAGCTTTCTCCAAGGTGACAGAACCTGAATATTATTTGTCGTTTTATTTGTAAAGTATTACCTGAGAAAGTAACAAAATGGGGAGAAAAACAATAACAAAATCTAACAGGTCCCAAAACATCAGGAAAATGTATAATTGTTTTGAATCAGAATGCAAGCTGGGACAGAGATCTTTCAAATTTGGGTGGCTCACAGAGAAAAACAGTGATCTGTGCCAGCTATGGAAATGCATTGCCCTCAGTGGGATAACAAAAATACGTGTAGAGAGACACAATCCATGGACGGCTTATTTAAGCAGATGGCTTCATTTTGGGGGTGTACTGTTTGCCTAGCACATTATAACTCTAGCAAAAGAGACTTGTATCACTTTTCTTATCGAGTTATGACCTGTATTTTCAAATGTGGGTGCTTACAGTTAGCAGTTAAATAAGTGCCCTGATTTCCAAAGCCACAGAAGACATAAGGATGACTCTTTGTTTTCTTTTCTCTTTGGTTTTGGACTTTGTTGGTTTGACTTTTTTATTTTGAATGCTTAAAATGTCACTCAATCCTATAGAGATTAATGAATCATCAGGGACCTGGAACATCACTTTCTTGACCAAAACAATCACTGTAGTTTCATGTTTAGAGGTATTATTTGAAGCAGGTGATTGGGATAAATTCACCATACAACATTTAGGTTCATGTGGTATCAATGATCTAATATGCAGGTGGAAAAAGGATGGTCTATATGTTCCCAAGTGCCTTTGCAGAGTCCTCACTGGTTTTACTCCACTTTACACTTTTATGTCTCCTAACTTTATTAAAACATCATAGAATATAGGACAAAACCCTGAGAAATAGAATCTATCAAAATTAGCCCAGCTTTGACCAGTAAATTGGACCAAACCACCCCCAGACATACCTTCTAACAAATATTATTCTGTGATTCAAGTTAAACCTTGTGCAGTCTGAGTATGACGGTGATGTGGGGGAAGTTAGAAATGTTGACTGAATCATGACAGATCCTGAGCCACCAAGAAACTTAGCAAACCCCAACGAGACTTTTAATTTTGTAAGGCCAAGAGAGGCAACAAAAAGGACACCCAATCCCTCCAGATAATTGCTAATAAAAAAATGAAATAGGTCAAAACATTCATAGAGGGTGGTGGATAGGAAGAGAAGACTAGAATAACCTTCCAAGGCATTGCAGTGACAGCAAAACTCCTGTCAAAAGAGGCTTAGTAAATTGATCAGGGTGAAGTGGGTTGAGCTTGTCTGGATTTCAGGTGCACGACAAGCTGCTCTATCCTTTCCCATTCTCATCTGGAAAAAGAAGAGAAAATAAGATAGAAAAAACTCATAGATTGAGATAAGGCATTTTTGTAAAGTAAAAGTCAAAGGTTGTGCTTCCACAATCAAAGAAAAAACCCAGAGATTTTATTCTCTACTTCCCATCAGCAAGTGATGTCTGGCCACTTCCCAGGAAGCAGGGCTTTAGCACATGTGTTTAGATTTCCCACTCCCAGCCTACTGGTGGAGCTGGGGGTTGAAATGTTGGAGAGACAGCATCGATGCTGCTGGAGCACTCCTCAGCAGTAGCCAAAACACTGCTGTTTATCACTTTTCTAGCTACAAATGCAAAGCACAGCACTTGAGGGCTGCTATGGGGAAAAATAATTGTATCTCAGCTAGGCTCAGTACACAGGGCAAAATACACTAAGGCACAATGGGCTAAATTTCAAAGATATCAATGGTATTAGAGCCCTCAGGGTAAAACCTCACTACTGAGGTGATTACCCTGGTCAGAAACCAGATTGAAAAAAACTCCTGAAAAAAGAAAAGCAGTAAGGAGTAAGCAGCTCTCCATAGAAGCTCAAGAAAGTAGAGTGTGCTTCTCCACAGGAGTCTTCAGTGGTATTTGAGCTGAGAAACACCAGCTCTGAAACACAAACCTCCATACATGGGAAACAAGGCTGTGGGGTTCTTCTGGTTGAAGATCAGTGCAATGAGAGCCTGGTGATCAGAGGGGCTCTCTCTTCTCTTATCCAGAAGGGATGTGGCAATTCACATTATAAAAAAGATACAGAATCAGCATCAAAGCAGGAACCTGGGAAGAGATATTTGCAATGTGTTCATTGCTCCATATGGTCCCATGAATTTCAAGCTCCCTGCCACATATTTTACGCTACTTAATGTGACATCTTTCATTAATGGAAGGCCAAGTCTCATTCATTTTGCTCATGTGACTTAGCAGGAACTGTTCGATTTATTGATGCATGAAAAGTTTGGCCTCATAAATTACCCGAGAAGAAATCAACAGGTCTGCATTTTGCTTTCTGCAGCCTGCTCTAGGATTATACCAGCTCAAGAACTGAGAGTCACTAGTCACGAGGAAGGAGACTTTCTCAGTCACATTCCTTCAGAAAGGAAAAAATAAAATGTTTTCCTTTCATAAAAGCCCAACACATTAATTCATGATATGAGCGCTAGGATTTCTACAGATTTCTGTTAAGGATTTTAGCATTTGCAATCATGAGCTATGTTATCTCTCTGTAAATATGGTATGTTTTTTATCTCTTTGCTATAATTTTATTCCATGAAACATCAATATGGTGTTGGCAAAGGTTTTTCAGATAATCACAAGACCATTAAAATATTACAGATCAAGTTTATACTGTTGAAAGATATGAACTCAACTTTACATTAACCTAGAGATTTCACCAAGTCCTAGAAGTCATGGCAGGAATTAGACAGATGTAACCTGACTCCTCTTTGCTTAGATTTCAATGGAAACCACTTTTCATTACTAGACCAGGTTTTTTTCCAAAGATACCAAAGTCAAAACACAATAAATGTTTAATCATCAGTAATGGCGGGTTTTAATACAATATTCCTTCTAGTTAAAAAAGTAAGAGTGAGATGTTGACTAATATGTATTTATGACCATTTAATATCTCCAGATCTAATAAAATAATGATAATTTTTAAAAAGCACTATTATGCATGCTAAGTACCACCACTGATCCAATCCATGTTGAGACCGCTGACATCACAAGTTCTATATCCAAGTATATTTGAAATTAAAACTCAAAAGAATTGGCAATATTAAGCATGCATAATCAAGGTTTAAATGTAACAGGTATAAATGTCAGAAGCATATATTTTTTCCTCCCATCACTTTTGTAATATTCTTAAATAAATCTTTTACTAGGTATATCTTTTTGGTGGTATAATGTTGATGAATAAAGTTCTGGACACATTTGATTTATCATTAAATCAGGATCAGGATCATTAAATTCAACCTCTGTTTTTTGTCCTGGTTCAAAACCTGCTGAGATTTGTCTTCAAAATGAAGTAACTCAGTGACAAATCTAAATATTCTTGGTCTGTTTTTTTCTGAAGAATCACTCAGAAGTTCAATTAAACATACTGCAATCAAAGAGAGATGTCAACTCTCCTCAAGGACTTGAAGTGAGGAATTTTTTTGCTTTTTTTTTTTTTTACTAAGATTGCAACTTTCAGAGGCATCTGATTTAAAATGAGGGCTTGTGTTTGCCAGATTACAAAAAAATGACATTACGAAGGGAATGATTCTCAATGGGTGTAAATTAGCAAAGTTGATTTAAAGTTGATGGTGGAATGTCCATTTATATCAGCTGTCCTTCTGACAAAAGCTGCACATATTTTAACTGGCAAACATTCACTATTTTACAAATTATTCCATTTTATATCTTATGTTTTTCATGATAAACAGAGTTGTCTCATATAATACAGGCTGCTGTTTTTCTTGTTGAAGAATGTATTGGTTAAAAGCATCACAAGGAAAAAAAAACCATATCCTGATATAAAGGGGTCCACTTTATTTCCTTAATGGCTATTAAAGAATCCAACAACAATAAGATATTTTGAAACTACATTGTCCAAATAATATTAATATGCAGAGGTGGGAAATGAATATCAAGTGACTCAAAATCAACACTGTCCAGGCAGAAACTTGCATCTCAGAAAATAAATTACTTGTAGAACTAAATGTCTATATGAAATATTAAAGTTAAAACCATTCTGTATTACCCATTTTAAATACAGTCACCCAACTTATGCTGCTTCTTCTCCAACCATATCTGAAAGTGAGCAGGCACACTGCATCAATCAAAAGAAAACTGCAGTGAGAAAAATAATCCCCCATCAAAGCAAAATACATAAATACATAAATAAAGCCAGTGTTACATAAAATATCAGCAGTACTGAAAAGTATTTAAATGAGTATTTAAAAACTTAGGGGTATTTTTCTCTCCCTCCTTCTGCCTCTCCCCACCCCCTCCCCAGCCTAGGCTTGTTTTATTTGGTTCTTAAAGAGTCTGGTTTATTAGGCAAATATTTATGAACTTGACTTTAACCAAAATCCTGTTCACAGCTGCACCTGAGAGTTACTCCAGCCTTGGATTGGAGCAACTCTTGGGGATCAGCAAATTGTTTGCACAGCCACGGACGGGGAATTAAAAATCTTGTTGAATCAGGATTAGCAGTCTGCATGAGGAGGAGGAGGAGAGCTCATTTCCATAAGCTCTTCATCTCCCACGCTGCTTCTCAACTCTCTGTGGCCTGCAGACGTGTGTGACCCAAAAATGGGGGAAAATGCACCAACCATACCAGTGTATGATTGAGAGGGAAAAATTGAAAATAAAGAAAGAAAGGGCTTTTGCAACTACTACAACTTTGTTTTTTCTGCTGGGCAGGGTCTGAGCCACCTTCCTGCCCTTTCAGAGAGACTCAAATGACCTCCCACAATTGGAAGTACATAACAGTGTCAAGACAGATCCCAACAGTACAGGTGAACCTTTGTTCCTGTCTCAAGCAGTATTGCCAAGCAGGTTAAATTTTGTGGGGCTGTGTTTATTCTGCCTTCTGATTAATGGCAGAAGAGATGTGTCTGCCCTGTCAAGTCCCACATCTCACATCTCTTGACCTGCCTACCTGTCTAAGCCTCCCAAGGTCTGGGCAACAGCATGCTCTCTGATCATTAGGGGCCCTTAGCTGGCTGCTATTTGCACAGGCATTAACAGCCCAGGTAAGTAGAAAGCAAAATACACCACTGTGGCAGGTAGTGATGTCTTTCATGCAAGATGAATGGATAAAGCTGGCAGAAGTTAACAAACTATTCAATAGCTTAGAGTTGCCCTAAGTTTGTAGAGAGCTAGCAGTGTGAGCTCCATTTCCTCATTAAGAACAGGAGCACGAGGTCTCTCACTCAATAGAGAAAAATGCACTTGCCCACGACTGTCACAAGGTGTATTCAGTGAAACATGAGGCTGGGATTGGCCATAGGGTCACCATCACCTACTCAAACTTCTTCATGACCACAGTCACCACTTCCACTACTTCCTCCCTTGAATGTAACCAGGATGAAGGGTACCAAGTTTATTTTTTAAACAAATCAAGCCACAGGCAGATGAAAATGTACATATTTGTATTCTGTTTATTATGAAAAAAAGAGATACAATGTAACAAAGATAAGCATAGCAAAACCAAACTCAAAATGACTGTGGATATGTGTGCAAAGCCAAACAAAAGCAAATCATGCTTTTTACATTGAGATTTTTCTTGTGTTTATACTTGCTATCCCAGAAGAGCCAATTGAACAACTCCTTTAGCATTAATTGGGAGCTATATAGCTAAATATGTACCATACTCTGTGAATCATGTCCTTCTCTGTGACATCTCATCCATTGATGGATCTTCTAACAGCTGCAATTGTGGAACCAAAAGTAGAAATCAGTTTCTGAAGTGCTCGAAAGAAAAAAACATCACTCATGTCCCAGCTGTGTGGTCACTTCAATCAACCATTCTTTTATAACCTGCGTTAGAAACTTTAGCTAGAGTTTGAACAGGTTTATTGACTTTGTCAGTCTCATTTTCATTCACTAGATAAGCTTGAAATTTTTGAATGAAAAATGTGTACAAATTTGGCCTGTTTTCAAAACTTGATTTTTTAATATTACTAAAGACCATTGAAGTACTTATGATTTGACAGACAACTTCTTTTTTTTTTTTTCTAATTGAAAGTGTTTCTTTCCTCTTTCCTGCCCCATAGAAGCTGCTTTTTCATGTCCCTAAAGTGCTCATTTGAAGTGATCTTTTCCATCACTCTTCCCCTGCTGCTGCCAACATTTATGCATTTGAAGTCCATCTAGGTTATGACTCTGTATCCTTTTAAGCACTTCTGCAATCTTCTTGCTCCCAGACTGCTCTGAAGGCTGAAAAGACCTTTAAAATCACTGAGGCAATCCACATCACCTTTTAAATTGCAGCTGCATGTCCAGGCTGTCACACAGGTCACTAAGGCTGTGTTACACTTCCCTAGGATAAAAACCCTCCTGGATCTGGATACTCCTACATTTGCTGTCCCAGACCTGATGACTTTTACTGGTTAGAGACATTGACACCCTGGCCATCAGGCCTGTGTCCACAGGAGAGTGCCAACATGAAGGACACATCCCAGATATCCCCACCCAGGATGTTGCTGCCAGTCTTTCCACATTACATATTGCTGCCCTACGTCTCCTTTCAACTGTTGCAGCACCTGTTGTACCCAAATCCAAGGGGGAATCTTTAAGGTTGGTGACTGTCATTTCTTCAGTAGGAAATTCTGAGGTTTTGTTCTCCTTTACACTCTTCTGGCCTTTTTGCAGGTATCATTACAGTCTTTCACTTGGCATAAAGTACCTGAATTACAGGAGAGATTGTTATAGTTCCTGGTTTTTTGTACTTTCTTTCACATCCCAGATCACTGATTTCCTTCTGGAATCTCACCTCTTCAAACCTACTAACCAACAGCAGGCAATATTCCCCAAAACCATCTCCAAGCATGCCTTCAGTCTGGCCTTCCCAGCAAGAAGTGGAAATTTCCTTTTCCCCCTCACTCACTGCAGAGAAACCTCAGTTTCAAGTTTTGGGTTGCCTGATGCTGCTCAGGGAGTATCCATAGACGTAAATCACACCTTCTCCCTCCTATACTGTTGGTTAGTACATGCAGCAGAGTGGCTGGGATTCAGTGTCTGTCAGTGACTGCACTGAACCCTAACACCTGATGAATCCAAAAGTTTTTCATGCAGTTCATGCTATTTTCTCGGCAGTAGTGCCAAGGTGACAGAGATGTTGCTCACAGTCATACCAAAAATAGATAAATTGATACATACTGCAGAGTGGGGCAACATGTCTTCAGTACATTTTTGCAGATTTTTTTGCTTTTGTTGTCTTTAGGACTGGTGCAGTGGCACATTACATTAGTGCAAACTGGTGCTGATGCTCAGAGGCTGTGCCCACTCTGTCAGTATTCAAAATATTACCACAATCTGCAAGTAAGCAATAAGATATGACAAGCAGTGTGATACTGTAACATAACAATGTACCTCGAGGGACACCTGTGAGGGAGGAGGTGAAACTGAGTGTATTCAAATGCCCAAGGTGTGATTTTTATCTCAAACCATAATGTAATAAGATGTGATAATAAAAAGGCACAGGGCTGAAACAAACCATGTCTTTTTTAGAATGTCAACCTGCTTATGTGGTATGCTGCAAAAAACTCTTGTGTGATTTCCTGCCTTCTAAATAGAATGCTTAAAGAATTATTTGAGATAATTTACATTTAATCTTTTAAAAAAATCCATTAGCCATGGTAGGCCTGGATTTCTCATGTGGATTCTGCTCCAAGAATCCCTTATGCATCCAATATTGTTTTGCCAATATATATAAAAACCCAACATGGGAGAAATTGGCACAGTCCTTTGTTTAATTTTAAATGTAAGGGTTTTAGAAACACTAGAAGAGAAATGCAATACACAACTATTTCTCTCCTTTTGCAACAAGTCCACTCCTTTCTTGCTGATATTTTGCAAGTGTGTTCCTAACAGAGTTACTACACAAGCCTCAAACCCTCCCATGCCATAAAAAATTTAAATTAGCTTAAGCAAAACTGAAACACAGTAGCTTAAAAACTCCTTGGGGATAATTTAAAGTTTTTGTGCACCTACAACTCAAATCTGGGGATCCTGGTTGACGGAAAATTGAACATGAGGAGGGCCAGCCCTGTCCTGGGTTGCATCAGGCACAGGATCACCAGCCAGGCAAGGGAGGGGATTGTCCTGCTTTGCTCTGCTCTGACACTGGGGTGGCCTCACCTCGAGTGCTTGGGGAAGTTTTGGGCATCACAATATAAGAAAGATAATAAGCTATTAGAGTGCATCCACATATTTTGGGATTCTGTGAAATTGTCGGTATAAAATAATTTTCAAACAAGGCATACTGAAAAGATGCTCTCAAAAGACCTGAAAGTTGGAAAGCTCATAGTGACCTGTAACCAAGTAACCTCAATTCTCAGTGACATCAGTCTCAGAACACACATCATGTTTTTACATGGTCAGGTCACTAAGGATGGAATACCTTCAACAGCAGATGAAAGCTCCTGCTATCAGAGCTCTTCTATCAGATCTCAGAATTTTTTATTTTCAAATTTTAATACAGGAGGTCTCCAAATTATCCAGTGCTATTTTAGAAGAAATTGTATTATTGCACTGAATGACCATCATCACAAATGTCTGTTTTACCAATAGAGCAAGCCTCAGTCTTTATCCTCTCCAAAATATGCCATTGATTGTATTTCAGGAAAAGAGAGGAAAACTTTCATACAAACACAGTCCAGTCGCCAGCAAGAGATTTAATCTAACTTTTGTATAGGAAATAACTATTGCAGGTCTTGTTATGATTATATGAAGTGCATATTGAAACCTTGAGTTCACATTGAGATAAAAAACTCCAAAAATATTCTACATCTGTTACTGGCCCTGCCTGAAGCCATTTTTTAAGCAAATGCCTGTGAATATTTCCCCTGAACAGTTAAGTCCCATTGAGTGCTGTGGTAGGACTCACAGACATGAAGCTTGTGACCAAGTCTTGATTTGGGGCTGCTGTTATTTCTGCTTGCCAGTATTTAATGATGCTGGTCTGTTTTAGCTCAGTGGGAGAGACTCTACTGTCCTTATTTGTGCCTCCCACAGATGTTCACATTCATTGCTCTGCTTGCTCTCTAGCACAGGTAAGTCTCTATGTACCTGTACAAAGCAAATGTTTATTTCTCTGTTGTCTTCCCCTTACAGGGGGTCTGTTACCACAAGTTCAGGAGAGCAGGCATGTGTTAATCCTCAGATGGGAGAACCTTTTGGGGAAAAGCAGCCAGTTTTTACCTTAGAGGATGGTATTACTACCTTAAGTCAGAAACAAAGTTGTGTTCTCTATAGACTGTGCTATAGGAAATGTCAAAAGGAGAAATAATACAAAGGTTTGGGCTTTTTGACTTCATTAAAAGCCTTGTAATAATTTCACAATGCCGTACCCAATGCTACACCTGATTTCAAATTGGGATAACTGCATTTTGCCCACCTGAATTTCTGTTCTGGAGCTCAGCTGGATAGACTAACTTTTTTGCTGTCAGAATTTGAATGTTGTTTAGGGAAGCAATCTGCTTTTAAAAATTTTTTTTCTGCTCTCCAGACATTTGTAGTAATTCAGATCCTGAAATGGTTAATATTAGAACACTACATATAAATAAATAAAGGAATTTCAGGAGTGGTTGAAGCAATTCCTGTACACATGCACACACATCACCCTTCAAGATGAGACGCAGTATATGAGACACTACACTGTAAGGCACTGAGATGTTATTATGCTTTGTATGGAGGATGCTATATAAAATATTAATGCCTTTCATTAAAATTACTCTTAATGTCAATATGTAGTGTGACTGTGCCATGATTTCTTATGTTAGTAGGTGCTTTACTAGAAGCTATAACTTTACATTATTCAGCCGCAATAGTCTCTGTAGTAAAGGTATTGCCTCTGTTATCAACTTACTTATGCCCCATGAAAAACCATTGCTATGGTGATGAGTATTTTATGGTACAGTATTTGCCTAATTATAAAACTGTTCCCTAACAGAAGCGCTAATGTTTTCTTCAACAGCAAAATCCATTTTCAAAATTAAAATATATGCAAATAATTGATCCATAACCTTCATCGCAGTAATTTTATTGATAATTATTTCTGTGTATTAAAAATGTTCACAGCAAATGTAAAAGTTATTGCAATGGGTGTTTAAGAGACCTTATTTCTATAACTCTAAGGCAATGTATACTTATTTTATTTGCCGACGGACTGTATGCTGTTAAAGTGAAAAATTTACAATAGAAATAAAATTATTCTGATTGTCTATGATGCATAATATCATGCAAAAGAAAAATGCAAGATCTGGGTTCATTAAGCATTTATTTGTAAATAGCATCATCCTTTGAAAAATGACACATTTACTTCTCTGACTTTATTACCAGTTCCATGAGGCTCAATGTTTTTCTTCCAATTATTGTGATTGTTATACTCAGACTGAGAATTTGACACCTGCTGTTTCAAAACTTGATCGCAAATGTTTCGGGATATACATCAGATAGTACAGAAGAGAGAAAGAAGACTCAGACTACAATAATGTAGGAAGATTTAAAAAAATAACAAAGCCAAAATTGTTCTTCCCAGTGAGTAAAATCAGTCAAAACAGTTATCTAGAATATGAAGAGAACATGTTAGGTGCATTTAAATTAGTATAATGAAATTTATAATGGAATGGTAAGCAGAAGAAAAAAAAAATCCTACTAGCAGAGGATATAATTTTGGTTGAATCCTGTAACAAACTGTCTGTAGGAAAACAATACTAACAGGGATACAACTGAGAGTAGGACAGTTAATCACACAAGACCAAAAATGCTTGAAATAAGAAGAATGGAACATCATTAGATAATAATGGGTAAGAACAATGTGTGTAATATTGTACTTTAGTTTTTATTCATTATTTAACTGGTAAAAAGAAAGGGCACCTGATATAGTTTAATATCTACTGTGTTACAGTGAACATAATAGTGATGTTTAATCTGAAAGTCTGTATCTTTTATTCCTTTTCCTCTTAGTTTATTCTTCTTCTCGTTGTATTTATAAGTGGCTGGCTTAATAACTGTACCGTTAACTTTGCAAAATATTTTTGAGATGCTTGCTTATAGTGGAAGCTTCAACACATAAATCAAAGTAACGGAGAGCATTGTATTGATGATTATTCAAATAACATCATCCATTAATAGCCTGTGCATCCTGTAGATTAGGCAGGGTCTCAATTTGATAAAGCAATTAGATGTGATCTGAACTTCAAGCATGCATTGAAGTCTGTCTGCAATCATATAAATATTTAGGCATATGCTTCAGCTGGAATGAAGTGCACATGTAGGGTTAAACAGATGCTTTGCTGAGGCACAGATTCTAAAACTGTGAGCCTGATCCTTGATCTATTGAAGGCTTTCAACTCTGCTGGATGTTAGTTCTTTTATTATGTGTAAAGCTGTCCAGGGAGGATGAGATACTGACCCTAAAATGAATAACAGTACATTCAGCCAATGTTTTTGCTCATGTCTGCTTTGAATAGAGATGGAATAAAATTAATGTCTGAAATCTGCCTTATTTGAGAAAAGAAGTAAAAAAGGTCAAAACTGGGGGGCCTGCACTTTGATATAATACCAGTTTCTGTCTTTTTTCTAAAGGTTATTGATGTCAGATACAGGTAAGATCTGATTCTAGATTGCTTTGGTTTTTATTTACTTAGGGTATTTTGCAATGCGTTGTATTTCTGCAGCACAAAGTTTGGTGCTTGCATAATTTCTTTGGGAAAACAGAAATACAAAGGAACCACTGTGTAATCAGGTCCAGTTTATGGCTAATGGAGGCAACCAGGTCATATAGTTCTGATAATAAATTTATCAAGCTCTTTGTTTAAACCCATTAGATTTTTTTTTCCCCTTCATTGCTCCTATCTGAAAACTGTTCCAGAACTTCGGTCCTCTGTTAGTTATAAATCTTCTCTTTCTGTCCTAGATGTGTTTACAACCAATTTATGCCCATTTGATCTTATGCCAACATTGTCTTGGATTTTAACCCCTCTCTAGTTGAAGAAACATAATAAAAAGGGAATTTATTTTAATTCCCTTTAATTTATTTAAATTTCCTTTAATTTAAAGGAAAAAGGGGAATTACTCTGTTGAAAATCTGTAATTCTGACACAGTTAAAATATAGAAAATAGAAAATACTCCCACATTCTGATTTAGGGCTACTTTTACTCACTTTCACACACATCCATTAAAATCTAAAACAAAGAGAGTTTGATTTTTCTCTTGAAAAACAGATGTATAAGTCTGGACACTCCTAAATAATAAACAACCAAGCACCTACTCCTATAATTAATTACTCCTAAATAAAAAGGTAACTTTATTATTTTCTTTCTAGCCCTACTTAGCAGTTATTATGAAAGGACACTGGTCAAACCACCCCTCTCTGGGGGTAGGCTTTGTTTCTCACAGACAGAAGACTCAGAAAACTGGCTTCCAAAATGTTTAAGGTTTCTGGATTGCACCAGTTTAAGGCTATTTACACAAAAGCCATTGTTCCGAGGGCAAGCACTCTTTTTTTCCTATCATTGAACTGGCCATGGAACAGGATTTTCACAACAAAAAGGGGGCTTGGGGGTTTTTAGGGTTTTTTTAAGTTTTTGAGGGGTTCTTTGTTTTAAGAAAAGAAATACTAACATCTTCTTCTCCTGCTTGTTATAGGTACTGTACTATCCATTGGTCCTATCCCCAGCTTATGGAGCTCTTCTGTCATTTAAAGCCTTCACAGAGTAGTCTGCTTCTTCTTTTCAAAGAGACTGAACAGGTTACCTGCAGATTATCATCTCTCTTTTGATTACAGAAATATATATATACATATACATTATATATATTTAAAATATAAATATGCTTACAGATATAGATAATTTTCAATGTACTATGAATGCAGATTTTTGTTTAAGATAGTGAACACATGTAATGAATTTTCAAGGTATTCAAAGCAATAATACTGTAAATATATCCTCTAATTGCAACACACATTTATAGGTTTTTGATTTAAAAAACATAAATCTTGAAGAAAGATGAAGACTTGAAAATAGAAATAAATATAAAGCCTTAAAAATTGTGAATATTGAAGGCAGAAAATTATTTTATACTTGAATATCTGCATTTCACTAATCCTTTTCCAAAATAAATAAGGTCATGGAAAAAAAAAAATAACACAATATGGCAGCTTGAAACACTCACTAAGAACTTAACCTTCTTGGACCACCGATATAATTTTTTCCTGAAAGTGAAGGTTTTGTGTTGGAAATACTTGCATCCAGCTTTGTTGAAGTAAAGACTATAAAACCATATAAATTTTATAAATGTTGAAAGGCCCTGATAGGACACAGTAAGGCATCTTTGAGATAAAAATGCTTGCCACACTGAATTCTTCCCTTTCTTTTTAGGCTGGTAAGAAATCTTATAAAGTTAGTTCCACTTTCAAAGTGGAACTAGGAAAGGGTTTAAAAATATCCCATAAATAAGAAGAATTAATAATGCTGGTGCCCAATCATATTGATTTCACTTAGAGTTGAGGGCACTCAGCACCTTGCAGGAGGCTCTTGCAGCATCAGACGATCAGGCCCTTATGCAGAAGGAAATCTTTCATTGATTGCTCTTAACTATAAATGGTGTCATTTCAGAAGAAGCAGCACAGAATGTCAAATGTGTGACACTTTTTTAGGCTCACTCTGGCAAACATTTATGCACAGGGGAGCATGCACACAGGTGAGACAACTTGATGAGGTCTGCCAGGCACAGGGAGGCAGGAGCCACTCTCCCTTGGCTGGCCTGGGCAGAGCCATGCAGCCAACAGACAGATTCTCTCCACTCCCCCATCTTCCTCTGTGAGCCACTTCGAAGGCACGTGAGCTGGGTGCACAGATTTACTCCCTTACAAGTGCTCTCAGAAATGTTTCCTCTCCCTCCCTTTCTAAGTCACTTCATACACTTTATTTCATTTTAGTGAACTTTCCAATACGCCCAGCACCTGTCCCTTTAATATAGCACACAGGGTTCTTTCCCTCCATACTGTACATTATCCTCATTAACACATATCAGTCAAAAGCACTGTTAATTAAACTGGCAAGATGATTACACACGCCTCCATGTGCCCCCTCAGAGCATCCGCTTGCCAAGATTTTTTCCTCCCTCATCTAAAGTGGGTGGAGAAAGCCCTGAGTAAACCAGAATTTAATATTTAGAAAAAAGATCCCAGTGTATTGTTTTCTTGGAGCAAAATGGCTTACACATTATCACCACTGTCCCAAATAAATAAATGCAACACTGACACCAGTCTGTAAAACTAACACATGCATATTTGATCTGTACTGGCACTGCATATTATGATGTTTCCTTTCAAAGCTCCTCTCCAGATAGAAGACTCAATACCCTGGCATTAAAATCTGAACTAATGAGGATGTCATAAAGAATTGATTAAAGCTGGGCAAACCCAACAGGTTAAGGGGGTTGGGATGTTTAACTTTCTTTTCATGTTTTTTTGGTTTTTTGTCTTTGTAAAAATCCGAATTATTTCCCAGATCTTCTATTCCCTTCCACTTTTATGTGACATTTTTGCAAGGAAATGCATTGGCTTCCAGCAAATATTTCCACAGCGTTTCAAAAGTTATAACCATTTTTGCCACATTGCCACAAAACTCTTTAGAGACTTTGCAATTCTGTAATGTGCTTTGGATCAAGCTCTCTTCAAGAATACTATTGGAATGACAGGGCTGGAGGGTACAGTAGTGAAATATAAATAAAGGCAGGCAGTGGTGATCCCTGAAGCAAAGATAATGTACTTTTCTAGTACACATACACAGGCCTGATAGCTGCAACATAAGCCATCCAAACATCTCCCTAGCAGAATGCAGTTCTAAGAAGCTGTAAGAAAATACTGTCTTGTAAGGAAGGAGATGAATTTGCAGAAATCCGTCATTGAGACTAAAGAAATGTTTACTCCCCAGCAGGACATGAGCACCTAAGCTCCTGGGAAGTGGGACTGGTATTCAGCTGACTGCTAATATCATACTCTCTAGTACAAGAGCTGTCCTTGAATGGTGAAGAGAAAAACATAGTGTAGATCAACAGGAGTCTTGCAACTGATTTTTTTCTCCTCCGGTATCAGAAGAGGTCAACATTTTGAAAATTATTTTGAACTGAAGAGAAATCAAGGGAAAAGGAAGCATAACGGAGATAGCTGGGATGTGCTGAAATTATTTTGCATTGTTTTGTTCCAAACGGTTTCTTGGAAGCTGAAAGGTGAAAGGTACATTTATTTCACATGTAAATAAAAACTGACAGCTGGAAAAGAAAACAAAACCACAAAGATTTCTTTTTAAGAAGGAAATTCACAAAAACTACCATGTTCAACAAATATTTCCTAGTTTGACTGTTTCACAATTTTCAGTAGAAAAACTCATTTAAATTGTTGACCTGTTGTATGGGACTTTGATACATGATTCAACAATGTTAAATCTACCTTGACAGAAAGAAAAAAAGATACTCTTAATAAAAGTTTTCAGTCTGGCCATATACAGGTCAGTAAGAATTCACTTCTCTTCTTTGAACTTCAGCCACATTTAACTGAAGATAACAAGACTCTCCTTGTGTGACATAAATTAGTTTTCCCATCAAAAGTCCTCACACAATCCAGAGCAGTAACATCCTACATGTTGTTTCAAATACTAGCATAAATATCTGCATACCATGATAGCAGATGAGCAACATTAAATAAGTTATTATTATTATTAAATAGGAAATGGTTGTTAAAATTAACTTTTATGTATAATGTATTATCAAATTTATTTTTTAATTAATTCTGATCACTTAATTTTGAAAATTTTTTGCTAGCACTATTCTCTAGCTATGTTCTAAGCTCTGAAATGCAGCTAAATTTCAGTAATACAGTTCAGGGAAGAGAGGAGAGGAACACAATCTGCCCATAAAACATACATGCACACTCATACACAGGTATTGAAAGGTCTCATCATACGCAAAGATAATCAAAAACCTCTCACCCAGAAGGATTATAGCTTTGCTCCAAAACAAAATTTATGGCTCATTTTTTCTACTATTTTTAATTGAGATGCCTGACTCAAAGGCTCAGTGGTACTGGGCACACCTTCCCTAAGTGACCTTGGTTATTTTTGGGGTGGAGGCAGAATTTGCCAACCATCCCTTCCAGTACTGTCCTTGAAGTCCCAGTCTTGACATTTGCAGACTATTTGCAAGCAGCAGGCATGCACCACAAGCACTGCTGGACCCAGCTCCATCCCCTTTGAAGTCAACAGTAATTTTGACACAGCGTTCAGTAGACACCTATAAAGGAAGGTGGCCTGATATTGCAGTTTAGTTAGTGCTGTCACTTGTTAGAGAAACTGGGCTAAAATTTACCACCTGAACTTCCCTATTCTCCTGTATGATCCCTCCACATCAGTTCTAAAATATTTAAATGCTACCTTAATTACTCTATGGACCATGTTGGATCTGTAAAATTGGCAGGGAAGCACATAGATGTCACTGGCATCAGTTTTTATGCCTTACTAGCCATTAGGAAAATAACATTTTCCTTCGTAGTTAGGGAAAGCAATGTGCTAAAAATTTAAATTTAAAATTTTTTACTTGTCATACAGGGCCACAGCCAAGATACCAGACAGGACAACCTAAAGCCTAGGTGAACACTAATAGAATTCCCCCAGCAGATAAAAGAAGAGTAGAAANACATGTTGTTTCAAATACTAGCATAAATATCTGCATACCATGATAGCAGATGAGCAACATTAAATAAGTTATTATTATTATTAAATAGGAAATGGTTGTTAAAATTAACTTTTATGTATAATGTATTATCAAATTTATTTTTTAATTAATTCTGATCACTTAATTTTGAAAATTTTTTGCTAGCACTATTCTCTAGCTATGTTCTAAGCTCTGAAATGCAGCTAAATTTCAGTAATACAGTTCAGGGAAGAGAGGAGAGGAACACAATCTGCCCATAAAACATACATGCACACTCATACACAGGTATTGAAAGGTCTCATCATACGCAAAGATAATCAAAAACCTCTCACCCAGAAGGATTATAGCTTTGCTCCAAAACAAAATTTATGGCTCATTTTTTCTACTATTTTTAATTGAGATGCCTGACTCAAAGGCTCAGTGGTACTGGGCACACCTTCCCTAAGTGACCTTGGTTATTTTTGGGGTGGAGGCAGAATTTGCCAACCATCCCTTCCAGTACTGTCCTTGAAGTCCCAGTCTTGACATTTGCAGACTATTTGCAAGCAGCAGGCATGCACCACAAGCACTGCTGGACCCAGCTCCATCCCCTTTGAAGTCAACAGTAATTTTGACACAGCGTTCAGTAGACACCTATAAAGGAAGGTGGCCTGATATTGCAGTTTAGTTGGTGCTGTCACTTGTTACAGAAACTGGGCTAAAATTTACCACCTGAACTTCCCTATTCTCCTGTATGATCCCTCCACATCAGTTCTAAAATATTTAAATGCTACCTTAATTCCTCTATGGACCATGTTGGATCTGTAAAATTGGCAGGGAAGCACATAGATGTCACTGGCATCAGTTTTTGTGCCTTACTAGCCATTAGGAAAATAACATTTTCCTTCATAATTAGGGAAAGCAATGTGCTTTAAATTTAAAATTTTTTACTTGTCATACAGGGCCACAGTCAAGATACCAGACAGGACAACCTAAAGCCTAGGTGAACACTAATAGAATTCCCCCAGCAGATAAAAGAAGAGTAGAAATGAGCCAACCTCTTCATCATAAATCCTCCTTAGGCTTGCTGTTTGTGTTGTGCTACAACCATCAGCATAAGAACAAGGTGACAGAGGACTCACACTTTGAGAGACCCAAACTCATATGAACAAGTGTAGCTCTCTTTTCCATGACTCTTTATTATACCCTACATGCCAAGAGTCCCTACATTAATTTTTTGACTCATGCAAAGAAACTCCTCTGATGATCACTGGTAGGTAAAAGGTATGTTTGTAGTGATTATGTTAGACTGGTGAGTGGTCTGGATCGTTGTCAATAAACCACTGCTTCAGAACACATAGCACGAGTAGGAAAAACAAGCTAAATGCCATAGTGATAGTCCATAGGAAGTAATGTAAGTAACAGGTCTAATATAAACATGGACTCCACTGAAAGTGATTTATAATTCCCTAAAGTGTGCTGCAGGAGATACAAGCCTTAGCCTGAGCAATTACCCTTCCCTCAAAATCTACTATAAGTATGTTTACATGATGACAAAAGCCTCTTAATATTTCTGAATTACAGTTGGGAAAAAAAATGGGAAAGGAAAATATAATAGTCCAACCAAACAGGAATATTCCGATGACTTCCAAGGAAAGCGCATTGAAAAGTAGTTTTGGAAACATGACAGAGTGATAGGAAGGGACTTCAGGCATATAGGCCATATCTACCATCTGTTAGATTTTCCAGTTTTACAGGGCTTGAAAAAGGCACTCGCCCACTTGCAGTAATGAGTGAGAAACAGTCTCTGAGGAGTACAGGCAGCATCGGGGTGAACTTCACAAGACTGTGTCTGCTTCCTTGAAATGCTCAGAGGCTACTGCTAAAGAAACAGATCAAGTCTGGGTTGGTCGAAGAGACTTCCCACCACTCTAAGCATGAATATCATGTTACTAGTAGAAAATGACTGTGCAAATTAGCCAACAGATGGAATTCAAGAATACTCTTTATTCTTTTTTTCTGAAACATCCAGTCCCAGGAGATGTTAAAGACAGGATGCTAGGACTGCTGGGTCACCAATCTGATTTATTATGGCAGTCACCTTACTTCAAATGATTTGAAGACGTGTTAATATACACTCACTGTGTTCAGGTTCTGAGTGAGCCAGCAGCAAACTTTTTTTTTTTCTAGAAACCTTGGAAAGCTGAATTCCTTTAGTCAAAAAGTAATGGGATAGAAATGTTATATTTTATTTTTAAGCATATGACAAAGTCCTGCAATGTTGGTCACACACCCTAGACCATATTTTAGTGACAAAATCATATCACTTGAAGACAGAAAAATATATCCATCATGTCTTCCCTCAGACATTTTTTACTCAGACACTGGTTGAAGAGTGCCAAACTTGGAACCGAGTGATACCTTCCTTATAATAATAGTATAGACAGGGATGGAGAAAAGCCAAAAGGTTTCTCATGGAACTGGAAACCTGCAATATAGAGTACTAATTTTCTTTGAACTTTCCATTAAGGATCAGTTGACGGTCAGTTGGCTGAATTTAAACTATGTGAGCTGTACACTTCAAGTATTTATGATCTTTTCAGCCACAGCCAGGCACATGGTTTGAACAGTGAATGTAACTAACCATTGGAAACTGGGAGATGGAGCAGATTTTCCATCACATGAACTTCTTCCATCAGTGTAGTCAGTATTTCCCCTGCCTCCTACTCAGTCAAAAAAATAAGGGTTTGATGCAGAATAATCCTTCCAGTGAAATTCTCTGGCTTATATAAGCCCTTTATGGTTATTCTTGTCTTGCAACCCATGCTGTGTCTTACACACTAAACTATTTGCTAGAGGGTAGACTGAGTTTGGCCATTCTGTATATGTAGATGTGCTCACACCTCTATCTCCCATCTTCTGGAAAATTATTTTCTAGAAAGTATTAGAATTGAAGAGGGCACTCAGTCAGTCCAGAAGGAATAAATGAAAATAAAATGGTACAAAATTCACCAAAAAAAGAGTCTAGTTTTATAAAGCACCCCCAAATCAGAGATTCAGAACAGCATCTGTGTTTTGACCTCAGCAAGATATGAACTTGTCACCACTGCTGGTTCTTCCAGTGTATATAGCCCCTATCGAAGAGACATGGAAATTTATGCAAAACCACCAGGTGGTCCTACAGCCAGAAAAATTAGCATTTTCTCTCAGTCTTCAAGTGTTTTATTCCCTGTTCTCCTGACTGTCTCTACCATTCTTAAAAGTAACTGGCATGTGATGTCATAATTCTGAATTAATTTCTATGTCCTCTGCAACATAAATGGCTGAACCACTTTTGGTACACTGGTTAGGTAGAGTCCCTCTTTGCTGAACCTGCCAGCTCTCAATCTCATGCAATTATCTGTTATGAAATAGAGGCACCTACAGTCATAGATTTTTTTTTTCATTGTATGCACACAGCCATTTTTACTGTAGAGTGACTAATATCTCTGGATCATTGAAATATTTTTCAGTCAGTATATTCATAACTATAACTAAATTTGTGCATTAAATTACATTGGGTTGTTCCAGAAAGCAGCCTAGCAGTTTTCATGACAGACAGAAATAAAAGGCAATGAAATTATGCTGATTTTTAAACATAATTTTCCAGTAGTTTAAGAAGAATAAGTTTTTCATTTAAAAAAGCCAGCAGGATCAGCAGGCAACTAAGTTCTGTTTTAGTTGAAAATCAGTGGGAGGGAATATAAAGCCATATTTTTTTTCCTAAACGGAACTGGAGCAGCAGCAAAGCTAACAAGTTGTAATCAGCCAAGATTTTTTTTTTTAACATATCACAGAAAAGGTATTTTTTTAAAATCCATAGCGCCCTAGTGCAATATAACAAAGCATATTTGCTTCAAGTATTTATTT
>VZTN01027991.1:0-39366 GCA_013400515.1 Erpornis zantholeuca
TTATCCCAGGTTGCTCCAAAGCCCCATCTGACCTGGCTTGGAACACCTCCAGGGATGGAGCAGCCACAGCTTCTCTGGGCACCCTGTGCCAGGGCCTCACCACACTCAGAGACAAGAGTCTTTCTAAGACTCTTCCTAATTTCTTCCTAATAATCCCTGTCCTCACTAAGTTTGAAGCCATTCCCCCTTGTCCTGTCATTGCAGGTCCTGGTCTAAAATCCTTCCCCAGCTCTTTTGCATCTTCTTTAGGCACTGGAAGGGGGTTCAAGGTCTCCCGAGCCCTTCTGTTCTCCAGGCTGGACAACCCCAGATGACTCTGTCTCTGTGGTGTATATTTTGGTGTGTATGAGTCTGCTTTTTGAGGCAGAAAATTAAAAGCTCTTCTGAGTCTTCTGCTCCGTAACTCTGTCACTGGGCACACTTTTACCGCCAAGCCATCGTCCTGAGATAAATCTGAAATATTTTATTAATGATATGGTGTGTTTTGGAGAAAGTAAGTTTAAAGAAAGAAAGCAGGATAGAGGCGACTTCATAGGAAGTGAGAGGTGGATGAAGTTACCCCATGAAACAGGATGGAAACAAATGCCAAGAAATGGAAGCCTGACATCTGTGCCATGTGCTTAGTACCCAGCAGGAAATTTGAAATTGGCTAGGGTGGCATCCTTGGACAGAGAAATCTTTATCAATAGAACCAGAGGTACTTATGAACACACATGTTCATGGATCACCATCATGGAGGGATTTTGCAGAGAGGGCGAGGTCAGCCTTAGCAGAGGGAAGCTATTCTAACCTCAAATTGTGTCCAGGTGGGTGCAAAGGAGAAAACCCTCAGCTCCCACCCATTAGGATTACCCAGGTTACCCATCTGATCCATGGGACCCCTTTGTGATGTCACCTTGAGGGCTACCAGCCTCCCTGGGAGATCTGTTTTCCACCAAGGTCTCCAAAGATCTGCTTGAGGTGTCCCATGGGATCATCCCAAGTGCTCATGAGGACAAGGGAGTCCCTCCCTGCCATGTGGTGGGATGGGGTGTGGAGCAGCACAGATCCCAGCAGGGTTTCTGGCAGGAAGAGTTAGAGTGGGCCCAGGGCCTTCAGGTGAGGAATGAGGGGTTTTAACCAGTCCTGTTTTCCCAAGAAAGTATTTCCACGCAGTAAGAAAATAAGGATTTTGGCATCTGCACACATTCCCACAAAGGGAAGCTGAGTTCTTCCAGCCAGCCTTTCTCTTGGCACTGCAGGTCTGTGCAGACCTGGAGAGCTGCATGGCTGAGAAAAACTCAAGGAGTAGTTTGCACAGTAAATGTTTGCCCTCTGGGGTTTGTGTGCCAAACCCCAGGCAGGATCATGATCCAAGTTTGAGTGCATGTTTCAATGACCAATGCTAAACAACAACAATTTATTTAGAAGGAGGGAAAGCAATGCAGAACACATTTGGATTTACTGTATATTGTAAAGCCTTTTGCATTGGAAATGAAAGGGGTGTGAGGTTTGCAGAAGGATCCAGTGGATTTAGGAGTAAGTAGATTCCGAGCAATTTTGTAGGTTTAGAAGAGATTTTCATTGCTCTTCAATGAATGGTTCATCAACATTTCTTAGGTTCCATGGCCTGTACAAAGGAAAAAAAAATTCAGATTTTCTTTCTGCTTATATTCCCTCCCTACTCACTCTCAGCCCATGCATATTTTCCTCTTGGACACAAATTCTTCCCAAAATAGCTGATGTCATGTGTTGTTATGCTGGGACAGCTCTGTGCCACCATACCTGTGAGTAAGGAGACTGTTTCCCTATTGTTTCAGGAAAAGCAGGGAATTAAATTGATATCTCTAGATTCTAGGGTGAACACATTCAGTCCTGAGTGAAAATAAAAGGTTGTTTTTCATATGATAATTTAAGTTTACAACACTGTGGCCTTTTTTGCACATGCTTGGTGGCACTCAGAGACCTCTGGCCACCCACTCAGCACATCAGCCCAGTTTCACAAATGCCAAACCTGGATATTTTGCTCTGGCACAGGAGCTGTAGAGGGATCAAACAGAGACAGCTCAAGGCTGATACCTCTGACGGTATTTTATCCTTCTTGCTGGAGCAGATCATGGTGAAAGAGCACTGTGGGGCTCAGTTTACTGGACTTCAAAGAATCATAGAATAAGCTGGGTTGGAAGAGACTCACAAGGATCATTGAGCCCAGCTCCTGGCCCTGCACAGGACAACCCCAAAAACCTCACCCTGTGCCTGGGAGCATTGTCCAAATGCTTCTTGGACACTGTGTAACACTTGAGTCAAAACACTTGACTGTCCTCATGGCATAATAGCTTTTTTTTCCTTATACCTACTTTAAATATTCAGGAGCACCTTGGGGTTTAGGATACAGGCAAAATATTTAATATTTCTCTGCTCATCTTGCAGATGAGCCTTGGTGAACGCCACACTCACGGTTTGCAGCAGGAGCGGATTCCAAAGCAACTTCCAACTCTAACAAGGTGGAAGGGACATCCTCCAAAGTGACAGCTCCCTCCTTTACAGAAAAACATTTCCCTCTGGGGCAAAGACAAACCTGCAACAAGAACAAAGTTATTTCCTTCCCCCTCGCTCTGCAGGGCAGGGAATTGCAGGTGAAGTTTCTCATTCCTTGAGCTGCTTTTGTCACCAGTGTCCCACCTTGGCTGTTTGGAAAGGCCGTGTGGGAGGTGAGGTTACAAAGATGGTCCAGCACAAGCACTGGGCTGATTAAATAGTTCCTGACTGGCTTCTAGCAATTTTAAACAGAAGTGGGTAAAATGTGCTTGGAATTTTACTTCAGGTGGGCAAAAAAAAATCCCTTTCTAGTATCTCTTTCCCATCTTACCTGGAGAAACCTGGAGCGCCAAGAAGAGGAGAGAAAAGAGCACATAAAGGATCTTCATGGCTGTGGATTGGCTCTGGCACTGTTGGGAAAAGAACCAAGAAAGGTGTTTGAAATACAGCCCTGGCATCTGCAGTCTTCTGAACTATGCTAATAAAAATGACTTTTATATGAACTTTATCTACCAGCTTTCAAAAATAATCAGTAAAATCCATAGGAAATCACGACTCTTGTGTGGAGCAAGATGTTTTCAGGACATGTGATCATAAGGTTACTTTAATAGTTTGGTTACTTAGTTTTCTTTTAAATTTTGCAAGTAGTCCTTAGCCAGAACAGAATCATGGAATCCCAGAATGATTTGGATTGGAAGGAACCTTGAAGCTCATCCCATTCCATCCCCTGCCATGGGCAGGGACACCTTCCACTATCCCAGGTTGCTCCGAGCCTTGTCCAACATGGCCTTGGACACTTCCAGGGTTGCAATTATAACTTTATTTTCAGCTAAAGGATTTTATCTTGTAAATAAACAACATTAAGGAAAAGGAGATGATATTAGAGTCAAAATTAAAAACTTGAGCAAGAAAAGAGTTCATTTTGCAATGTTAAAATTTATCAAGAAATAACAGCTGAAATCAATTTGGTTAAAATTTTCAGTCTTGGTTTAAAGGCAGGAGTTCTAGAATGGAAAAAAATCAATTCCCATTTGAAAAGAAAATCTGAAAAGGAAATGTATGATACCTTCATTGGGAGAGTTTAAACTAATATAAAGAATAGTTTTATAGGATAAGATAGCCTAGAAGAGTGCTTATGGATAAAGAAGTGGCAGTTAATATTATATATCTTGGCATTAGAAATGTTTTGGTCTGTCACAAATTATATTCTCTCAAGGAAGGAAGGGAAACAAGATTGTGCCAAAATGTCCAATTGCTGCAAACAGAATTCATAGAGGGTGACCCAAAGCTGCTTCACAATTAGTATTAAAATTTACACAATTTTGTATATACTTGAAAATATAAGGAGAAATAAGGAGGCAAAGTTAACAATTCTAAAAGTGAAATAAGGCTCTTTGTGTAATGTCATAGATAAAAATATACTATATAAAATATATAAATATACAATTTTATATGTATTGTGTATTGGAAATGTTATATAAATATTTATAATGTATTCAAATATATATATTTACTGGATATATATATATATATAAATATGTAGATTTCCACTGAAGAGGACACCAATATCTCTGAGACACAGACATTTCTAAAGTAACCTGACCCAACCAGATTTTTATTTTTCCTAGAGAATTTTAGGAAAGCATTAAGGAAAGCATTCTAGGTATTAGCACATATTTGAGCTACCAATTCAACTTGTCCACTTTTCTGAAAACTTGGATTTACATTTTTTAGTAACATACAAATGAAAGTTAATAATGCAGAGCTTTAGGGTTTTGCTGTGGGGTTGGATTTTTGAGGAAAAAGACAAAAGCTGGCATTGAAAGAAAAGAACTGAGACGTTACCAGGTATCAGGTGAGCCCTGAAGCCAAACAAGACTTGCTCGTGGTCCCTTCCTTCCTGAGGCCTTTGCCTGTGGGGCTGAGATCCTCTTTTATAAGGTGTTTCCCAAAAGAGACTGACAAGTCCTTTCTCGTCTCAGTCATTCATTGAACCAATCCAAAAATTGCCCTCTCTTTTTTTTTTTTTTTCTTGTGTCATTTAATCCAACCAGAAATCAGCTTCTCAATGATAAACCATGGTTTCTTTCCGAACCTGTTGAAGCTTTTTCCTGGAAAATCCCAGGTTATTCGTGCAATACCACTTGTGTCACTGCGGTTTGTGTAAGATACGTTAACCCACCATGGTGTGTGCCAAACGTCTTGGGACACAGGGTGAACTGTCCCTGCTTAGGAGCAACAAAAAAACCTTGCAATTCAAAGCATCTGCGTGTTCCCTGCAATCCCACTTAATTTTCTGTTCCATAAATACAGAATATAAGAACACAGAACGGACATATGGAACTAAAACTAATGTCCATTGACTTCACGGTCAGTGGCCACTGAAGATACCTGGGTGAAACAAAATGTACTGAAATAAGTGAGTACATCATGGTTGTGTCCCTGGAAACCCTTCCAGCTGATGGGAAATATGTAAATTTAGGCAAATGCAGTGCCAGAGCATATCTTTGGACCCTCAGGCTCAAAAGCTCCTGAGTGAGCTTTCTTTTCCAGGACTCTGGTCGATGTTTTAGTACTTCTGTCTTCCAGAGGACCTTCAGTTGATCATTCCAAAACCATATTATGCCTTAGATGAAATTCTTCCCTCTGAGGGTGGGGAGGCCCTGGCACAGGTTGCCCAGAGAAGCTGTGGCTGTCCCTGCATCCTTGGAAGTGTCCAAGGCCAGGTTGGACAGGGCTTGGAGCAACCTGGGCTAGTGGGAGGTGTCTCTGTCTACATCAGGGAGGTTGGGATGAAATGGTCTTTAAGGTACCTTAGAATCCAAACCATTCCATGTTTCTATGCTTCTAAGATATGAAATGCTTTTTTGGATAATATTTTATTTTACACCTCCCTTCAGTCAACAAAAAAGTATTGTTTGTGCAGTATTTTAACATGATGTATGAAGCCTGTCCTAATAGGCAATGACACATTTGCCAGTTTGAATGACTGGTGTTTCTAGCTGACCAGGACCTCTGCAAATGTCACTATGTCTTACATAACAATTAGTATAAAGTTAAACTGAAATATTTTAATTGATGACTGATTTATCAGTTCAGCTACTAGTGATATAATTTTGTCAATACTTTGATACTAAGTTCTTAAGTAGAACCATAGAGTAGTTTGAGTTGGAAGGGACTTTTAAAAGGTGAATTGATACAAGCCCTCTGCAATGAGCAGGGACCTCTTCAACTAGATCAGGTCAGCCCAGAAGTAGCTCAGAGGCCTCTACAAGTATACAGGTACAGAGAAATGTACAGAAATTATCTCTATGCATGTGAAAACCTGCCTACAAACAATTTCCCTTAAAAGCATACCCTAACACAGCTTTTTATTCTATAGATAATTTTGTGTGTGAACTGTTTCTGTAACAGGAAAAAATGATAGTTGAATTTCTGGTGTGTCTACCATCATCTGGCCATAAAACTGAAAAATGGAGGGAATAAAATTGCAAAAGTTGCCATTGCTTCACCTCTTGCCAAGTGTTTGTGGTTAACTTGCCAACTGTTACTGTTACCCAAGCCAATTCCTCAAGGAAACAAAGGCTCACCATTAATTTTTATTGTCTTTGAGATCCTTTGTGCAAGTACTGCTAAGGACTTGGCCTTAACACTGGGCATCCTTGGCACCATTTAATATAAATTCTACATGGTCACAGTCCCATCACTGCCATCAAAATCCTTCTGCCTGGACAAGGCAGAAGGAAGAAGGAACAAAGGAGGGACAGAGCACCTTTGACAGACCTTAGTGTCTCTTAGGGTGGGCAATCTTTCCATCCCCATCTGCAGCTCCTGTTCTTCTGAGCAAGAGGCAATCAGACACTTTCAAACATTATGATGGGGTCAGCATTTTGTTTAATTATACAGTGCTGAAGAGCTGCTGTGCCTGACACAGGTGGGATATATTATAAAGGGAAATGTCTTCACAGAGGCTGAAAATTTTCTGGAGGAGAAATGTCTTTCGCTCTTTTTAAATCCAGACATTTGAGTAATTTCACCAAGATCACCTTCCAAAGAGGAAGGGGGATCTCACCTCTGTCTTAGGAGTTTGTATCTAGCACAGAAGATGAGGCAATAAGGAGCAAAAATCAGAATTGCAAACTCTGCTCCTAGGAGTTTTGTCTTGAAAAAAAAAATATGGACAATATTAGCAAGTCTTTTGGTAGTGTTATCCCTAATTAAAGTGCTTCAAACTGTACACAAAATGTATTTAATAAATCTCAAGATTTTCATGATTTTGCAGTTATCTTGAGTAAATGTTGAGATTAACATCTGCATGAACAATTCTGGCTCCATCTTTTGACCTGACAGCTAGTTAAAGGTACTGGGGTACAAGGGCAGAGTCCCCTTTCTCTTTTGAGAACCACACTGTGACTGGCAGTGATAGGGGTGTGACCAAATCTCCTTGGCACCACAAAGTTTCTAAAATTCAGAGAACCTCTGTAAATTGAATCAAATTTTCCAAAGAAAAACGGGAGGGGTGATCTCACCAAATTTCAGATATCCTAAAAAGAAATATCAAAGTCCAGGCTATTTTTACTGTTCTTTCTTTATAGATAATGGAGAGAGAACTGTTCTAAGGTTTTTTTAACAGACATTTGCAATAAGATGGTTAGAAATAAATGTAAAAGTTACAGTAGGGGTAGAAAGAACCCGAAAACATTGCAGGAGGAGGTGTTTTGCAACAAGAGCCATGAGCACTTATTCTGCAGAACAACACAAATGGTACCTGTGTCTCTCAGAGAGCCAGAATTTTTTCTCCAGAGAGTCTTTTAAAATATGTTGTCACCTCTGCAAACCCACCCAGAAAGTCATTAGGAGTCCAAATGAGTTTGGTAATATATTCCACTGGGCACTGTTGGGTGAATATTTAGCAGCTCCTTCTGAGGAGGTAACTACCAAATAACTATGTTGAACATCCATAACTTTTGGAAATATGTTTTCCTTTGCATGAGGTCCACTCAGAAGTGGAATTTCTCAGATGCCTCAGGGCTCTCTGAAGGAAGCATCTGGAAATATCTGCATCTAAAGTATTTTGCCTTTATCTACACTGCTAGGCCATGAGGGCAGGGGAAAAGAGACAGAAGCACGGATTCCAGCCTGTATTTTGTTTCTTCCAATGAGAAAGGAAGGTCCACCTTGAGACTAAAATGACTGCTCCTTTTGGTCCTGAGGGCTCCTTATTTGTGGAATTACAGAATGGTTTGGGTTAGCAGGGACCTTAAAGACCATCTTGTTCCAACCCCCTGCCAAGAGCAAGGACACCTCCCACTATCCCAGATTGCTCCAAGCCCTGTCCAGCCTGGCCCTGGACACTTCCAGGGATCCAGGGGCAGCCACAGCTTCTCTGGGAAACCTGTGCCAGGGCCTCGCCACCCTCACAGGGAAATTTTTCCCCTCCTTTCCTACAAAGAATCACCTGAGGTTCAACCATAGAAGTGCCAGCATAACTGATTTTATTAAAGGAGATGAAAGGAATTGTTTCCACAGTGTTGCCTGGTTCATGTTTGTGATGTTTGCTTCACTGCAAGGGAAGAGTGTGACAGCTTTTCATTGCAGCAGGAACTGGTGCCACCAGGAGCGATGGGATCAGGGTGATTCCCAAAAGCTGTTCAGTAGAAGCAGGAAGGATTTCCAAGGAGGATCCAGGGACTCATCAACTACTCCACCCCCTGCATGGTGAAAAGGAGAGAGTCTTAGGCTACCCACCTGTAGGTTTTCTGCAGAAATATTCTCCCTGTCTCATGGCATCAGAGCAGAGGCTGCCCTGGGATGTGAATTCCACCTCCACGCCAGCAGGTTTGGCACTGGAGAAGTGAGACAGGTGGCAGGAGCTGTGCCTTTAAGATGTTGCTCTGGAGAAAACATAATGAGTGTATGAGCCTTTCCCACAGTGATCCCTGCACTTCTACTCACCTTCTGCAGCAAGAAAATCCATTGCTACAGTCTCCAATCCAATAGTAAGGGTGACGGCAAATCCCTGGGAAGCAGCGTCCGTTTTGGGCAGCACACGAAGCATCCAGCCTAGGAAACATGAGTTGTCCTGCACAGCACAAAGAGAAGACTCATTTACCATGAAAGTGAGAAAAAGTGAATGCATTCTTCTTTACTCCCCTCACTCCTTACCTGCAGCCCCTTGGAGCAGCAGGAAGAGAACAACCAGGAGCATGTGAAGGGTCCTCATGGCCACAGCTGGGATGTGAATTCCTTACCTGCACTGAGCAGAGAGCATGAGGTTGAACAGCTCTGGACAGAGGATTCCCTCCTGACCAGGAGATGGGGAACTGCTTAAAGAATGTGCCTGGAAACACCAAAGCCAAATTCTCTGTCCAGTGGATTTGGACAAAACACATGGTGAAAAATTCCTCATTGGAGATATTAGCAATTTCAAGAAATGCATCTCTAAAGAACCTGACCTATTCATCACTGCTTTAAGCAGACTAGAAACTCCTAGACTTCAAACCTAAGTTATTCTGGGATTCTGTGGTATTTTGGTGCTGGTTTTCGGTTTTGTTTCTTCTTTAAATTGTGGTTTTACTGCAGTGAAAAGAAGATATCCCAGACCTATTCAGCATCAGGCAGATTACTCTGGTACCAGCATAGGCCCACAAGTTACCCCCCTTCCACATATTGAAGTACACAAAGAATTCAGAGAATGAGCCAATCATAATCCTTACAAAAGTCTAAAAAAGACATCTGCATCTTTTCATTATTAATTAAGGTGGCAACTCATTAAAAATGTTACTGCATTCAGGCAAGATGTGGCTCAAAATGCAAGGATGAGTGTCTGTTTCTGGAGGAAAACAGACATTCCTCTCTCTGATGCCTCAAGGGGAGGTTTCCAGGTCTCTGTCCCTCTTGGAGGTCAGCAAACTCAGAGTCGTCCTGGAAGCCCTGCAAGCAGCCAACCCGTGGTTCTATAGAGCATGTACAGACAGGAGGCACTTGCTGGAGTGAAGAGAAGGAGGGGGTTAATCTAAGCAGAGGTTTGAGAGTGATGAAAGGAAAAGGAGTTTATAAAGATGGAGAGGGGAGAAGGGCTCCCCAGAACCAGGCAGAGTTACCCGTGGAGGAGGTGGAGGATCACTGCTGCTTCTGTTCTCCCGTGGGTGCACCAGAACCAAACGTGCCTATAAAGGCTTGGGGATGTGCCAATGCAGTCACAGGCCAATGAAAAAAGCCTTTTCCAACCTGCATTTCATTTCTTCCAATGAGAAAGGAAGGTCCACTTTGAGACTGTTTTTGCCACAGAGCCCCTGATCTTTGTGCAACCCATCTCAGACCATCCAAGCTTGTGTAAGACACGTTAGACCACAGGGTGATGTGAAATACCTGGGAACATGCAATGAGTGATCCTTCTGATCCCGAGGGCTCCTCAGTTGTGGAATCCCAGAATGGTTTGGGCTGGAAGGGACCTTAAAGAACATCCAGTTCCACCCCCTCCCATGGGCAGGGACACCTTCCACTAGCCCAGGTTGCTCCATCCAGCCTGGCCTTGAATATTTCCAGGGATGGAGCAGCCACAGCTTCTCTGGGCACCCTGTGCCAGGGCCTCACCACCCTCACAGGGAAGAATTTCCCCTCTTTCCCTAGAAAAAAATCATTGGCAGTGTCATCAGCTTCCCCTGATGATTGCTGTGGTGCTTTACAGATCTTCTGGACCAAGGAGCCAGGAGAAGCAGAAACCTTGATGCCTAGGAGGGATGCCAGAATTGGGTAAGGAGGAGGACAGGAATGGGCTGTGGGAATCTATGTGGATTTTAAGAAATCTCAGTGTTAGATAGATCTTCCTCAAGATATATTACATTTACAGCTGCTTGAGTTTCCTGAATGAAAAGGCAGCTCAGATGTCCACCCTCAGGTTATCTAAATCTAGAGTTTGTTTCCAGCTGGATAAACTCCACATGGGATCAATCAAGGCTTTGCAGTGCAGTCAGTGAAGCACTGATAAATATTACTGCTGCTCTAGAGGTGTGAGGCAGAATTTTTGCTCTCTAGTTCTTCAAGCAACACTTTTATCCTCGAATTTCCAGTGCTTTGGAAGCAGCTGGCAAACCCTCTGCTTGCTTGTGCCTTCTGTGATCTGGGGGGGTCCCTGTGGGGGGAGAGGTGCAATTCCCAGAGGGATCAGGGACACCTCACTCCACATTGCTCAAAACACCCAACAGCAGATGGGATTTCCAGGCAGGTTTTGGCCGAGTCAGGTCTGGGCAGTTTTCCACAGGGCTGTCCAAGGCCACTGGATGGACAGCAGGGCTGTTCCCACGTGGATTTCATGATGATTTTTGCCAGGTGTGGAGGTGCTGTGAGGACAAATGTTGGGCAATCATACCAAAGGTCTGTCATCCTTCCTGTCATTTGCAGAGGACACTGGAGGAAGAGGATGGCAGAGAGAAGGTGAAGGATCCTGACTGCTTCAAGTGTCTGGGAACATCCCATTGTCACAGGTAAGCTGAGGTGACCTAGGGACACGCAGGGCTTAACCCAGTGACCTTCACACCAGCACCTAGAGCGATTTAGGGTGCTCTGGGCTGTCTGAGGTCCCCTCCTGGGATCAGCAGAGAGGAGACCAAGCCAGGGAGAAGGGATGGGACACAGGACATCTCAGGCAGCACCTGTGTGAGTGTGGGCAAAGGAATTGAGACCTGGATGTTCACTGGGAATGAAGTCTGTGGTGTGCTGAGTGATAAAAAATTGACTGGGATTTAAAAGAGTCCTTCCACATGTTCCTATTAATGACATTTTATATAAAAATATACCTATTTGCTGGGAGGGCTGTGGCAAAACAGGAGAGTAAGAAATATCATTGTAGAATACCTTTAATTTATAATAAAAAATTACTCAGATTAATATCCTGACTATTCCTGAGTAACAGGAATCACAGGTCAGACTGTCTGGATTATTCTTCTCTCTTTGCATGTTCTTTAGCAAAGATAAAATATAAAATGGTTGAGTAAATTCAGGCTTTGTTTCTCTTGGAGTATTTATAGATTACATGCACAGGCATACATATACATACATATATATATATATATATATATATGTATATGTTTGGAGAACATAAATTTTGGGGCTCCACAGTGTCCTTTGCAGTACTGCAGAGAAAGGGAACTGAATAAGACATTCAGCTGTCAAAATGCTTTCAGGATACAATATTAATTGATTTTGCAATATTTATTCTTTAAGTGCATGTGTTTAACTGCCGAGATGCATGCTAGGGAAATGTATCAGTTTTTTAATCCTGAGTGGCCCAAACAATGCTTAAAGTCAATAACAGTATATTGGAATTAAAATAAGAGTTTAATTATAGTATTTAAGATATTGAAAGGAAGTTTACCATCAAGCATAACAACAAATAAAATCAATTAGGTGAAGATCTTATCCCAGTCCTGATGCATATTTGAACTTGGGTCTGTTTTGTGCCACTTTGGCCAGGTGACACAGGCACAAAGTGAGAAAACAGCAAAAAAAGAGTCATTTTATCCTATTCTAAGATCTTTTTTGGGAGGTGACCCCAAAATCTCAGTTGAGAGCTCTGTGCCGCTAAAAACTCATTTATATTTTTAATATTCACAATGTCTCTTTCTGTCTCTTTACATTTCATTAATCAATTATTAAAATTTTCATGGTTTTTCTTAAAGAAAAAAATAACATCCAAATAACAGAAACAAATGCTCCTCCATATTATAAAGCAAATATATATTCTATCAATTAAATTATACAAGAATAAGATTTTAAATAGCTGTCTTTTTTGGGGGGAGCCTGTTCAGTGCCTGGCCACCCTCTGGGCAAAGAACTCTCCCAGATATCCAACCTAAACCTCCTCAACTCAGCTTCATGCAGTTTCCTCCAGTCCTGTCAGTACAATTTGGAGAGCAATGTCTGGATTCCTGTCCATCGCAGGAGTCCACAGCAGATTGCAGAACAGGGAGGGCTTTGAGTCCAGCCTGTCAGAAAACATCATTCACTCACATATCAGCTCTGGGAATCACAAAACATCAGTATAATTAAGGGAAAAAATCCATAAAACCCCGCTGTCAGAATAATTTCCATACTCTTGACTGAAGGAGGCTGCTGGAGGGGAATTTCAGCATTAGCTCTTCATTGCCATCTTCTGGGAGAGACCGGGGTAGGTGGATGCTCTCTGAAGTACAGGAATGTTGGGTTTTTTTCTGGTCTCTTGGTGGTGTGGCAATGAAAACACAACATCTGGGCTCACAGGTGCCTTCAGGTTAAACCAGTGCTGCCATCACTTTCTCTGCCCAAATGCCCTGGGGGCACAGATTTGACTGTATCATGTTTTGTGGAGGTTCTTTCCTTCGGCCACCTGGCAGGTGGCTGTGTGGCAGTGGGTGCTTCTCTGGGATCTGAGTTATTCAAACCTAATTATTTACTGTGGGACAAGCAGAACACAGATGTGGCAAATCCATGGGAAGGAAAGAGTGACAGGCAGGTGAAGGGAGGGAACTCTGCTCTTGTGACATCCTACCTGGGGTCCCCAACGTAAGGACATGGAGCTGTTGGAGTGAGTTCAGAGGAGGCCATGGAGATGCTCCAAGGGCTAGAGTCCCTCTGCTCTGGAGCCAGGCTGGGAGAAGAGAAGGATCCAGGGAGAGCTCAGAGCCCCTTCCAGAGCCTAAAGGGGCTCCAGGAGAGCTGGAGAGGGACTTGGGACAAGGGATGGAGGGACAGGACACAGGGAATGGCTTCCCACTACCAGAGGGCAGGGATAGATGGGATATTGGGAAGGAATTTTTCCCTGTGAGGGTGGTGAGGCCCTGGCACAGGGTGCCCAGAGAAGCTGTGGCTGCCCCTGGATCCCTGGCAGTCTCCAAGGCCAAGTTGGACAGGGCTTGGAGCAACCTGGGCTAGTTGGAGGTGTCCCTGCCCATGTCAGGGGGTGGCACTGGATGACCTTTAAGGTCCCTTCCCACCCAAACCATTCTGTGATTCCATGAACACAGAAGGGTCTCTCCTGGCTTTCACACGGGAGAGTCACTGCAAAGTCTGAGCTTCCCTAACTCAGTTGTTAGGAGGTTGCGGAGGCATTTCCAGGTTCCAGCGACAGCCCTGCAGGATTAGGTCCCCCCTGGATCCCATCCTGTGTGTCCCAGGCCACTGTTTTGATGCCTTAAATGGCTACCGAGAAACAGAAACTAGGAATAAGGGAATCAGGGAGGGATTGATTGGAAAGGCCTTCAGAGGTACACTCTGGGCTCCAGAGGCTCCTGCCTCAGTGCATCCCAACATGGACAAGGACAGCTCACGAGTTCTTCCCACTTGGATCTCAGCATCAATTCCCCAAGCAGAAGCCAGGCAAGGATGGAATTTGCCCAAGCTTGCCCCCCTGTCCCCAAGATTGTGGTTTGCAGTTGTTGGGCCTAGGAGGGTCTGGGTGTCCTTGGAGAGCTGGAGAGGCTTTGTTGTGTGTGTGTGAGCATGAGAGAACAGCACTGAACGAGCTCCAGGGAACTGCAGAGTGACACTGGGCAGGGCAGGATTGGAAAAAACATAAAAGTTAAAACCTAAGGCATCAGGGTGTGCGAAGTGCTTTTGGGAAGAGCCAGCTCCTGTTCCAGGGAAAGGGGAGGAAGTTCATGAGCGGTCACCATCCCCCATCCTCTGCTGGGAAGTGACATTTCAGCTGCTGGGAACTGCTGTGACAAGTCCACGTCCTTGGCCAGTTGGTCTGTGGCAGCTCTGCCATCCACAGAATATATAAAAGCAGTTGTTTTGGGGTGAGACATCACTCTCTGAAGATACCCTTGGAGAGGAACCAGGTAGGACACACTGCCCCCTCTCCACAGATCCTTTTGGGTGAGCTGAAGGTGTAACTTCCACATCAGTTTCAACCAAAGAGGAGAAAAACACATATTTTTTGATAATTTTTTTTGCTTCTCTAAGAAGAAATTTATCATGCAAAATATATAATATTGCAGCTTAATTAAATCCTCATGAACTTCTGAAATGGTCAGTGCTTGGTATTTAATTAATGCATTTGGCTGATTATTATACTCAATGATGACGATTCTTAGTTATTAAATTAGTTTGTATTATTTTCCTAGGGTAGCTGGAATTTGCAGCAAGAAATTACAGTGGAGAGACAACTCAGGGCTTCCAAGAGGGATAGATGGCTTCTCAGATTTTCTGTAGAGACATTTCAAGGACTTATTAATGGCTTGTAAGCTACAAAAAATGGTGATTATTTGAATAATTAAAGCTTCTGAGTGTTTATTTTCAGAGAAATTGGAAAGGTTTAAATTATTTACACATATCTGAAGGAAAATATGTGATAATTAAATAAAAGGGACATTTTAGTCATTAAGTGACTTGTTGTGAGCATGAAGTACCACACAGTATGGGCTGCCAGGAACAAAGTTGACTCCATCCCATCCAGACCAAGCAGAGTTGCTCAAATAACAATTGAAAAACTTCTAAACAGAAATAACCATGGTTTTGTGCATGTGTCTGTGTTGCTTAAAAGTAAAAAAAAAAAAAGGAACCTGTGAAAAGATTGCTTATCCTATAAAACTCATATAAAATTTTGGGGAATTTAATTAAATTTCTTATATTTTAAAACAACTTTTAGCATTCAGGATGAATTGGATTCAAATATAGGAGGCTTCACTGGAGCTACTGTATGCTACCATTGCAGTTGAAGGATAAAAAATAGCAATAATCATCTAATTCCTTTAAATTTTATAGTCATAATTACATTTTATCTTATGCAGTGTGCTTTCAAATGTATCTTTCCTTAAAAACTGTTGTTTCTATAGATTTATTCTGCAACTTTTACTCTATTACATAAATTCCAGTTTTTATTTTAAAATATGCAGTTTATTTGTCATTAATGGTGTTGGTGCTGGGTGATGACAAATACAGGTTTAATGTAAAACTTCTGATTTTTCCTTAGCATCTGCTGGTTTTGGTGGCACCAAATTCAGCCATGAAGATCTTTTCCCTTTTCTTTGCTGTTCTCCTCTTAATGCTCCAGAGCACTTCAGGTAAGAGTTAAATAAAATCTAAGGAAATGAAGGGGGAAAATTTTGAGTATGGAAAAAAATAGAAATAGGAATTGAAATAAAAACAGAAATAATAGGAATGGGAATGGGAATGGGAATAGGAATAGGAATAGGAATAGGAATAGGAATAGGAATAGGAATAGGAATAGGAACAGGAATGGGAACAGGAATAGGAATGGGAATAGGAATGGGAATGGGAATAGGAATGGGAATGGGAATAGGAATAGGAATGGGAATAGGGATAGGAATAGGAATGGGAATAGGAATAGGGATAGGAAGAGGAATAGGAGCAGGAATAGAAATAGAAATGGAAATAGAAATAGAAACAGAAATAGAAATAGAAATAGAAATAGAAATAGAAATAGAAATAGAAATAGAAATAGAAATAGAAATAGAAATAGAAATGGGTTTAGTCCCTTTCACCCATGGCCAAACTTCTGCCAGTGTGTTGGGCACATTTTTAGCAGTGAGCAGACACCAACTGCATCCATTGGATGCACTGAACCCTCCCAGTCTGGAAGAAGATGGAATTTAATGGTGTGGGAGTGGCCAGCCTGCAGGAAGACTTCAACATTGCTGCCATGCTATAACCTGGGTTGTTCTTAGTCTTCTTCTGGGAGGAAAATCACAGCTCTGGGTTGTTTTTATTTTTAATTCTGGCCAGGTTTCCTGCGTGCCCCCAGCACCGAGGTGCAGTGCAGACAGGCTGGGGGAGTCTGCTTCAGCAACCACTGCCTCCCACCCCACATGAGACCCTTTGGCAGCTGCCAGCAGGGAATTCCCTGCTGCAGGACCGTGGTGAGTCAGGGATGGGATGGATCACACACCCACGGGAGGGCTTGGGTTGGAAGGGACCCTTAAAGGTCATCTATTCCTCCCCCACCATTGTCATGGACACCTTCAACAAGATCTGGTTGCTCCAAGCCCTGTCCAACCAGGCCTTGAACACTTCCAGGGATTTCTTGGGAATTGTTAATCATTTATTACTCATTTTTGTACATCCAGTCCACCCTTCAGATGCAAAACTGCATCTGTGCTGCAGCACAGCAGGCAAAGAACAGAGACTCTGCACACTCAAATATAGGATTTCCTGAGGATTTCCTCACTGCTTCCCTCTGTAGCATTAATGATGCAGCTCAAGTGCCTCGTGGGAAAGATCTCAGTGAAAGCTCTTTGGCAGAGACTATTAATTAGCCAGAAATGAACTCTTTTTCTTGCTGTTCCCATTAGCTGGTTCAAGCTGCTCATGGTGAGGCTTCAAAGGACACATATCTCAATGTCCATACTGTCCTGAGATCTGGGATTTTTGGGTCAGATTCATAGGAAACCTGCATGCTCCACCTTGCAAAGGCTTCCTGGTCTCATAGTCAGAAGAACAGCATGAAAGTCACATTGTTTTTCCAGGCTTTTTTTCCTCCAATTCCATAAATCTCTTCTTCCAGATAAACCAAAACATTTGCTGAGCCTGGTCTGCTGAATGGTCTCCCTGCCCACGGCAGGAGGTTGGAACTGGATGGTCTTTAAGGTCCCTTTGAATCAAAGTCATACTACAATTCTATAATTAATTTATTCTTTTTCCCCTCAAATTCCTTTCTGTAATCCTAAAATTCACCCCATATCTTTATTCCAATATGAAACTGCAGCAACAAATATCCCTGAATATTTGCACTCGGCCTCCACCGATTCTAACATTTCATTTTCTGTTTCTTTTTTTTTTTTTTTGTCTGTAAAATGCTGCAGACACTTTTATTTTTGGAGGCTCTTACTTAAACTTTGTTCAATATTGGTAGCAAGAGATGATAAAAACAAAACATGAGCAGCAGAAATTCCTCTCTGTACCAGAGATTGCAAGGTGGGTAGGAGGCTTCAGGTACAGAGGCTGGTCAATTCATCAAGTAAAAAAAGAAAATTAAGTAAAATTTATTGATTTATTTCATTTACTTAAAATTTATTAAAGTAAAATAGAAAAGAAATGTATTATTAAAATTCTGTGAATATCCAGCCAAGAACTCAAGAGTTGGATCCAGGAATTTCAGCCCTTGGTGCTCATTCAATCCCTTCTGTGCATTTTATTTAAATCTTTTCCTTCTCGTAAGCACAAAATCTGAAAGATTCTTTCCTTTTTTTTTTTTTTTTTGCAGTATGATTAGTGACCACTGACATCTCAGATGGGCTAAGCAGAGCTTCTGGCAATTTAAGGGATGCATTACCCCACTGGAAAACCTGGAATTCTGAGTAGAAAATATGCATTTGACACATACAGGCACACACGACAACATGAACAACAGAAAGAGAGCAAACCCCTCCACAAACAGCCTTAATGACCTGAAGAATCTCCAAAGCAATTCTTGAGCCACCCAGAAAAGACCAATAATCCTCATTTTTTAAAAAGTTTCATTGTTGGAATCATATTGTGTCAACCAACACCTATCCCAGAGAGGTGACCATCATGCAGGAGTGTTTGCCTATGAGCAGATGCAGAACAAGTTCTTCCTTTGGCTCCCACCACAGCTATTCTTTATTTTATTTTCCTTTTAGAGTTAGCAATAATGTGAGTAACCCTGGAAAACAAAGTTTCCAGGGCACACTGAATGCTCAGCTCAAGTGTTCGTGTTTCATAGGTTATACATCTCAATAAATTGTAATAAACTTGTCCTGGAAGAGTTGTGTTTGATCCTTATTCCTGTGAGGTATAACTCCCTTATCCCTGCTGCTTATTTTTGCTGGAGGGTGTCACTTGGAATCAGTGTGAGATGTGCCTTGTGCTACACTTATCCAAGGAAAGGGGAGGAAAAGAAACCCCTGTGGTGACAGGAATATGGCCTGGTCTTATTCATTATTGATTTGATCAAGAATTACTTCAAGGGCAAGCTGGATGGGGCCTGAAGAAACCTGGGATAGTGGGAGGTGTCCCTGCCCATGGCTGGGGGGGAACTGGATGAGCTTCAAGGTCCCTTCCCACCCAAACCATTCCATGATTCTGTGGTTCTCCAAACCCACTGTGATTAGGCTGGTGGGGAGCTGGCACAAACTGGTCATGTTGAGCTCCTGTGGAAGTCCTGAAACCATCCAGCAGCTCATGGCATGGACAACTTGGACACTTTGAGTCACCCCTCATCTCAAACCCCTGTGGCCTTTGCATTAGGGATGTTAGGGCTAGGGGAGGGAAGAAGGGATTGAGCCTTGGTGATGAGAATTTGGGCTGATGGGCACACAGCCCACTGCCTCCAGACAGGGCAGTGCAGGGAAAAACAGTTTGAGCAGTTTAGGGTCCAGAGAAATAAAATTCCATGGATGTGATACTGGTCTAGACTAAACAGAGACAGCAGGAGCAGAATCATGTGAATGTGGTGAGGCAGCTTCAAGCCCTAAAGAAGTTTGCCTTCTGCCGTGCTGGGGTTTTTCTATATTCCAAATATTTCAGGTTGTGCTGGCAGATGTAGCCCTGGAGAGGAGCAGGGGACTGAGGCTGTCTCCTGAATCCCAGCCCTGGGAATGGCAGCTGGAATGGGCCCTAGTGCTTTTCCAATTATTTATATAAATATTGCCACACAAATGGCTAAACCATGGGATGGTTTAACAGAACTTAATGGTACATGGACTTAATATAGTTAAATAAAATTCATTTACAGGCTGATTTTTATAGACAGTAATAACAACAAAAACCATCCTGACATACACAAGGAAGTGTCAGCAACGTGGTTTCACAAGAACTTGCTTTTATTAGAATTGAAACTGCAAATATCTTTATTGGACAAGAACTCCTCCTCAGATGTTCTTGTGCTCCTGAGGGCCTCCACCCCCATGGGCAAGGCTCCCCAGGGCACTGAGAACAGGATCCATCGATGTCAAAACATGGGAGATGTCTCAGATGTCCAGAGCTCTTGTCTGAGGGGTCAGTGAGGTGTCAGATTTAGGAGCTGGGGGTCCTGCAGAGAAAAGTCAGGGGCTTAGCTCACACACCAAAAAAATAAATTATATTTTGGCACCTCAGAGTGCTGGAGACATCAGGGGACATATGAGGGTAAAGAGAGCTGGAGACCCTTGTGAGCTGGACCTGTGTTAAGACAACCCAGATAAAATGTAGGATGTATCTGCCCCCTCTCCGCACCCACCACAGCTACTCAGCTGTGGCTGCTGATGGCCCAGACTACCAGGGACACCTTCCACTATCCCAGCTTGCTCCAAGGCATATCCAACCTGGCCTTGGACACTTCCAGGATCCAGGGGCAGCCACAGCTTCTCTGGGCACCCTGTGCCAGAGCCTTCCCACCCTGGCAGGGAAGAATTTCTTCCTAACATGCAAACCAAAACTACTTTTTTTCAGATTGAAGCCATTGCCCCTTGTCCTGTCACTCTTGTTAACCAGTCTCTCTTTCTCTTTGGAATATTTCAACACCACAAGCCTCTGCCTTTTTTATTCCACACACAAACCCCAGCCATTAGCAGGTAATTTTTGGAGGTTGTAGGGGGCTGGAGAAGGGGCTCTGATGGCAAAAGGGGGAAAAAGCCCAGTAATTCTCTTTGCTCTTGGTGCAGCAGCATTTCTCTGGAGGAATTCCTCTTACCATTTGCAGCATTTCAGCTTCCCACCGCGGCAGGTCCCGATTTCAACCAGAGGAGCAGAGCAGGGCACGAAGGAGCAGGAGCCCCGGCTCTGCCGGCAGGCGAGGGTGTCAGCGGTTTCCTGGCTGTAAGCTGCAAGAAAAACAGGGAAAATTCATCTTTGTTTGTCATGGCAGAGAACTGGAGAGTTGAGCCATCAGATTTACCTGGCACTCTGTGCATTTTGCCATCAAATTGGAATCTATCCCTAATTTGAAAGGCATCACAGCTTTATTCTAAACCAGGTCTACCATATTTCAACCACTTTGTCACAGTGGTTCTGGAGTCCTTTCTCCTAATCACATATCATTAAAGAATTACATGTTTTCGACATCACTCAGTTGATTTTAAAGCCATCCTTAGATCTTGGTCTTTTTTGCCTTCTAAATTGAAAAGACTGTAACCTTATGGGCCTTTATGTAAGCTTTATGAAGAGATGGAAAATAACTGGGGGCCCTTTCCTGGAGACTCTACTGGAATTGTACCAGCCCTGCAACCATCTCAGGGATCACAGCTTTTGACATAAAGGATACATGATGCATGAAGTAGGAAAAGCCCAAGAAAGCAATCCCAAAACATGTAGTAAAGGCTTTCCCTCAATGGTTCTCCTTCTATACTTCTATACTTCTTCTCTGAGTACACAGATATTTGATGGTCTAGGAAAGCAGGTACAAATCCAAGACTACTTCAAACCAAATTGAGACAACTTAAGCTGCTCCAAAGAGCCCCAAATAGCCTGGAATGATAGATGTCCTCCAAACCTGCTTAATGCACGTGGTTAATACAGAGTTCAGGCAAAAACTGACAGTCAGGATAACATTTTTCCCAAAAATAGATGAGGTCTCCTGATCTACAATGCACAGTCAGGGTGAGTGGTGAGAACGTGAGAAGAGAGAGCTCTCGTGTGGCAGGGTTGCATCTCAAGTTGTCAGTCTAAGAATTGCCTCAGTAGAATCCTCAGGGAATTGTTTGGGTTGGAAAAGCCCTCCAAGACCATGGAGTCCAACCCTTCCCCAGCACTGCCAAGGGCACCACTGCCCCATGTCCCCAGGTGCCACATCCACATGGCTTTTAAATCCCTCCAGGGATGGGGACTCCAGCACTGCCCTGGGCAGCTGTGCCAGGGCTGGGCAACCCTTTTGGTGAAGAAATGTTTCCTAATACCCAATCTAAACCTCTCCAGGTACAACTCGAGGTCGTTTTCTCTTGTCCTGTCCCTTTTTCCCTGGAAGCAGAGCCCAACCACCTTGGCTGCCCCCTCCTGTCAGGGAGTTGTGCAGAGCCACAAGGTCCCCCCTGAGCCTCCTTTTCTCCAGGCTGAGCTCCTTTCCCAGCTCCCTCAGCCTCTCCTGCTGCTCCAGCTCCTTCCCCAGCTCCGTTCCCTTCCCTGGACATGCTCCAGCCCCTCCAGGTCTCTCTTGTCAGGAGGGTCCCAGAGCTGTCCCCAGCACTGGAGGTGCCCCAGCAGGGCCAGCACAGGGGATGAGCACTGCCCTGGCCCTGCTGGCCACCCCAGAGCTGGCACAGTCCAGTGGCCATTGGCCTCTTGCCCACCTGGGCACACCTGGCTCATGTCCAGCTGCTGTCACCAGCACCCCCAGGGCCTTTTCCAGCTTTCCAGCCTCTGGAGCTGCAGGGGTTGGTGTGACTGGCACTTGGCCTCGTTGAACCTGACACACTTGGCCTCAGCCCATGGATCCAGCCTGTCCTGATCCCTCTGCAGAGCCTTCCTGCCCTCCAGCAGTTCAACACTCCTGCCCAATTTGGTGTCACCTGCGAATTTGCTGAGGTTACCCTCAATCCCCTTGTCTGGATTATTGATGAAGATATCAAACAGGACCAGCGCCAGTACTGAGCCCTGGGGAGCACCACTGGTGGCCAGTCCTGGCTGGATGTAACTCCATTCCACACCCCTCTCTGAGCCTGGCCATCCTGACAGGTTTTAACCCAGGAGCAGCCAGTTTCTCCAGGAAAACTCTGTGGGAAACGGTGTCAAGGCTTTACCAAAATCCAGCTAGATGCCTAATCCACTAAAGGATTGCCATAGAGGAGATCAAGCTGGTCAAGCAGGATCAGTTTTTCAAGAACCAGTGCTGTCTATGCCTAATCCCCTGGGTGTTCTGTATGTGCCCCATGCAGGCACTCAAGGTGAGCTGCTCCAAAACCTTTCCTGGCACCAAGGCCAATACAGGAGCATCCTTATTTTCCCATCTTGTCATCATATGGCAGGAATGTGAGATGCTGGGACTTGGATTCAATAGTTAGAAGATTAGGACTATGACCAGGGAAGGGGAATTCTAATATCAAAGCTGTGGATTGCAGAAGCACAGAGGTAATCTGACTCTCCCAGCACTGGGATCTAATGAATTTCTCTTCATGTGCACCCTTTCAGCCTCCATCTCATCTCTTTTCAGCCTTACCTGGAGCAGCCTGGAAGAGGAAGAAGAGAACAGCGACGAGGAAGAAGAGGATTTTCATGACTGGCAGCTGGCAGCAAGCTAGCTCTCGCAGGGATGGAGACAACACCAGTGTGAACAGAAGCTGTCCGAGACCGAGCACAGGTGGAGCCTCTGCTTATAAAGGCTCTGGGACAGAGCAAGGTGGGCGGAGGAGTGTCTGCCTGGAGAGCAGAGAGTTCATTGCCCCGTCCCCATGGAGACTGGTGATGTAGGGAGGTGTTGCAACCTCCCACGTTAGAAGATGCCTGACCTGAGCCATGACCATGCCTTGCTGGCTGACCTGAGCAGCCAAACCGGCCCGTGCCAGCTGGTGGGCTGTGCCCGGGGAGGACATGGGATTGGAGCAGGAGGGAGGTGGGTTCCTGGGATCTGCAGGGCTGTAAACCATGCGGAACTGATGGTGCCCTGTGGCTCCCGGCCATGATCTTGTGACAGCCTGTCCTCCCCCGCAGCCACCAGGCAGGGTGAGCAAAGGAGAAAACTCCTCCTCGGAGACAAGAGCATGGAGTGACAGGGCAAGGGGCAGTGGCTTCAAGCTGAAAGAGAGCAGGTTTAGATGAGATATCTGGAAAAACTCCTTCACTGTGACGGTGGTGAGACAATGGAACAGGGTGTCCAGAGAAACTGTGGCTGCCCCATCTCTGGAAGTGTTCAAGGACAGGTTGGACGGGGGCTTGGAGCAACCTGGTCAAGTGGAAAATATTCCTACCCAGGCAGGGGCTTGGAACTGGATGATCTTTAAGGTCCTTTCCAACCCAAACCATTCAGTGATGATGAAGATGCATCCAGGAAAGGATCAGAGCTTAATCCTTGTTTGGGTTGGAGCTGTAGGGCTACAACAGGAGACAGGGTAGGGCTGAAAGGGTTGTGGGCATTTCCGCTCCTGGCTGTGAAGCTGACAGACGTGGCAGCTGCTCCAATCTCCCAGGAGTTTTTGCAGCATGGTTCAGAGCTCAGTCACACTCTGTACCTTTTGTTTGTGACTTTAGCCATGGATTTGTACCAAATATTGCAGAAGAATTCATTGAACAGGAAGGACTGGAAGGGACACTGCTTAGTGTTGTGCCGTGCTATCATAGGAGATTGATCCTAATTCCCTCCAGCAACCCCTAAGATCTGTCCTGAAAACACTAAGGTCATGGCTTGAACCTTCTTCCCAAGTCTAGGCTGCATGGAGTGTCTAAAACTACTCATTCTTGCCCAAATTATCTTGGTTTAATGGCATTTTCCCTTGCTGTTAGTCACCTTTCTGAATGTGGTTATGAAGACTCACATCTCTCTGATTTCACAAATTCAACCTACAAGTCCACTTCTGTGCCATGTCTCCATGTCTCTTATCAACTTCTTCATATCTCTTATCACCTTCTCCGTATCTCTTATCACCTCATAACCTATTTCTGTATTTGAAAATAAAATCTGATCTGTTTTCTCATGCATGTGAATCTCCAGCCATACCTGAGATGGGCCAGAGGAAGTGTCACCAGAGCTTCATAAAGGTCTCTTAACCCTTGTGCTTGTCTCCAAGAAATGCCACTCCTGAGACACATGGGAACTTCAAGCACACATTTCTTTTTGGGCAAATATGACAAGCCAAAAGTCATTAGTGAAACCAAGCCACGAGGGTCATTAATTATTTACTGCTTCAGTGAGAGCAGCAAACTGAAACGATGGAGAGCAGGAGCAGGGGGTGAGCTCTGACTGCACACAGAGGGCAGGGGGGTCTGTGCCTGGGGGCCTGCCTGCTGCAGGATGGGTGCAAGGGATGGAAAAGGCTTCAGTTTTTTTAAAAAAACACATTAATTCAGTATATCAGGGCTAGAAACAAGCGAAAACCTTGTTTTGGTTGGATGAGGAGGTTGGGGAGGGGCAAGAGGATACAGAGGGCAAAGCAAACGAATTCCCACTCACACTTCATGAAGGCCACATCCTTGAGGATCATGGTGAGGAAATGGACCTCCAGACCTCTGCCAGGAGCTGTGAGAGCTGGGGTGGGCAGTGATGCTTTGGGGACAGGCCCTGTGTTTTCACACACGTTATTGAGACAGAGGCACGGACCCTAAACTGGGTTGTTGTTGTCATATCTCCTCTGCTTTCCTCCTGGAGGAAAGAGTTTCAAGCAGTCAGACATTCATATTAAATCAGTCTGTGTCCATGTGTGCCTGGAGTTTTATATAAGGGAGTCATAGGGAACACTGACCATCTCCCTGATTCCTGATGTGTGATCGAGGACATGGACACAACCCCACAACCCAAACCACTCTGAGCACCTGCCCAAGGTTTCAGGCAGGCAACCCATCCACCTGCACCCTCAGCTTCACTTCTGGAAAGACAAAAAGAAGGAAAAAAGTGCAGTCTGTGATCATAAAACAGCTGTAAGGTATCCAACAAGGGTGAAGCTTACTTGTAAGAATAACAGGTTTAATGAAAAAGGAAAAAGTGCTTTTCTACTCCTTGCACAACCTCCCCCCTGCTTGTCCCAGACAGCAAGAGGGGCAGGGATATTTAATTTGGGGAGTGAGGCTGCTGAGCAAACCCTGCTGGGACTGGCCTGTGGTGTCACACATTGTTCAATGCTCTTTGGAACCAAACAGCATCAGGGAGAGGGAAGGAAAGGGGAAGCACCTCCAGCCTCCTCAACTCCCTCCCCCAGCTCCAGCTGGAGAGAGGCAGCAATGCTTGTCCCAGGTCCAGGCCCCCTCCATGGAAACATAAATGTACCTGGGGTGATAACAACCCCCTTGAAGACCTCTTGGCACTGGGGAGAGGGAGCTTGGACCCAGGGCTCCACTTCACCCTTCTTCTTGATGAGCAGGAAAAGGTGCTCAAAACAGCCTCCAGTGAACAGAGAAATCACTGAGGCTGTGACTGACGGGAAGGTGTTGGTCCTGAGGTGTCTGTTAGAGTTAATATTTGACTGGGCAGCCAAGCAGTGGGTGGTGGATTTTGTATGGGACCTGTCCTTGTGTAGGAAAATCATTTTGTCACCCAGAAAGGGTAAATTCATCTCTTTGGCTCACTGATCCTTCAGGGAGCTTGGGAAATATGGCTTTTATGCCTTGGGAAATCACTGCCTGTGGTCTGTATTCTGGACTGTGGGGAAAGGAGCCAAATGCTTTCAGATATGAAGGAGATTCCCTGCTCTTAATTTTAACTGATGAGCATCTAATCTGCCTGATCAGAAGGGGAGAATTAATTTAGTGACAATCTCCTCTGTTCTAGGAGTAAACAAACAGGCAGGAGCAAGAGGAGATGTTGAGTTCCCCTGCCCCAGAGTTCAGGGTGTGGAACAAGTGACCATGAGAGGCGTGAGTGTTTGCAGCCACAGTGAAGGTGACAGCAGGCAGAGGGTACACAATGTTCCTTCTCCTTGACAGAGCACTCAGTAAAGGCTGCTCATGCATAAAACTGATTTTCAGTGGGCAAACTCCAGTCTTAGTGACTGAAGTGCCTGCCCAAGGCCAGTCACAGAACCATCTCCACTCTCTGTCCTTGCCACAGATCGGAGCTGTGTGTGGGACAAGTCACAGACAGCAGATTTTTGGAAAGCCCACGTTCCAATCACCATTTTGAAAACTGATCTGTTCTTCATGTTCATCGAGGATGAGTTTTTCTGAGGTCCTGCATCAGCTTTGGAAGGGGAATATCAACCAAAACAACTCTTTTCTCCCGTAGCTTGAACACTATCAAAGAGTTTGGTTCCAGCTGCTGCCCTGCCTGCCCTCCAAGGGCAAACACCAATGGTGTCCTAGGAGAAGAGTTCTCAGTAGACATGGAATGAGGAAATTCTTGGGAAGAACTCTCAGTGGTCACTGCAGGAGAGAGACAGGGCAGGAAACTGAGATGGGAGAAGCAGATCCCTGCAGGGCCATCAGCAGAGGAGAGCTGTGGGAGCACGAGGCCAACCACAGGTTCCACTTGGGGTCACAGGAAGGGAAGAGGTGAGATGGACACCCAAGGGGCTCCACAGAAACTGGGCACAAATGGAGCCTGGGGGGAGGGTGGCTGCTGGGCTGAAATCAAAGGGATGATGGACATGAGGTCCAGCATCCAGAGACAGAAATGGAGACAATCCCATTTGGAACAGCACCTTACAATTTATACACCAGCCATGGGTTTCATTGGGGCAGGAGGGAAACCTGAGGCTCAGTCTGTGCTGAATTTATCCATACTTAACACCAGAAGTTTTTTCAGGATGTTGTGTTTAATCCCAGCCAGAAACTCAGCTTCAGGCAGCCCTTGCTCACTTCTGCCCTGGAGAGAGAATCAGAAGAGTGAAAGTGAGAAAACCTTTCATCGTTTGAGATAGACACATTAACAGAACAACTACTGTGCAAGCAAAGCAGAGTGAGGAATTTATTCACCACTTCCCATGGGAAGACAGGTGTTTGCCCATTCCCAGGAGAGCAGGAATCCATCACATGCAGTGGTGATTTGGGAAGAAAAACCCCATCACCCCAAATGTTTCTTCCTTCCTTCTTCTTCCTGCAAGTTTTATTGCCGAGCGTGATCCCACGTGGTCTGGAATACTCCTTGGGTCACCTGGAGCCAGCTGTCCTGACTGTGTCCCCTCCCAACTGCTTGTGCACCCCCAGCCCTCTCCTTGGTGGGGTTGATGCCTTTCCCTGGTCTTAAAATTAAAACCAAAACACGGTTGATGGGGAAAAGGGGTTTTTACCTCAGTATTTATTTCAGGATCCTTGGGTACAGCACTTGGTCCAGGTGGAATGCACCTAAAATGCATGTACACCAAAATGCACACAATTATAGGCCTTGAAAAATTAACATATTTATCAAAGATTCCCCAATGAGAGCTCAAGTGAACTTCCTGTTCTGAGGAACCTTCGCCCTGGATGGGCCTATCTGAGGTTACAAAAATATGTTTTGGAGAGGCCCTTGGTGTCTGGGGCTCCCAGGATGTTTGCTCTCCTGGTTTAACAGTGCCGTGGGTCTGAGCTGAGTTATCAGCCTTGGAAAGTCACAAATGTGTAGGCTAAAAGCACTGAGAATACATAAAACTATATAAAAGAGTGTGTAAGAGGGGTATAAAAGAAAAAAGCAAAAAATCATTCTGGCATCAGGGTGAGAAGCAGAAAAGGCCTTGACTGAGCCCTGCTCAGCCATAACAAAAACATCCTTGAATTATCAGCACTGTTCCCAGCACAAATCCAAACCACAGTTCCATACTGAGAAGTAACTTAAATCCATCCCAGCCAAAACCAGCACACAGAAGGAACCTGAGGGATGTATAACAGATCATCAGTGTCTGCCCTGTAAGCTGGACATGAGCAGGTTGTGGGCAGTGAGATGTCCTTGCTACAGCGTGATCTTTAATTGTTGAATTTTGTTGCTGCTATTGAAAACAGGCCTGATAATTTAAAAACCAATCTATACATCACCCCAAATCTTGTCTCTGGGGAGGGGTAGGTCAGATCCCATCGTTGTGTTCATAAATTCAGGTGTGTGTGTATACATTTTATACATATATATACATATAAATTTGCAATTGTTTGCTATATTTTCATCCCATTTCTCTCTATCAAGAGTTGCCTGTACAGTTCTTCCCCCTCAACTTTCATTCCTCTCATCCTAAATGCTTTATTTTCATCACCAAAGCTGGCTGCTGTTTTAGCCATTCCCTTTCCCAAACCCCTTGGCAACATGTGAGACTGCACAGACTCACTTCCTTAAAAAATACTGATTTTAAAAAATCACTCTGAGCCTTGAGTCAAAACCAGAGAGGAAATTACCGTGAGCAACAACAAAGACCATGGGTATTGGTTTAAGAAGATGTTTATTTTCGCGTGCGAATAAAATAACAATATATATATTGCTTCACATCCTCCAAGAGCTGCATGAACCTGAAGCTATTGGACCTCCAAACACCCCTGTGAGGTAGGCTGGGATAGGTGGCCAAGGAGCCAAAGGAGCTCGTGTAGTAAAAGCAAAAAAGGGAGTGACTTCAGCGAGGAAAAACCCGGATCTCCAGAAGCAGTGGGCTAACAGGACATGCCCTCTGGAAGCTTCTTTTAATGCTCATTTGCAGGAGGCTTTGGATAGAGGAGGAATCCATGAAAATCAGGTCCCCGTGGCAGTGGAAATGTTGCTGGTACAAGGCCTGTGATCCAGGATCTGCTTACTCTGCCAAAACCCTGCAAGGATAAAAAGGGCCTTGTTATTTTGCTGCAATGTCACCTCAAATCATTCTCTAAAAGCCTCTCTACCTGCTAATTACCTTTCAAAATGAACATACAGGGTGGGTTCAGCCTGCAGGTTTAAAAACCTACATCCCCAGATGTGTGAGATGTCCAGGTCTGCAGATATTCTGTCCACAAGGACTGTGGCCACTGGCAAATGAGTTATATGGCTACTTGCAATGACATTTTTATTCAGTTTACCCCAAAATAAAGATTAGGGATTTGATGCAGTTACTGAACACACAAGTCTGGTGACATCTGAAGTGGTCTGGAGTATCTGCTTGGCCTCCAGGCATCTGTCATTTCTGAAAATCAGCGTTTTCCCTTAGAGCTAACTCAGCCAGATACACTGATATGATTTAAGTTACTCCAAGGCACCTCAAATGCCACTAAATATCTCAGTGTGTCCTGCTGAATCCAGCCCTTTGTGTCTAAGTTCAATTGGAATACCCTGTTGGTTTTAACTTCTACTCTTGTATTGATCAGCTCAGCTGAAAATCCAACAGCTCACACAAGAAGAGCTTTAATCCTGAACATTAACATCCATCAGGGTACATTCTTCCAAGAAAGAGTATTTTTGTAGGAAAATTACACTTGAAACCAGCCCCAAGAGGTCTTGTTCCTTTCCCAGGCTCAGTTTTCTTTTGGTCAGGTCTAGCAGAGGTTCTGACAGACATTTGGTGTTGGAGATCTTCCATCTGTTCCTACCACTCCATTTGCTACCAGTGGAAATTGCTTCCCAAGGAGGATGAGTGGTCACAGAGACTGAGGGATCACATCACTCCTCTGTAAAATCATCTAATATCAGGTTCCTTCTGCTCCATTTACTTTCCTGAATTCCTAAGTGCTTGCTTCCTTAACATTTTAATGTCCTGGCAACAAACCTGTCCTATTACTGGAATGGCTTGGGTTTCCTGAGAGGATCCCCATGTGCTGAATAAATGTACAAAACCTCTTCCCTAGAGCTATCTCATGACACTTCATTCAGTTTCTGGGAACCTTTAAACCCTGGCAATTCTGTAAATAACAAAATCACAGAATAAGGAGTTCTGGGAAATTCAGGCATCAGGGATCTGAGCTCTCCCTTTATTTTGAACCAAGGTCTGCCCAGTCACATCAGTGGCTGGGGACCTGCCTGAACATCATTGCTGGGATGAATTATGTCCTCAGACCACCCCTCTTCATCAGAGGTACAGGAACCTCTCCTAATCTGGCACTGGAATTTGGGGTGTGTGCATGTCACTGCAGCTGCCAGTGATCATCTTGTGGCCATTAATGGAACAAAATTATTCTAGGAGTTAAGTACCTGGGGACTAATTTTTATGCTAAACAGAAGAGAATTACCCCAAACCATGTTCAAAACCTTAAGGAAAGAAAAAATCTAGCTAGCAGGGAAACTCCTGACAGTACTAGAAAGTGGTTTCCAAGGTCAAAAGTGAAATGCACACCCAAGTCTCCACTCACTGACAAATTCACCCCTCTTCAGCTTTCTAAGAGCTGTGCAGTCGTGGGAGGAAGGAGAGATGGGGAGAGGTTGAGAAGCAGGGTTCTGTGAACAGTTTTCCCCCTTTTAAATTAAATTTTCTAGGTAAATTGGAAAATAAAAACAGAGGGAGGATAAAATGTTTCCCCTGATGGGTGCAAATACAGGGAAAGTATTTTCCTAACAACTTCTTGAAAAAACTTTCTTTTCCTATGAAAATTCAAAATGAAGTGAAAAAACTGCCGAATTTTTGGAAATCTGGACCCCTCTGAACCCTTTCTCCCATACAAAACTTCCACTCAAATGATTTTCCTCCTTAAACACACACCAACACTATAGACATGTTCCTCCTCCCTCTGGACTTTCCCACCAAGGGCTGCCCTGCAAGCCCCCGCGGAGTTGTGCTGATTATTCAAAGAAACAGTGGATAAAACAGCAGGAGAAAAAAAAAATTTCCCTGTGAGGCCCCTGAGCTGTTTTGTCACTTACTTGGAGCAGCAGTTCAGCAATCCCCCCTGGCACGTCCCCGTGGCAGTGAAGGTGGCTGGGCACGGCCCAGCACGGCAGAATTTTCCCGGGCCCCGGCACGCGGCGGTGTCAGCATAAAGAGGATCTGCAGAACCTGTGCGGAGCAGAAGGAGTTAAAATCTCAGCTTTCAGCCTGAAATGGTGAGTGGTAAATCTTCAACAAATCAAGTGTTGTTTTTTTTTTTAGCAAGAGTGGCACCGTGAGCACAGATGCTCCTGGTCCCATTCACTGCACCCTCCCCATGGCATCAGATTTTGCCTTTCAGCTGATGGGTGCTTTTCCCCCACCCTCCATGAACACACTTCTGTTTACAAACCCTTTTTCTCTTTACAGGAGTTTTGCTACTCACCTGAAGTAGCCTGGAAGAGGAGGAGGAAGACAGCGAAGAGAAGGTAGAGGATCTTCATGGCTGTCAGTTGCCTGTGGGCTGTGAGGTCCTGCGAAGCACCTGAAAGACCAATGGTGGCTGGAGCTGGCTTGAGGCAGGGCTGGGAGAGACACCCAGTATTTATAGGGCCTGTGGGGTTGTGCAAGTGTGACAAGCCAGGGCTTTGTCAATGAGTAACTGCAGTGAACTTTCTGGAAAGCGACTGGTGATCCCCCTTATCACAGGTGGGGGGACATGTTGCAATCCCCAAGGGTGAATTTCCACTTCATGTGTGGGTTATGTAATCTGACCATCAGCCAAGCCCGACCCAGCTGCACCAACTTCAGTGGCTTTTGCAGACTCTTCCCAACACAGGCACCAGGATGGGTTGGGAGGGCTTGGAAGTCAGTGACCATTGGAGTGGGGACCCAGCTTTGGATTCGTCACTCACTGACAGTTCACGCAACATTTTGTCTCCATCTCCCCATCCCTGTCACAGGGTGGATGATGTCAAAGGCAGAGGAAAGCATTGGGAAAGACCTGGGGTGACGAAACTGTTCTTTGTCACTTTTTAAACAGGACTCAGGACAGCCTCACTCGCTGTTGAGGGCTGACACAAAGCTCTCCCCCTCCTCCAATTATCACTTACATCATAGAATGGTTTGGGTTGGAAGGGGCCTTAAAATCACCTTGTTCCAACCCCTGCCACAGGGCAGGGACACCTTCCACTAAAACAGGTTGCTCCAAGCCCCATCCAGCCTGGCATTTCATCCCACATCATTCCTCACTGCTTTACCTTCAGCCCTAAGGTGCAAATCCTGACCTCTCTGCACTCAGCTCCTGTTATTCATATTAAAATCCTCAGGAGTCAAGAGTTCTAATACTCACTAATATATTTCTTTTCTTTTAAAGGAGATAAACTATTTCATAGACATGCGTGAGTTTGTGAGGCAATGCCAAATATTTCCCCTCTTATTGCCCTGAAAGGTTGGGAGGATGGGCTCATTCCACAAGAATCTTGTCTGATGTAATGCCTTGAAGGGCAACACCTTCTGGCACTTCATGATCCCTGTGGCCATAAATTTTCTGAGAAGGGGATCAATGCAGGGAAGGTTCTTTACAAAATCCTGGGCTAATAAACAGCTTAAACACTGTCACAGCCCAGCTGTTCCTGCAGTTCCTGCCTCTGACATTCTGGTTCAGTGGTTTGCTTCCTTATTACCTCGTTTATTATGTTTAACTTGGAGTTAATGGCATTTTTGTTCCAAGAATTATTCGAAGGATGAAAACATTACTGAGGTTTATGTTTAATTTGCACAGTAATGGGCCAACTCGAGCAGCTGAGAGAGAGGCAACAGGGTGAGTTTATGCAGCAAATAACAGAAAGATAAACACAGATTTCCCTCTTCCATACATAAAGTCTAATTAAACAAGAAATGCCAAGTGATTCTTTTTTGTCCCTCTTTTTTTTTTGTACCCTTGCATTGTAAATTATCTTTTCCTTTACCAGCAGCTCTCCAGCTTTACCTATTTCTAATGGAGATAAATTTAATTTGTCACCCTTCTCTTTTCTCTTTAGCAGGATAGAGAGAGGCAGGTGCCTGACCTGCAACACCAGCATGAACAAACCCAGAAAATAAAACCCTTTTTTCTAAGGCCCACTGAAATGTGAATTTCCCTCACCTGTGTTTCACGCAGACAGAAGAGTGTGGGAATGTTGGGCAAGTGGAAGCACTTGTCCATAAGTCCTCCAGGTTAGGGAGGAGTGGGATTTTTCACAAATAAAATCAGAGTGTGGCACTGGGGAAGGCTGTGATTACATTTTATTATTTGAATAGGTTCCACTCAGTTCCATGGCTTTACTCTTTCCTTTGGAACAGAGTCAATCTATTATTACAGTTAAATTATTTCAATTTAATCGATGTGAATTGCCATAGCACTCAGATTTTGCTGAACAACCTCCTTTCTTGCAGAAGGAATTTCTTTTTAGGAAATAGGGAGGAAGAGTTCTTACAATGAGGGTGGTAAAACACTGGCACAGGCTGCCCAGAGAGGTGGTGGATGCCCCTGGAAACAATAAAGGATGGGGCTTGGAACAATCTGGGCTAATGGAAGGTGTCCCTGCCCATGGCAGGGGGTTAGAATGAGATGCCCTGTAAGGTCCACTCCAACCCAAACCCTCCAAGGATTCCATGATTCCGTGGAAGTGACCAACACTTTGAGCCCTGCAACCTGAAAATGTCATTCAGAGCAAGAGGAAAATTCCATGACTTTGACTTGTAACAAAAACAAAGACAGGTGCGACCTGGCTGCTTAAAACCAGGTAAAACTGGTGTGGAACAGGAGAGGAGTGGAACAGCTCCTGCAGCACAGCAGTGACCTGGGGCCAGAACGTGGAAGTGTGTGCGTGGAATTGAACCCCACAGTACCCAGGGCCAGGATGGAGTCCTGGAGATCTCTGTTGAACATTAACCTCCACCCATGAGCTGGGAATTCAAGGAGCTGCAAGTACCTACCCCAGAGAAATCAAATTCTCTAAGCAAACAGGAGCTGGGGGGACTTTGCAATTCAATTTTACTGAATTTTGCCCCAGAAGCACCTTTCCAAAAGTGATACTGCAAGGAAAATCCGAAATGTTGAGCGGAACAAACCTTAGCAAACAGCATTTTACTCTGATTTCTGTGTCTTATGCAAGGCAGGGATTTTTTCTTCTCTTGTTCCCTCCTTGGCCAACAAACTCTCCCCATAACAATTCATAGCAAGCACCATATACAATGTTATATAGGAGGGGTTTGCCTCAATGTTTTATTCTAAGTGCAACTTAATAGCTAATGACTAATACAAAAAAGCCTAAGAACTATTATACTTTTAAGAAAGGCTATTTAAAATAGGGTGCATGTATTTGGATGGTGTCAATACTTCATTTTACCATTTTAACTATAAACATGCCTTTAAAATCTCATAGGCACGTGGTTATTTAAGAAAGCATGTGCTTATGTTCCATTAAAACCAAGTGCAGGTTAAAACAATTCAATATTCTCCTGGCTTTCCTAATTATGGCACAAATTGTTATTACAGACTCATGGAATCATGGAATGATTTGGGTTGGAAGGAACCTTAAAGATCACCCAGTTCCATCCCCTGCCATGGACAGACACACCTTCCACTATCCCAGGTTGCTCCATCTGGTCTAAGGGAAGGTGGAACATCCCTGGAACTGTTCAAAACCAGGTTGGATGAGGCTTGGAGCAACCTGGGATAGAGGAAAATGTCCCTGGCCATGGCAGGGATGGTCTTGGAGGTCGCTTCCAACCCAAACCATTCTGTGATTCCATGTTTCTACCCTTTGGCATCATTCTTCTAAGGGCACAATGAAAACGGGAAAATGATGGCCAAGGTTGCTTTATCCATGAAAATTTAGCAGTGCACATCCTCTAATAGATACACTTTGCTCTTGCACACAGTGTTCCCACGTGTCCCTTGTCATTAGAGTGGTTTGTGCCACCTCACATGGGCTAAATGGGTGCCCAGGGCAGGTTTTACCTCTGTTTCTCCATCAGTCCTCACTGTGCTTGGTGACAGCTACAAAGGTCCTGTGTTAAAGAGATATCCTAAACTCTTTAGAGGGGGAAAAGCACGAGGGGGGCATTTAATGAATGCTGGTGTGTGAGACATTTCCTGGTGTCACTGAAGGGGCACAAGGGAGGTCCCTGTACATTTGAGGTTCAGGGATGGTGCCATGCTGAGGTCTGGGAGCTTGGTCAATTATTACCTGCCCTTGGCTGCTTTGATCTCTGCTGCTTGTGCCTTCATGTTGCAATCCAGACACTGAGTCAACATTAAATAGACATTTAAATGACAGCACTGAATGCCAGCTGGGAGAATGTACTGTTCTCTGCACCTCTAAGCTAAAGGGAAATTCCTCTGTGGAGAGGAGGGTGAGAAGGAATAATAATCAGTGTTTGAGAGGAAGGAGGAAGGCAGGATCACCTGTATGTTATGGAGAACAAACTGGCACATCTCTGGTCCTGAGAAGGAGTTTCCTGATCTGTCACACAGCTCTAATGCTGCTGCTTTTCCTGGAAAATACTGAGACTTCTGTGTGGATGGTAACCTATAGAACAATACAGAAGCCTTGATTTTTAAAAAATATTATGCAGTTGATGACAAACTAAAACACCAGAAGTGTCTTCATTAAACAGTGAGTGGGGTATAAATGCTTCCCTCTGTACATCATTTAAATGTCCAGCCCTATGCTGTAGTGGGTAGGTTCTGTTGACTTTGGCACCACCATCATCATCATCATCAAAAAGAGAATCGTGGAGCTCCACTGGTCCTTGTTAGGTAGGAAGCTGCTGAAGCTGCAGCCACAAGAACTGGATCCTTATACATTTATATCTATAATCAGTCAGGTCAGCATGCATTGACCTTCCCATGCTTGTTTTCACCTCTAGTAGACAACTCCCTCGTGCCTGTGATCCAAGATCACATTACAATTTATCGAGCTGCAGCTAATTTGGGTAGCAGGGTGTGAGCAGTGATTCAGCTGAACTCTCTGTGCCAGGATGTGACCACTAAAAACTGATCACCCACAATACTAGAACCCAAATTATTAGAACAGCCATGGCAGTTTTGCTCTCTTCCAGCCCTCTGCCAAAAATTCCTGGGCTGTTTCAATGATTAGTCCCGGATAGGAACTATTCCAGCAGGCAGACTGGTGTGGTCACCCTGGACTGGAAGCCAAGACAGCTGCACAATATGGGTCTGGTCAAATGATGCCATCCCAGAACCCAGAGAAAGGCACTGTTACCTGTCCAGAAGCTTTCCAGACTGTGTTTGCAACTAATCACTTTACAATTATTCATACTTGTCTGGTTTGTCACCAGTTGCAAATGAGCCTTTAATGAAATGCTTGGCCAAGTGCCCCTCTCCCCTCTTCCTCACAGTTCAGTTGTCTTGAATTCCTCTGGCCTCCTGCTAGCCATCTTTGTTCTGCTACAAATCATAACTAATAATAATAATAAATTATTTGAGATTTAAACAACTGTCTTCTACACAGGTCAGTGTTGTGATCAAAGCTTGGAGTTGCACAGAGCTCCCTCACCATTCCTGTCTCTGCTTGGGTGCCACTGTCCCCAAGAGCAATCACAGTGATTATGGACAGCTAAATCCCACACTGTGAGCCAACCACTGCATATCTCCACTTGTTCAGACAAGTGACACTCAGTGAGGGATAACACTAAAAGAAAAACTATCACTAATCTTACAAAAACCTGTGTCCATTCAGTTATAAAAGATGGATTGAAATATCACATCACATCACAGGATGGTTTGGGTTGGAAGGGACCTTAAAGAACCTCTAGTTCCAAGCCCCTGCCACGAGCAGGGACACCTTCTGCTAGACCAGGTTGCTCCAAGTGCTGTCCAGCCTGGTCTTGGACAGTTCTAAAACCAGCCACCTGGAGGAGTCACCTAAAATAATTAAGTAGATAATTCAATTTACTCAGTTACCTCATTTCCAGCCCTCTGGAAAGCAGCCCACACTTTCCAAGGTCAATATCATGGACAAAACCCAGTTGTGGAAGCTGTGATGTCATCAAGCACGTCACCAATTTCCAATGAGCCAGCCAGGGCATTGTGTAATGCAGGGGCTGGGGCTGGGGCTGGGATTTGCTTTCTCCCACCCAATGGGCCACATCTGCCAGGAGAGGGAAGAGAAGTGACAGTGCCTGGTTCTGTCGGGGGCCTGGGTCCCTGCAAGGGTTGGATCCCTTGGCTCCTGTCCCTGTCCTCTGCCCTGGAGATTCTCTTCCTTCTGTTTTTCATGTTGAAAAGAATGAAGTGAGACACCTTCTTTGCTGTTTCAGGAGTTGTTTATTTTTCTTATCAAGACCTCGGAGGCAGAGGCAGCATCCTCCAAGGGCACCAGGACAGAAAGGGCAATGGCTGCAGATCAGCAGCTACTTTTATATCTTACTAACAACCATTCAAGAAACAATAGGTATCTTATTTTGTTTCCAACACCAGTAAACCCTCATCTTATTGATATGTCTTTTCAATACTAACTTTTTTCCACCAACCACCACACCACAGGAACTGGTGCCAGAGAAGAAAGGAAGAGAATGAGGAGAGAGAAGAAGAAGAAGAAAGAAGGAGAAACCACACCCCAAAGCATCCATCTTGTGTCTATATAATACATAGAGCAAGATCCTAAAACTACAACTAAACTCTCTGTGGTTCACTAAACAAAAATCTCTTCACCTCTCTGATGCATTCAGGCTCTCCCAAAAGTGGAGGGAGCTTTTCTAAAAGCCTAGGTCGCTGGCTAGGCCATTTTTGAGGAGCTCTGGGGACTAAAGAAATTCCCAGAGGAGCAGGAGAACCTTCCAGGCTTCCCTGGACTCCGACATGGTTCTTCCCTTGGTCCTACATCACCCAGGTTCCAGTTTAAATTTCAATTAATTTTCTTTTTCATTAAACTTTTTTCCTGAAATTAGTTTTCCTGGAACTACACCCTTTGTAGATTGAAAGCACTTTTTAATCACTATATTATTTCTTAGGAGTCACAGAGACAGGACTCTGAATGTTTCCTTGATATCTGATGACCTTTAAATATCTCCTTGAGATAATCATAAAGGTGGTGAGGCTCTGGCACAGGGCGCCCAGAGAAGCTGTGGCTGCCCCTGGATGCCTGGAAATGTCCAAGGCCAGGTTGGAAGAGACTTGGAGCAACCTGGGATAGTGGAAGATGTCCCTGCCCATGGCAGGGGATGGAACTGGATTAAGGTCCCTTCCAACCCAAACCATTCTGGGGATTCTGTGTTCCATCAGACAAGCCTCTGGGAGCACCATGTAAATCTGTTCTCCACCTCTCTCTTTTAATTTCATCTCTTTTATTTCATCTCTCCACCCATGAGTTTTGTTTCCCCACCATGCTGGTTCCCGTTCTGGGGGATGAGGTTTGCTCCACCCTCAGCTGGGAGCAGGGCTGACATTGCAGCACCTGCAGAGTCCAGCGTGGAAGAATCCCTCAAAAAAACAGGGAAGAGTTGTTAATTTTTGACCTTCCTTCTTCGCAGACATGTTGACAAGGCATAAACCAACCTGACTCTCATCTGCTGAAGTTCACAAAATGTTCAAGGTGATTTTCAGTGACCCCAGGCACCCTCTGCATAGAGGTCTCCACAGAGCCACACAGGGCCAATAGCTCCTGCTCCCCTGTGCATGACTTTCCTGGGAAACCACGTCTTGAACAGCACCTCACCACCTCCTCCAGGGATGGGATTCCTCCTGGGTAATGAGCCAGGCACTTCTAGGACACTGACCTTTGGAAAGGCCAAGACACCCCCAGAAGCATTAAGGGCTGCATTTCTCAAGAGTCATCTGTACATTTTCACTCCCACGCTTTTGCTGGGGGTATAAACCAGAATTTAACCCATCTCCAGCCCTCCAGAGGGGCAGTGAGGTTGGGTTTGTGGGTGTGGGTGCCAAAGTCCTTTCCAGACCAAACCATTCTGTGATTCTGAGGCAACAAGGGTGGCTGACCACATCCAGGCTGTTAAATCCCTTCGCCCTCCAGAACAAGGTGTCTGGATTGAAACGATCCACAGGGAGTGGTTCCTATAGCCTGTGTCAGCCCCCGTGGGTTGGTGCCAGCTGGCCTGGGCCCAAACTGGTCCAGTTTGGCTGATGTTACAGAGCCAGGCCCTGTACCTCTGCCCCTAGGTCGTTTTACTGCCAACACAGACATGATGGAAATTTTGTTATGGATGTTCTCACAGGAGAGGGTAGATAGAGGTCCTTCCCTCCTTCCCTCCTTCCCTTCCACTCCCTCCTCCTACCCCAGGACACTCAGCAGCTCTGCTGGTGAATTATTTGGACCAAAGCTGTTGCAATCACACCACAAATAAGTGAAATCTCTGGCTTTTACCCTAAAAACTAATTGGTCTTTCAGATTATTACAGTTCTTTATTTAATCAGCCATTTCCCCTGTGTAAAGGACATTGGTCTTGTGCAGTGATTTAGTTGCAAGAACAGGTTTAAATACAGAAATATGATTTAAGGTCTCAGAAGCATAAAAGTGGAAGGAAGGAAGGAAGGAAGGAAGGAAGGAAGGAAGGAAGGAAGGGGGGAAGGTAGAAGGAAAGGAAA
>VZTN01027991.1:39436-108755 GCA_013400515.1 Erpornis zantholeuca
GAAGGAAGGAAGGAAGGAAGAACGGCTCGAAGGAAGGAAGGAAGGAAATCCTGGGGAAAAGTTCAGGTAAAGGAAAGAAATTTGATTGATTTTCCATGCTCAAAAGACTAAGAGGTGTATTATTCCTCTGTCAACTTTGGGAGATGAGGGATTGTGTGCTGAGCAGGGCCATCAGCTCCAGCCTCATCTTGCCATTTTCTTTCTTGGGAAAAATTTCCATCATGACTTTTTCACTGCAGATATAAGGCATAAAAAGTGTTTAACACATTTCTGAGCCTTCAAAAAGCTAATGGATGGTGATAGAGCAGGGAATGCAATTAAAGGGACAGGTGCCTACCAACCGATGAGCTCTGGCTTGCATTCATTTAGACATTTATTAATTTAAAAAACCTACACTTGATTACATCTCACTGCCAGGTCACCTTGCTCACAAGGATGGTCCCTGTGCTTTACCCAGGTTTTCTTGGAATTTGTTCTGATATTCACCCAGTTCCTAAGGCAACAACCTGAAAATCACTCAGGAGTACATCCTGAGTCTGCACCTGGCAAGACAGCTGAAAAATAGCAAAAGGAGTTTACAATAAATTAATTATGAATTAAGGTCTGGAATCTGATGACACAAAGAAGTTTGACGATTTTCAGGTTTGGGGAGTGCAGCAGAGATAGAGAAAAGAAATTGCTTTGAGCCTTTTTTATTGTTGTTTTGCCCTGAAATAAATCCAAAGAAATATTTCTCTCTCAAAGATTATTGGCTGATAATCCATCTCATACTGGTTTATGGCCTGATTTTAAAGATTTCAGTGTACAAGCTGAAAGCCCTTCTGCCTCCTGATTGCAGACAAAGATAAATACCAACCACATGCTGTCAACAAAATGTACATTGGGAAAGAAATTACCTAGTGTAATTTCCAACATAACCTGGGTTATTTTCCCCTAAATCCATTGCCCCAATGTACTTCTGTCATGTGTTTTCCCACTTGCTCCATTTTATGGAGTTCCCTGCTCTTGTTGTGTCTTTTAAATACCTGAAATAAATTTGCCAAAATCAATATTTCACTCTTTGAGGGATTTTTTCTTTTTCCCCTGTGCCATTGCTGAAGATATTTATAAAAATCCATCCCCACGTGGAAGAGTGGGGCACCCCATGGGCGATCACAGCCCTGGCACCCCCATTCTGCTCCACACTAAGGCAGGAGTCAGACACAGATGTAAAGAGGGAAAGGGATGAGAGCAAACAGGGAAAGGGATGAGAGCTTGGCCAGAGAAAATGAGAGACACAAAGTCTGTTAGAATCACAGAATCACTGAATTATTTAGGTTGGAAAAGAGCTCCCAGACCACTGAGCCCAACCTGTGACCCATCCCCACCTTGTCACCAGCCCAGAGCCCTGAGTGCCACATCCAATCATTCCTTGGACACCTCCAGGGATGGGGACTCCAAACCTCCGTGGGCAGCCCATCCCAATGCCTGGCCACCCTTTCCATGAAGAAATTCCTCCTGAATACTTCTGACAAGAAGTCTACCAGAATCCTGCTTCTTACCAGATATCCTTTCAAGAGAGTGCCAGTTGTCCCAACAACAGCATCTTGAAAATTGTGTTATTTGGGGCTTTTTCATCTGTGGAAGATTTGCATGAGGAAATACCTGGGTTTCTCTCCATTCTGAGAAGTCAAAGGGATGGAAAACCACATTATGGAGACAGAGCCAAAGCCAAGAACATTTGACTTAATGATTTTTGAGGTATTTTCCAACCTTGAGGATTCCATGACATTGAAAGCAGTGAGGCAGCGACATCTTGAGGAAATCCCTGCTCACTCAACCCTTTGCTGGCACTCCAGGAGTTATGGGATAAGGGATCTTGGGTCCTTGCTTTCTTGTCGATCCATTGTCTTGTCTCAGGATGTCTCCTGTTGATATATTTAAAAATTCACCTTTAAAGAGCCCTTAAAAAGTTCAAGTACTTTTTAAGAACTATAACACACATAAGGTCATTCCTACAGATTCAAGCCCCCTTTTTTTCCAGCTCTCTATCCCCTCTGTCCATTGCACCATGGGGAACCAGGAAGAGACGAAGCAGAGAATTAAATATCCTGGTGGTTTGTCCTGATGCTCAGTTTAGGCTCCCCACAGCCAGATATTTCAACAGAATCAACCAAAAACCCCACTGACATAGTGAAGCAAGTTCAGTGAGAGCCCACCAAGGTGTTGGGTGACTTGGATATGGGGGATGAGAGGAGAGGCAGAGAGAAATTGGGATTATTCAATCTGAGGAAGAACATGCAAAGGGTTTTTATCCTCCCTAACAGGAAAAAAGGTCCTAAAAGGTCCTCGCCCTTCCAAGTGGGGGTTAGGACCAGAAAAATTGATATCCAGACGTGAAGCCACATTTGGAGTGTCCACTAATTCCCTCAGCTTCGCAAACATAGGATAAGAGAAGGCTGAGGGTATCCAGGTACTTTGAGGCCTCATCCAGCAAGGAAAGACCACTCTGCCATGGCTCATCCACTGCCCTTCAGCAGGGATTTGGGGTACAGAGTTACAGAGTGGGAGGGCAAAAGGAAGTGCCCATCTGATATCCCCACGGAGGAGGCATCCTGACCCCGGTGTGATTTGAACACACAGCCTTCTGATCTGGAGTCAGACGCGCTGCCATTGCGCCACGAGGTCAGGGATGGGGCATCCCCTGCCCAGATGTCATCCCCCAATTTGGGGCATTCTTTGAGGGAATGGGAATTTTGTTTCAGCTGGCAGAGGATTTGCCTGTTGCCTTTTGCTAAACCAAGAGGGCTCTAAATGAGATGTTCCAGGGGAAAAAGGCCAAAAATCAGCATTGCCCACAGCAGCCCTGCAGAGCCTCTCCCCAGAGAAAAAGGCTCCTGGATGTGGTGTCTCAGAGAGGAGGGAGAGGTGGTGGCCCAGCACCTCCCTGGGGACAGAGACCCCATTCACCTGGAAGATGCATGGATGCCAAGGCCATAATTGATGGGTCACAGGTCATGTCCAAAGTGCAGGACAGAGCAGGGAGGTGTGGTGGGTGCCTGCTGCATTTTGAGGAAGCTGAAGGGAGGGAAGGCTTCCTCTGAAAAGTGGAAGAAGCTTCACAACTGCAGGCTCAGTCACTCCTGGGGGACCTGGACTTATCTCCATGTGATATTTCCCTGGAAGGCCAGCATGGGGTGGTACAGTCAGTCCAGGGAACTTCTGGAGTGATTAAGGACAATGATTCAGTGTAGGATGATGGAAATAGAGAGAGGCTCCTGATGAACGTGAAGAGTTTTTTCAAGAAAAGACTGAAAAAGAAGAGCCTTGTCCATCCCACCTCAGAGCCCACATAAAGACTCTGAAAGGAAGGTTCCTGAAACGAAGGACAAATGTGGTGATGACTGGAGACAGAGACAATGAACATCCCAAGGGCAGAACACTCTGGGACAACACAACTTCCTCCTTTATGGCCAAATGGATCATCATTTACAGTGACTTTGGTTTCACCTCTGACAGGGTCTCCCAGATGTGTCCCAGCAGCAGGACACACACCCAGAGCAGCTGAGCTCCATCCAAAGGCAAAGCAAAGGGCCAGGACCAGGCACCGAGGGGCTCAGCTCAGTGGGGGCAGCCCAGGGACCCTTCAGTGCTCAGTGCTGACCCGGGGCTGCTTCGGTGTCTCTGGGGTGGGTGCTGAGGGTGTTCCCCAGAAGGGAGGACAAGGGCAGCCCAGCAGGGACAGGGGGACAGCAAGGGGACAGGGCCAGTGGCGCAATGGACAACGCGCCTGACTACGGATCAGGAGATTGCAGGTTCGACTCCTGCCTGGCTCAACACTTTTAGCCCACGCTCAGTTCCTCCTGCTCCCTTGGGGAGCACCTTCCTTCTCCTGCCCACCATCCATCCTCCCTCAAGCTCCTCGTGTCCTGGCCCAACACTCCTAGAGGGGCACAGCTGGGGCCCACACCAGAGCCAGGGGCACCACAGCAAATCCCACAGCACAACGCAGGTGCCTCCTGAACTGCTGTCCTGCAGTCAGCACAGAGCCAGCACTGCCAGCACCTCCTGGCACCTCGTGTGCTCTGCTCCCCAGCCTCCTCCAAGGCTCACCCTGCTCCTGCTGCCCTTTGTCACTGCCTTGCCAAGTTCTGCCCTGGCATCAGTGCCCTGCTCACAGCTTTGATGACACAAAATGATGTTCCTGTGATGCTGGAGAGATGGACAAAAAGCCTGGAAGGTTAAGGACCTCAGGAAGACAACTGTCCCTTGTCACCCTCCACCACAGCCAGGCCGTTTTGGGGTGACCTAGGCAGGTGTTGAACCTGCAGTCTCCTGCAGAGGGGACATAGTCAGGTGTGTTCATAGTCCTTTGGGCAACTGGTCCAGCCTCTGGTCCCACCTGCTGCCTCCACTTCAGGACCCCCTGGATTTGTTGGTGGTAAAAGGGAAGTGGCAGGATCTCACCTTGCTCCCACCTGCCCCATCCATGTCAGCCTTGCTGTCCTCCCCTGTGGTCCTACCCTAGTTCCATCACCCAGGAGAGGAGATGTCTGTACTGAGCTCCAGGCTCAGCTCAGCTGCTCCAGCAGGTTGGAGGGCACACCTTGCCTTCCCCATGGGATGTGTAGTTAAACTTCCCAGCCAATACAGAACCCTCTGGAGCTGTGGTGCCCAGTGGAGGGGAAAGGTCCAAGGTCACCTATTTTGTCCTCCACTTGTTGCCTTAAATGGCTACCTAGAAACAGAGACAAGGAATAAAGGAGGGATTGATTGGAAAGGCCTTCAGAGGTACACTCTGGCCTCCAGAGGCTCCTGCCTCAGTGCATCCCAACATGGACAAGGACAGCTCACGAGTGCTTCCCACTTGGATCTCAGCATCAATTCCCCAAGCAGAAGCCAGGCAAGGAATTTGCCCAAGCTTGCCCCCTCTCCCCAAGATTGTGGTTTGCAGTTGTTGGGCCTAGGAGGGTCTGGGTGTCCTTGGAGAGCTGGAGAGGCTTTGTTGTGTGTGTGTGAGCATGAGAGAACAGCACTGAACGAGCTCCAGGGAACTGCAGAGTGACACTGGGCAGGGCAGGATTGGGAAAATATAAAAGTTAAAACCTAAGGCATCACACTTGCTCCTGTCTGGTGACTGAGAGACAGACAGGTGAGTTGCAGCAAAATCTTCCTTGATGGCCAATTGGTCTGGGCTATCCTGCACATGGGCATCTTCGACCTTCCTTACCCAAGCCACAGACACAGTGAAGGTACAAAACAGTGCTGTCAGCTCCATGAGCATGCAAGCATGGGATGAAGCAAAAGAACATGGAAACAGAAATTTTACATGAAATAACACATTGGAAAAGACATGTAGAGGTCTCTAGTCCAGATTTATGACGTAGAGATCAGGACTGTATGCTCAGACTTTGGATATCTCCCAGGATGTAGACGCCACAGCCTCTCTGGGCTCTTCTCTTAGTGATTTACCATCTCATGGGGAATTTCTTTTGCCAGTGTATCCACTCTGAGCCTCCCCAGATGCGGGGCAAGTTTTGCTGTGCAGGAAGCCCACCAAGAAGGGACAAACACCAGGCAGAGGCAGGTGCCATGGAGAAAGATGTCCCCTGTCACCATCAATGTGACAGCCAGGCTGTGGGCAGGAAAATTGTGAGCCAGGCAGGAGTCAAACCTGCAATCTCCTGAGCCATGGTCAGGTGTGTTGTCCATTGTGCCACTGGCCCAGCCCTCCTGGAGCTCCTGGGGGCTGCCATCACTGTTTGGGCTTTGTGACAGAATGTAGCAAAATATAGGGAAAAATGGATTTAGGAGACCCCTGGGAAGAAGGTTACCTAATCCCCACTCAGAGCACAAGTCTTTGACATCAGGTTGTAGTCGAACCTTGAATAACTCCAAGGATGGACACACCAAAGCTTCTCTGGGACCTTGTCCTGCTCTGAGAACATCGATGTCATGTGCAGAACTTGGCAAGGCAGTGACAAAGGGCAGCAGGAGCAGGGTGAGCCTTGGAGGAGGCTGGGGAGCAGAGCACACGAGGTGCCAGGAGGTGCTGGCAGTGCTGGCTCTGTGCTGACTGCAGGACAGCAGTTCAGGAGGCACCTGCGTTGTGCTGTGGGATTTGCTGTGGTGCCCCTGGCTCTGGTGTGGGCCCCAGCTGTGCCCCTCTAGGAGTGTTGGGCCAGGACATGAGGAGCTTGAGGGAGGATGGATGGTGGGCAGGAGAAGGAAGGTGCTCCCCAAGGGAGCAGGAGGAACTGAGCGTGGACTAAAAGTGTTGAGCCAGGCAGGAGTCGAACCTGCAATCTCCTGATCCGTAGTCAGGCGCGTTGTCCATTGCGCCACTGGCCCTGTCCCCTTGCTGTCCCCCTGTCCCTGCTGGGCTGCCCTTGTCCTCCCTTCTGGGGAACACCCTTGGCACCCACCCCAGAGACACCGAAGCAGCCCCGGGTCAGCACTGAGCACTGAAGGGTCCCTGGGCTGCCCCACTGAGCTGAGCCCCTCGGTGCCTGGTCCTGGCCCTTTGCTTTGCCTTTGGATGGAGCTCAGCTGCTCTGGGTGTGTGTCCTGCTGCAGGTGATGCCTTAAATGTCTACCTAGAAACGGAGACCAGACAGGAATAAAGGAATAAAGCAGGGATTGATTGGAAAGGCCTTCAGAGGTACACTCTGGCCTCCAGAGGCTCCTGCCTCAGTGCATCCCAACATGGACAAGGACAGCTCACGAGTGCTTCCCACTTGGATCTCAGCATCAATTCCCCAAGCAGAAGCCAGGCAAGGATGGAATTTGCCCAAGCTTGCCCTCCTCTCCCCAAGATTGTGGTTTACAGTTCTTGGTCTGGGTGTCCTTGGAGAGCTGGAGAGGCTTTGTTGTGTGTGTGTGAGCATGAGAGAACAGCACTGAACGAGCTCCAGGGAACTGCAGAGTGACACTGGGCAGGGCAGGATTGGAAAAACATAAAACCTAAGGCATCACAGGGACACATCTGGGAGACCCTGTCAGAGGTGAAACCAATGTCAGTGTAAATTATGATCCTCAGTGTCTACTTGACTGCCAAAGAAATCATGTCTTCAAAGAAATCTATTCTTTTGGTCAAGAGTGGCCTGTCCCTGGGAAATCCTTGGCCTTCCAGTCGTTTTCACATCCTTCCTCCATCTGGGCATGGCTTTCAGGAGGATTGTTTCCTAGCCTTCATGTGGGCTTGGAGCTCTGATTGCCCAGACTAGACCTCTCCAGATGGTCTTTCTTAATGTTCTTGAAAAAAGAATTCTCATGTTGCTCATCGGAAACTTGTTCCTTTTCCCGTAATCCTACACTGAGTAATTGCTCTTGATCCCCCTCCAGAAATACCCTGGACTGACCATACCACCCCATATTACCCTGCCAGCAAGGCAAGCATGTCCAGGTCCTCCAGGAGTGACTGAGACTGCAGCTAAAAAGTTTCCTAGCTGTTCTGGAGGAAGACTTCACCTCCTTCCTGAGGTAAACACTCACCACACCACCTCCTAGTGTTCTCTGCTTTGATCCTGACCCATAACTTCCATCCAGCTCGGAGGAGAGCTCTGAGCATCATGTTCCCCATATAGTCCCCGCCCCTACCTCTGCCCAGAGCCTCCCTGAGCTCTGCCCCTCACACAGAACAGCCACCCAGAAAAGCAGAGGGGTACCAGTGGTGCCCCAGACTGACCCCGGTGTGATTCGAACACACAACCTTCTGATCTGGAGTCAGACGCGCTGCCCTTGCGCCACGAGGTCAGGGTGGAGGGGTCTGGGGGCCTTGGCTTGGCCGCTGGGAATGTCCTGTCCATGAGGACCACCCCAGGAGCAGAGCTGTGGCTATGGAGGGGCAACCCGAGGGGAGGGACTGCAGAGAGCAGCCCAGGCTGTGGGATGAAGGGACAGGGCAGGATTTGGGGATCTGGAGGCTCAGTGAGGGCAGGAACCAGGCTCAGGAATGCTCCAGGGGAGGATGGTGGCCCAGGGGGAGCACAGGAGAGCCCAGGGTGGGCTTTGGGTTGATGCCTTAAATGGGTACCTAGAAACAGAGAGCAGACAGGAATAAAGGAATCAAGGAGGGATGGATTGGAAAGGCCTTCAGAGGTACACTCTGGGCTCCAGAGGCTCCTGCCTCAGTGCATCCCAACATGGACAAGGACAGCTCCCGAGTTCTTCCCACTTNCTAAGGAATCAGGGTGTGGATGCAGAAAAGGTTTTGGTAGAGTAGAACACCCACAGGCTCAGCCCAGCTGCAGCTCCTGATGTCCTGCCTGAAACACAACCCCCAGGAGCAGCAGCTGGACCTTCTGCAAGGAGGGCAGGGTGTCCCACCAGGGCAGGCATGGTCCACCCCCAGCTCTGGCTGCCTGATCCTTTCCTCATGGGTGCTTAGAGCAAGGCTGCCATGGACAAGAATGTGAGTAAGGAGGTGAAGCCTTCCCTCCCCCCTCTCCAACTCCATTCCCACCTTCGTTCCCACCCCGGCACGCTGGGGACAGTCTGCTGGGTACCAGGGGGTCTGCAGGGGGACAATACAGGTGGTGGCTGCAGCCAGCAGGACAATGGGCAAAGCACCAGGAAACTCCCCCCTGCCTCAACCTAATCCTGGTCAGAGCAGAGCTCTCAGTGTTACTATAGTTACAGAGATTCTTAAAGTTACAGAAATGTTTTAAAATTATGTGAAGTTAGAAAGCATTAACTTTACAGTTAAACACTTATCCTGAGTATGAGCAACTCCCTCCAAAATTTCAATTCCTCCATAAAATTTGAGGCCTGAAACCAAATCCCATCCCTGATCCCCAAACATTATTAATAATCACCATGCATTTACTCTGTGAATTGCTGGAGCTGAGGATGGAGCAAAGAGAGGTTTCCTCTGGCTTTTACCTTTCCACTGGAGCAAATCCTGCACCCTGAGGTCCCTTCCTCCTCCAGCACCGTTTCCCACAAGAGGGAGCCAGGAACCAACTCACAGACTCCACGAGCTATGAGCCAGGCTGGAGATTAATTTTGTTCAGTGAAGGATCCTCCATCCCAAGGCCAAGCTGGAAATTCAGCTTGTATCCTTCTGGAAATACAGGGTTTTTTTCCTCCACAGCCCAAATTTTTTGTCTATTCAATCCCAATGATCGCTATGGGGTTTTCCCCCCACATTTTTCCCTGCTGAGCCCCAGTGGCATCTCTCCTCATCCATCCCACTCTGCTACTTGCTCCTTACAATGTTGTAAATAAGGTCAGATTTTCAGCCAGCTCCAGGACCACCTCACCCCAACTGCAACCAAATCCTGCTGATTTACCTTGTCATCATGCAAATCTCGTTAAGTGTTTGGGGAAAGCAGATGTTTCCCATAATTTTAGTGTCCCAGCTGTTATTTTCAGAGCTCTCCCATGACTGAAAACTTCAAATCGTAAGAGAAGTCTTTCCTTCTCATAAAAACGCCCTTCCTCAAAGGGATCTTTTGTGATCCATATAAAACACATCTCTGGCCTAGAATAACCTGGGAAAGGAGAACAAACTAAGGGCAAACAAAGAGCAGAGGCATCAAGGCAGACTGAGAGGGTACTTGAATTTAAAATGGGTGGGGTGTTTTTCTGGGACAATTTCTGCTCAGAATTTGAAGGGGATTGTGATTGTATAAAGCACTCGTGGTCTGATAGTGAGGACGTTCTGCAAATAATGGAGAAGGATTTTGAATGTGGAATCACTGGGCAATCACTCCTCTTCCACCAGATTAACACACCTGAGGTTTTGAATTTGTGCTTCATTTCCCATGAAAACAAGATTTTAAAAGGCAAACATTTCCAGCCCATCATTAAAACAACCAGTTTTGTTTGTTTTGTTTTGTTTTGTTTTTTTTTAATTTTAACAATTTCTATTGAGAAAGCTGAATTTCTGCTCCAGTCTGACAAAGTACAACGACAGATCCTGCCTGAAAGGTGAGATGAGTATCTCAGCTGGGATCCCCTTGGATTCAGTGGGAAGCTGAGCCAGCAGAAGGGTTCTTTTCACAGCCCTTGTTTCATCCCTGTCCCTGGAGTACCTGGAAATGGACACAAACCTCTCCTTCACGACTGGGTGGCGCCTGCAAATTTGCAATGGAAAGCAAACAGCGAAATCAGGGAGGCAGAGAACAATGCCCAGCGACCGAGGGGGAGATTTGAATTGCTGATTCCGAGGCTGCTGGGTCAGAACAACATCAATAAATATCTTGCATAGGAGGCTGAAGCAAATGACTGAGGGAGAGCCTGAGCTCTCAGCTGCCACTTCCATGTGTGTGTTGACATCATTCAAACTCTGTATGGACAAATCCTGAGGAAAACTCATGAGTCTCACTCGTCATGTGCTCCCTGTGCACCTCCAAAGCTGAAGGTGCTGCTCATGACACCTGCAAACCCATAATCTGCACCTCAAGTATCATAGAATCGTGGAATGGCAGAATGGTTTGGGATGGAAGGGACCCAAAAAGTCATCTCAATTCCAACCCCGTGTCCCCAACAGGGACACTTTACACTAGACCAGATTTTTTTTTTTTCTTCACAGCACCTTTCACAGAACAAAATACAACTATTTGATATGTCTGTGGTTGGAATGATCATTATGCTTTATTTCTTTCTCTTGGGAACAACTGTTACATCACAGGACATGCAGCAGGATCACACATTCTCTGTTACCCAGAGAAGATGTAGCTGCCCCTGGATCCCTGGAAGTGTCCAAGGCCAGGTTGGACAGGGCTTGGAGCAATCTGGGGTGGTGGAAGGTGTCCCTGCCCATGGCAGGAGGTGGCACTGGATGATCTCTAGTGTCCCTTCCAACCCAAATAATTCTATGAGTCCATGATGATCCAGTGATATTCCAGCTGCCTTCTCTCCCACCAAACAATGGCCAACTTCCTCCAGGCCATCCATTACCAACAGCACTGCTATTTCACGTTAATGATGCTCTCCAGGGTAGAATATTGAGAAGCAGCCCTCCCAGCAGCCTCCCCAGGGGTCAGGCAGGGAGGCACAGCTATTTGTGCCCTTGCTTTTGTGCCCCCGAGCCATTGTTCAGGTTTAGCCGTGTGCAGCGGTCAGGCTGCACCCTCTGCCTTCCCCTGCCACCCCTGCCAAGGCTCCCCGGACATCCATAGCTGTTCCCACTGCCCTATAAATGGCAGAGGGCTCCCTCCTCTCCTGCTAAGAGGTTCTGGCACTGTCTCCACGCTGCAGCTGAGACCTTCCACCATGAAGCTCTTCTCCTGCCTGGCGGCTCTCCTGCTTTTCCTCCACCAGGCTGTTCCAGGTAAGGGGCACGGCCCACGCTGGGCTCTGCCTGTGTGGGAGGTACAGCTCGCTCCTGTTGGTGCCTGAGGTGGCCACCTAAAAAACCAGAGACTAGACAGGAATAAGGGAATAAAGGGAGGTAGTCAAAGGTACACCCTGGGGAGTGCAGAAGCTGTTGCCAAGATGGGCCCTGAGATGGAGGACAGGTCACAAGTTCTTCACACTTTTATAAGTTTGGTTCATTTGCATCATTTGGTTCATTTGGTTCATTTCATCAGGGTTAATTCTCCAATTAAAGCTTCAGTTAATGATGTAATTTCTCCAAGCTTACCCCCCTCCCCAAGATGAAAGTTTACACATTTTGGGCCTAGGACAGTCTGGATGTCCTTGGAAAGCAGGCCTGGAGAGGTTTTGTTATGTCTAACTGCTGTAAGAGAGCAGCAGCTGAGAGGCAACAAGAAACCTCAGAATTACACACTAGGCAGTACAGGATCTGAAAAAAATAAAAGTTAAAACCCAAGGCATCAGTGTGGTGGTGCAGAACATTCCCCTCAGCTCCTTTCAATAGAGCAGTTCCCTATTTCTCAGTCTAGAAGCAGAAGTGAAAAGTTGACCCACAGTGAGCATGGCCACACCAGAACCTCCCCCACAGAAACCTCTGCCAGGTGTTGGCTCCTTATGACTCTTTGAAGTCTCTTTATGGCACTTTGTGGCAGTACTGGAAGGAAATCATCTGCCTCTTGTAACCCCAGGATTAAGAATCGTCCCCTCAGTGTATGGTAGAAGAGAGCAGAGGTGCTCCCTGGTGTTGCTTGGGTTGAACTGCTGAACCTCTGACTTCTCTGAATATTCTGGTTCCCCTTCCTCAGCCCTTCTGCTGCACTGACTCATTTCCTGATTGTGCTTTTAGCCTACCTGTTCTTCATGCTTAATGAAACACCTCACCTTGGAGAAAGGCTTCCAGAGAAAGAAAGAACTAGGCAAACTCCTTGTTCCTGTTAATTGAGTCAGATCCTGCTTTTGGGGACTTTTAAAAGTCATAATTTTATCTTCAGGGTATATGATGACCACGCTGCCCCTTGCATGTCCCTGCAGCATTGCACCTCCAGAACTTAGAAGCATCCAAGACTAGGCTGTCCCTTCCCATTATAGCATGGATGGTCAGGATATGTTCAGAAAATTCCATCCATCTCTACGTTTCACTCCAGTTGTACAAAAGCCTTCCTTGGAATGCTCTGACATCCCATGAGTTCCTCAAAACTTTGGGGTTTTGGGGGCATATTTGTGTCAGATCCCTAACTGGGGTCTGTGGGGTTTCAGCAGGAGGAAGACCATGAGAATGGACTGATCCTGCAGCACAGCTGGGAATCCTATTCTCCCTGTAGGTCTGGGCTTGCCCAGGGACACCTTGCGCTGTTTGGAATACCATGGCTACTGTTTCCACCTGAAATCCTGCCCGGAGCCCTTTGCTGCCTTTGGAACTTGCTATGGGCGCCGCAGGACCTGCTGCGTTGGTATGTGGGGGGACCCTGCTCAGCCGGGCAAAATCTGGGGGGAAATGGCCAAACTCAGCAAAACAAACTTGTCCTTTTTGTCTCTGAATCATGGAATCATGGAATGGTTTGAGTTGGAAGGGAGCTTAAAGCTCATCTCCTTCCAATCCCCTGCCATGGGCAGGGACACCTTCCACTAGCCCAGGTTGCTCCAAGCCCCGTCCAGCCTGGCCTTGGACACTGCCAGGGATGGGGTCTAAGCTGTATTTTTCCATGTACAAAGATGGATCTTTGTGTTCCTCCACTGACATCAGCGTGGAGCCTTTGGGGTGGAGTCAAAATAACCCAAAGCTCTGTCTCCAGCTGGGCAAATAAAAGAAAAGTTTTGGCCCACAGAAATCTTGGTAAATCTTCTTGTAATCATCTGCTGGGGGACTGCCAGCTGTCCCCACCTTGCTGTGCTTAACAGGTCCCAGCTGACCCCTTCTCTGTTAATTTGTCTAAATCTTCCCAGACTTGCTTATTTTTGGTGCTCTTCAGTAGTCAACATATATCATTAATGATGAATCACTTTAGAGCCAACTGTGCAAATCCTAAAGTTCCTCTGATCCAGCATCCTGGATCTGTCTGTGGTCAGAAGCAGATATTTCCTCCCAGTTACTCTGTGTGTGTAAAGTGACCACAGCCCTATCATTACACCTCCTTATATATTCTCCTGGCTTTCCTGTATTTGCAGCTCAGGATTTTTAGATTTAGGCATCCTTGTGTTTAAAAATCCTTACTGGATTTCCCCCCATAGATTAGGAATTCCTTCCATTTGTTTTAAAACCGCATCCCTCACAATATTTTTCAGTGCCACCTGCTTGAAATGCAGTCATCCTGCATTTATCTTCTTCATTCCTGTGCAATATCCCTCCTTCCATTAATTCTTTTCCAAGCTGGTGGGTCAGAAGTTCCTCCTTTTACAGAAGCACTGTGATAAACCCCAAAGTCCATCTTTGTGCCTTTGCTTTTGGAGACACAGTAACCACAGCTTCCCAACAATTTTTGTGTGTGAGTTGGTTTGGATGGCGGTGTCAGATATCCTGGTTTGACTTAGACCCTCTGAATTGCAGACACGACGTCCAACTTCCACATCTGCCAAGATGAGGGGGGTCACTGTGTGCCCCCAGAAATTGGATGCCTGCAAGAGCAAGAGGGACTCTGCCCTCGCAGAGGATGGAAGTGCTGCACAGATGTGTGACACAGACCTCGTGGGATTGCAGAAAACCATGGAAATGCATGGCCAGGAAATCGAACAAGTTTTATTCCAAGTGTTTCAGAGGTGTCTGGTGTTCTCAACATGCAAAGTGTGTAATTAACTAGAGGTGATGTTTCTTTAAATAAAAAAGGCAGTAAGTGCTAAATAAACAGGTGCAAAAGTAATTTATTTATGGAAAGAGGCCGAATGTCTCTCTGTTACACACGTATGCAGAATTACACAAGAATTTGCTGTTGCATCCTTGGAAACCCCATCCCCTAATCCTTCTTACCAGCCTGATCTTATTCACCATGTTGATTTTACGCTTGGATGCTTTACAGGATTGAGGACAATTAATCACAGAATCGTTAAGGTTGGAAAAGATCTCCAAGGTCACCGAGTCCAACCTCAGACCGATCCCTACCTTGTCACCCAGCCCAGAGCACTGAGTGCCACACCCAGTAATTCCTTGGACATTTCAGGGAGCAGCTGAGGGAGCTGGGAAAGGAGCTCAGCCTGGAGAAAAGGAGGCTCAGGGGGGACTTTGTGGCTCTGCACAACTCCCTGACAGGAGGGGACAGCCGGGGGGGGTCAGGGTCTCCTCCCAGGGAACAGGGACAGGAGGAGAGGGAACAGCCTTGAGTTGCAGCAGGGGAAGTTCAGGTTGGACATCAGAGGAATTTCTTCATGGAAAGGATGGTTAAGGATTAAAACAGGGTGCACAGGGCAGTGGTGGAGTTGCCACCTCTGAGGGATTTCAAAGACAGACAGATGTGGCATTTGGGAATGTGATTTAGTGGTGGCTTGGGGTGGTTGGATGCAATCACCTTAGAGGGTTTTTCTAACTTAATGATTCTAGTATGTTGTTCTGTTTGGGGTTTAGGTTGTTTTTTGGTTTTTTTTTTTAGAGAGAAGGGAACTTCTAACCTTGCTCTTTCACGTGTCAGTTTAAGATGTGTTCACAGAGCAGTTTTATTACCACAGCTGAAGGGACAGCAAGCAGCAGGGCCAGGCAGGGCAGCTGGAACATCACATTTTACAGCCAGAGCTGCACATCTACCACAGATTTACCACCACAGGGTGCATTGCTGAAATAACAGCTCTTCCACCAGTGCTGTGTGCTCTTCACGCTCAGGAATGAAGCCTCTCAAATTCCTCAGAAGCCAAAGCTGGGGGAAAAAAAACTATCACACCCAGGTTTCAGCTGGAGAAAATATTCACACAAGCTCAGATTAAAAATGAATCACTCCCAGTCTGCAGCCTTCTCCTCCTTGCAGCTCCTCAGGAGTCTTTCCTTGCAGGTTGCTTCCCTCCTACATATCACTTCCCAGGAATTTTGCTGGCTGCAGGTGAAGGGCAGAGAAACCCTCCGAGCCTCTTTTTTCCAGCCCAAAATTCCAGCTGCCAAGGAGAGGGATCAGGAAAGCCTGTAACCAGTGAATGTGAAAGAAAGTCAACATTGTTTGGAGCAGCAGCACTGGGTCAGAACGACACAAAAGGGTTTCTCAGCAGCAAAAGTTGCTCTGGGGACTGGAATATAATTAACTCCTGCCTGCTCCTTCCCTCCTCCCAGATGCCATCCAGCATGCCAGCAGCACACGGAGGCTTCTGCAAAATCTCCCTCCCAGCCCTGAGATTTTCCAGCAGAGCCAAAGGAATGGGGATCCTCGTGCTCGTTTTCATATTCATCTCCCTGGCCCAGCACGGTAAGATCAGGAAGGCCTGGGGTGGTGAACAGGATTTCTGGGAACTGGGATCATCTTTCTTTGCTGTGTGATACTGCAGGTGCTCAGGAAAGGTGTTTTCTGGGTGAGAGAGTGGGTGAGGTACTTTGGGAAAATTTGCGATTTAATCCTTTGGGGAATACAAAAAACGAGCAGGGAGGACGCTGTGAAAAAGGGGCACATCACTGAGCCAGGAGAAGCCCCAAAGGAGATGCCCTGTGCTCTGGGAGAACATTCCTGCCTTTTCTCAGGCTGCAGTTGCCTCCTGGGCAGGGGGAGGACCATCCCTCTGACCTCCCGTGCACGGTCTTTGCCAGTGTCCTGGAAAAACAGCTCCATGGAAAAGCATTCCTTGAGGGAGGTTGGCTTGGGATTTTTAACATTGATGTCTGAACCTGTCCTGTGGGCTGGGGATCCTGGGTGAGCCCAGGCTCCCTGTGTGCTCCCAGTGGCTTAGCTGGCCAGGAACACAGTGCCAGAAGGAACCCCATGGATTTTAGCCACGAATTTTCTGCTTCCTTGTCCAGGAGATGCTCATGGACCAGACATGTGTAACCACAGAGGGGGCTTGTGCCGAGTGGGAACCTGCATCTCTGGTGAATACCTGGCCCAGTACTGCTTTGAACCCATCATTCTCTGCTGCAAAAATCTGTCACCTGCCACCACGGAGAGCTGAAGGCTTCCCAAGGAGCCAGCTGCAGCACATGGAGAGGTGCAGGCAGCACTGGCACGGCAGGAGCAGCTGTTGGGAAGGAGATTTTGTGGTTTCTCTGACTGTTGCTTCCCTGGGAGGACACGGCTGTGAATTCACTCATGAACTCCTGAACAATTTGGTTTTGCTGTGACTTTTTAGGAAACACCGTGACAAGAAGAAACTGGGGCCACCCAGATTTTGGGGACTCTGGGATTCGTTGCCCTTTTGGGACTCTGCTATCTGATGTGCACAGGTGAAAACTTGCCTTTCTCCTTCCCTAAGAGCAATAAACCTGAGGTTTAACACAGCAGCAAGTGCCCACCTGTGAGTCAGCAGTGCTGCCAGTGGTGGGATGCCACTGATGGGGAGTGGCCACAGGAGCACTCACCTCCCCAGAACACCAGGGGAACCCTGTCCCTTTATTTCCCTTCCCAGAGAAAACAGCTGCAATGGGGGAAGCCTTTTTGGCATCACTTTTGGTGCAAAAGGCACCTGGTTTGACATAAAGGTGAGTGTGCTCTGTGCTTCTCAGGCAAGATCCACCCCCATCCCCTCCTCCTTTCCAGCCTGTGCCAGGGTCTCAAGGCAATCACGGAGTCCCAGAATGGTTTGGGTTGGAAGGGGCCTTAAAGATCATCTCATCCCACCCCCTGCCATGGGCAGGGACACCTCCCACTATCCCACATTGCTCCACACCCCATCCAGCCCGGCCTTGGACACTTCCAGGGATCCAGGGGCAGCCACAGCTTCTCTGGGCACCCTGTGAGGGCCTCCACACCCTCACAGGGAATATTGTTTTTCTCTAAGATCCCATGTTTACTCATTTTAAACATGCTGGGGAGGGGATCTGAAAGCTGTGTCCTATTGCCCCTATCAGGCTGCCCCCTCCATCCATGGACTGCATTTCTGGTGCACTTCCTTTCCCTTTTTCTCACCCAGCCCCAAGGAAATCTGTCTCTTTGTCCCTAGCAGTTTTCTTCCTACGAGCTCCCTCAGCCTAAATTAATCATCTGTCCAAATCCACTCTCAGCCCTTCTGTGTTTTTTCAGCATAAAATTTTGACCCTCCCCTGGCTTTGTCAGCTCCTGGTCTCCTTTTCCAGGTAAAACATTTCTCTCTGGGTCAATAATTTCTGTGAAAGCAAGGAAACAATGATGTAATGAGAGAGCTATGCCAACCAGCTGAGGCACTGCTCAGGCAGAGCCAGGGAAAACTCCTCTCTGGGAGATGAAATTCTTGTTCTGATGAATCAAAAGGGAAAATTCCCACTGACCCCAGCAGGGTCAGGCCCCACTGCCAGAGGGAGGACAATTCATTCATCCAAGCATGTCCATTCACTGATGAGCAGCCCAGCTACTCTCCTCTGGTCATCACTGGCACTCCAGCACACACAGGGAGATTCCAGCACTCCCCTGGAGATCCCTGAAGTTGGATGAACCCTCAGGAGAGCCAGATTACCCAGGGCTGGCTGCTGGCTTGGGAACTGATACTGGAAACAGGGATGGGGCTGAGCCCGGAGCCAAATTCCTGCCCAATTCCAGCCTATGCCTCTGACACACAATGAGGTATGAGGACAGCACGGGGAGGGCTTTAAAATGAAACACCTCTCCAAATCAAACAGTTTATTTCTCACTTTCATCCATCTGGGGGTACTCAGCTGTCGTGGTCACAGCCTGGTTTCCCAGGAAAGTGAAGAGTGGGCTCATAATGCTCACTCTGCACACCTCCCAGATAGTTTTGGACCTGCTGGCCAGCCAGATTTCCACTAGGAAAGGTGGAAGTGCTCAGTTTGTAGGGAATACTGTCCCTCTGGCACTAATGGACATGCAACCTGCTGCTAACAAGTATGGTCCTGCAGCCCCACTGCTGTGTGTTTTCTTGCTTGATCTGGGTGGAAATAACCCTAAAAATCCCCAAACCACAACCCAACAAGAACCAAAAAAATAAACAAAAATCCATCTTCATTTCTGCCTGATTTATAAGATGAACTGAATTCCCTTCCAGTCTCACTCTGAGGGAGGAGAGAGAAAGCAACAAGGACATGGTGGATGGTGGAGAATGGCACTTACAGACCTTATAAAACTGTTTCTTGATGTGCTTTATTGACCCCTGAGCTCACCTGGGGCAAAGCACCCAGCTCAGCTCATGGGAAGCTGCTGGAAGAGCAGCATGAGCTGCTATGGTCTAAGAGCATGATAGGAAATGCTGCTCAAATTAATTAATCCCTAGCTGGAGTATCCTGTAACCCTGGGGAGAAGGAAGAATCATAAAATCATCATAGAATCACAGAGGGGTTTGAGTTGGAAGGGACCTTAAAGATCATCCAGCTCCAACCCCCTGACAGGAGCAAGGAAATGCTGAACTCCTCTGAGTGACCAACCTTTTTCATCCACTCAGCACAGAGCTGCTTGTGAGACCACACTCAAACACCATCCTCCAACAAAAGCCAAACACAAAAACATTTAAAGCCCAAAGCTGAAAAATGCCCCCTGTTTGAAGCACTCAGTAAAAGCCATTCCCAGCGTGACCTTCTGCCAGAGGAGTTCCACCCATGACCACCAGTCCTGCCCAACTGGGACCATTCCCCAGCGTGCAGACCCACAGGTGATTAGTGGAGCTCAGCTCAATCCAACCCTTTCCCTGCAGGCTGCATGTAGGAGTAGAAGGGACAGTGAGGACAAGGGGGGACTTAATGAAAAAGTGAAGTCTTCCATCCCTTGGGAGAAGCAGGCTGGGGAGAGTTTAAACCAGGCCAGAGAAGACATGAAGGGTTTGTCCTCACAGGTGAAAGCCACATGAGAAAGAGGATTTTTGTGGGAAATGCTTGACTGAGCTTTGAACTCCAGCTGTCTGTACCTGATAGAGCTCAAACAGGTACAGAATAGGGGTTCTTTAGAACTACCTCAGCAGGTCTACACCTAAGGGAGATGCAAAAATCATCCAGACAGCTTGGGATATATACCTGGGATCTCTGGAGCCATACAGACAGCCTGGATGGAGCCCTACCCTCATGTCTGTTGACCAGCACAAGCCTCCTGGATAATTGGGGATTTTAGTCCATCAAAGCATGGCATGAATTCCCTTGCTGGGATTTGTTTGCTGTTCCCAGGCAACACTCCGGTGTTTGTTTGGCAGAGAGAGCCAAATCCTCCTCTTCTGCCCCAAAAACGTCACTGTGAGAGGAGATGTGCAATCAGGAGTGGGATGGTGTTGGATGGGCTCCAGCTTGGGGAAGCTGAGGTGCCTGACTCATGGGCAGCCCCTTGGATCCAGGTTGTCTCTTACATCCCTGGCAATCCCACACAAACCACTGCAACTCTCTGGATGCCTGGATCTCCCTTCACGCCCACGCAGGAAAAAGGAGGTCACATCCCAACATTCCACCCCCTCACGTGGAGCTCTTCCACCTCCTGTGGGGCCAAAGAAATCACCTCAGCACAGCCCAGCCCAGCTCCAGGATGTTCTAGAGAGGTAAAATAGGTCAGGATTCAAAGGCTATACCTACATGAGTGTCTTGGAGTCAATCAAATCACATGAAGCTGAGCCTCAGAAATTAGTGGATATGCACGCGTGCTGTCAGAAAATGAACCCTTTGCCCCGCTGTCCCTTGGCACAGTTTGGAGGTGGGCACATGCCAGGAGTGACCCATAATTGACATCTGGATGTGGCCCTGCACTGGAAAGGAGAACTTAATTGCACAAGGTGTGCTCTGCCCATTTTCTGTGGGGCAAAACCCATCACTTCCTGCTGTGTCCAGCTCCAGGGTCCTCAGCGTAAGATAGACATGGACCTGTTAGAGTGAGCTCTGAGCAATGTACAAAGAGTGGTCTGGAATTAAAGCCTTGGGGGGTTTCTGGGCTAGGGTTGAGCCCAGAGCTGATTCCATGATCATTTCTTCCCTGGCTGAATGGCAGGCACTATCAGTGCTTGCTTGTTTGGTAAAATGCTGTCAGTGGGATTGGCAGCAGGAGGTGGCATCACAAGCCAGCAAAAGGGTTCATTCGCCCAAGGAATTGCTCCTGCTGGCAAAAACTTATCCCAGAGTGCATTTCAAAATCAGCCTGCTCAGGTCCTGGCCTGAAGGCAATGAAGTCAGTGGAAACATCCCCCCTGTTTGGGGCCAGAAAGCAGATATAGATCTATTTGACCCCTCCCAGCCCCAAACCTCTCAAGCACCCAGGAGCCGATTCCTGTGCCACATGTCTGAGCACAGATCAGCCTTTGTGCGTGGTGAGCTCTGAAAAAAGACATCTGCTGGCAGGTTGGGGAGCAGGGGAGGGTGGGAGGCTGCTGGGCCAGCCCCAGTAGGCTCACCAGAGGCTGAGGCCAGCACGGCAGCAGGACCACGCCAGAGGGAGCAAGACCAGCTGTTGTTCAAGCAGTTGCCCAAGGGACAGAGATTTCCTGCCCCTGATTTCTGGAGGAAATCTGGTTTTTGTTGGTACTGTCTAGTCCTGGCTTTCTTTCCCAAGGCACGTTCTGCGACTCAGCCCGTGTACCACAGCTGCAGAGCGGGGCTTGGGGTGGTGTGGGGGATGCATCCTGGTCCCCGTGGAGCCCTCAGCATCCAAATAGCTCCAGGCACAACTCACCCTCTGTGATGGTGCTGCTCCCACCACGAGAGAGCAGCTGAGCTGGAGACAAACACCTGGAATTTTGCCATCCATCACTGGGAGCACCGTGGCCACATGGTACCCTGGCTCCGTGCTCCACATCCTCTCTGGAGCACACCAAGCCATCTGCACACACATGTTCAGACACTTCAGGTCACACAATCACAGCAGGACCCTCAGAGGAGCATCCACACACTCCTCCCTGCTTGGGCCGAAGCTCAGGATCAGCCATCTCCTTTCTGCTGGATAAACTCTGCTCAAATCCTTTGCTTTGGAAAATCTTCCCTGTGAGGGTGGGGAGGCCCTGGCACAGGGTGCCCAGAGAAGCTGTGGCTGCCCCTGGATCCCTGGAAGTGTCCAAGGCCAGGCTGGATGGGGCTTGGAGCAATGTGGGATAGTGGAAGATGTCCCCACAGAGAGTGGGGATGAGGTGATCTTTAAGGTCCCTTCCAACCCAAACCATCCCTGATTCCCAAAATCCATGAAATCCCACTGCACCACCTCTCATGCTGGAAATGCCAATCCTCAGAGGTACAGGGTGGGTTGTGGTATTCCACCCAAGCAGTGCCACCAGACAGGCAGAGCACCAACACTTTTCCACACACCTCCTTGCATCCAGCCCTCCCCCAGGTGGGTTTCCAGACTCATTTCCCTTCCCAGGGTGTGTGTGGCCAGTTTGCAGGACATCCTGGTCAAGTGCTCCGTGTGCCTTGCTCCAAAGTCCGACTGGTGAAGGCCTCTTTATCTGCAACTGTTTGATGAAGGTGATCCTTGTTCTGAAGGACATGGGGTTTGCATTTTCCAGCACTCCCTGGCATCCAGCCTGCAAAGAAAAAGCCATCGAGGTGACTTCTGAAGGGAAAATGGAAGACTTGGTGATGGCCTCCGCTGCGTCATTGCTGTAAAAAAAAAAAACACCTTTATAAAGTTTCTATTTCCTCTTCCTCCATTTGTTGTTGGCTGGGGGACATTTCTGCTCGTTGTTTGCTTTGTGTTGTTTTCCCAAGTTGAAACGTGGATCTCACCTCCACTGATTTCCTGGAACTGACCTGGGGAACAGGTACAAACCTGAGAGCCTGCCAGGCTCTCTGGGAGAGCTGTAATCCACGAGCTTTCCTAACACCACGGAATATTGCAGCTTTCCCATTGAATAAGTACATAAATGAATAAAACCTTAAATTGCCCTTTTTTTCCCTGACATTTGTAAACAAAACCTTGGCAAATATCCTCTCTGCAGCCTGGAAATCAGGAAATTGAAGCAGGCCTATGGTGTTTTTAAGGATTCCATTATTTTCAAGACAACTTTTTGTGTTGGGGAGCGCTGAGGAGGAGACTCTGGATTTTTTCGCACTTGGCTGTGTCAGTGCTAAACACAGAGAGTGAGGGCTGGAAATAAATTTAAAAAACCAAACCAAAACAAAACCCAACACTTTGATACTGCAAACACTTGGACTGGATTTTAACATCACATGCTGGAGCCTACAAACACAGAGCCAGACTGGGTCAGTCCCAACATCCTGTCTCCAGCAGCAAGCAGTAGCAGACTCCCTAGTGCTCAGTGCTATTTGTCAACAAAACCCTGGTTTTTTTCCCCCTTCTTTTTGGTCTTTTTCCTTCTTTTTTTTTTCCCCTTTACACTTTTTGTCCCTAACACGGCGTGACTGAGAGCGGGCACACCTCGTGCAACTGTTTGCTCTCGTGTTGAAATGCACCTGAGATTGACAAAGTTCCCTCTGCTCCGGGAGAATTACACAACTCCCCCCTGGCTGCTATAAATCCAGGATTTCCCTCTTCTTCCCTCTCTTTAGGGCCCTTCACTCCTCCTCGGGGTGGAACCTCCACCCACGCCGAGCCATGAGGGTTCTCCAGCTGCTCTTTGCAGTCGTTGTCATTCTCCTCCTCCAGGGCGTTCCCGGTAAGGACAAAATTCTCACAGGGGCTGGTTTCTGCTGGACTAGGGAGAGAGGAAAGGCAGGTTCCTGCCCTGAGGTAGAAGAGGACAAGACAGGGCCCTCAAGTCAAAGCTGACCTAAATCTTGCTTCCGAGGAAAAAATTTTCGTCTGAGATGGTCTCCATGAAGTTCCTGGATGCAGCTGTCCCAGGTTCACAGGCTGTGCATCCCCTCCTCTCTGTGCCCTCAAAACTCACCCAGAAATGCTGAGCCTAAGCCTGGAGCCTGAGCTTTGCTTCTGACCAGGATAAAAGCATTATCCTGCACAAAACACGGAGAATCCCATTACATTCTCCATGAGTGGAATACAGATGTGGCAAATGCAGGAAGATGCAAGTGTGACCAGAAGGTTGAGGGAGGTGATTTTTGCCTTCTGATCTGCTCTGGTGAGATCCCACCTGAAGAGCTGCCTCCAGCTTTGGGATCCCCAACATCAGAAGCTGCTGGAGTGAGTCCAGAGGAGGCCACAGAGACTCTTTGAGAGCTGGAGCCCCTCTGCTCTGGAGCCAGGCTGGGAGAGCTGGGGGTGTTCACCTGGAGAAGGCTCCAAGGAGACCTCAGAGCCCTTCCAGAGCCTAAAGGGGCTCCAGGAGAGCTGGAGAGGGACTTGGGACAAGGGATGGAGGGACAGGACATAGGGGGAATGGTCTTAAGATGAAGGAGAGTAGCTGTAAATTAGAGATTAGGAAGGAATTCTTGGCTGTGAGGGTGGGGAGGCCCTGGCACAGGTTGCCCAAAAAGGCTAGGGACTCTATCCCAGGAAGTGCTCAAGGCAAGGTTGGGTGAGGCTTGGATTGAGGAATGTGTCCCTGCCCATGGCAGGAGGTTGGAAGTAAATGACCTTTAATGCCCCCTCCAACTCAAATCCTTCTGTGTTTCTTTGACTCTATAAAATCAAAACCATTTTTCAGGGGGAAAAAGCAGGGGGTAAAGGCAGATAATTTACTTTTTTTGTCTGTCTGTATTCATGTGGGATTCTGGTTTGATAGAAAAATTGTTCTTGGCTTGACATTTTACTGCTTGCTTGTATACATAGGTCAGGAATTCAGGTTTCATTCAGGTGCAAGATCACTATGACAGGATTTTGGTGATACCACGTTCACAGAAGGCAAACCTGATAACCAAAAAGAGGAGATTTACTTGCTTAGCCTTTATATGCTCTCATTTATTTAACTGAAGTCCTGGGGATAACAAGGGAGAGAGAAGAGTTTGCCCACTCCACTGGTGGTAGACCCTCCAGAACCCCCAAAAATTGGTGTTTCTGCTGTATCTAAAGAGAAGCACCACATCCCCTGTTTATCAAAACAGCAAAAGATTTGAAAAACCCAAAGAAAAAACCCAAAACACCAAGAAGCCAAAAAAATCTCTGAACAGTAGGTGAAACACCTGTTCCAAAAGGCACTTCTCTGTCTTTTGATGCTGTCCAACCCCACCTAACTCATCTACCCTAACACAGGCAGCCCAAAGCTGGCTGTCTCACCCAGGCCAGCTGTTAGGAGACTCCCAGGGCTTGCTGGATGGAGAAGATCCCCCCAAGCACATCTGATCCTCACCATGGATTTCTGAACAGCTGAATTTCCCCATTACCGACCGAGAACATCCCCATTGCTCAGCCACCAACACCAGAGGGGTTCCCAGCAGGTTTTGGGGCTCTGGGTAGGTTCCAGCTCTCCTAACCAGGTGTCCTGTCCTCTTTCCCCAGCAGCCAGAGGCCTTTCCAACAGCCAGCAGTGCATAAGCAACCGCGGGCACTGCCGGAGGCTCTGCTTCCACATGGAGCGCTGGGAAGGGAGCTGCGGCAGCGGCCGCCTGCGCTGCTGCCGGTGACAGCGACCACACCAGGGCAGGGTGACAGCCCCAGGAGAGCCAGCCCAGTCACCCTGCAGCCAGGACTGTACATAGGACCTGCCCTCGGACACCTCTGTGCCTCCACGTGTAGCTGGGTTTGCCCGTCACCAATAAACCTGATGGTTTTCTGTGTCCTGCTGGTGCAGCTGTGTTTCCCCCTCACATGGACCACCCTGCCTGATACCTGGGGGTTGATGCTGCTGCAGGTGCACTGGGGGATGCACAAAGGTGGCAGATGTGGTATAGGAGCAAGGGGTGCTCTTCCAGAGTGGCAGAAAGAGAGAGATCTGCTGGGCTGGTCCAGAAGCCTCTGTCTGAGCACATTCCTCAACCTCTGCCTCAGTCACTGCCTTTAACAACCTCCATTTCTTGCTCTGTTCAGAAGAAGCCATGGCAGGATTAATCCTCTTCAAGTAGATGGATCCAAGGCAGAGGTATGATTTTCCCTCCAGAGGTGATTTTCCCTCTTCCTCTCCCACAGCAACAAGGTGAGCCTGGGTGGGTGACTCAGGTTGTCCAATCTGATCTTTGTCAAGATGTCCCTGCTCATTGTAGGGCGCTGGACTAGGTGACTCTTAAAGCTCCCTTCCAACCCAAACCATTCCATGATTCTGTGGTCCACCTCTGCGAGGAGGTAAAGGTGGGTGTGGCTGAGACACCCCTGTGGGCAAAACAATTCAGAAAACTCACCCAGTCTCACTGGGAGTGTGGTGGGTTCTGCATCTGTCCTGCTTGGAGCAAACCCCAGGCGAAATCTTATTTCCATAGATATTCCAGACTCTATCCCAAAATCACCCAAGGGTGTCACTGCCTCTTTTCCTGCATATGCTGATTTATTGAGAGGATTTATGAGTGGGAATGAGCCAAGGCTGAGTTCACTTCCAGCAGCTCCTCACCAGGGCGTAAATGTTGTTGGCTGTGGACTGTTGTTGTCTGAAGGAAGGGGAATTGCCCACCATGGTGTGCTCTAGAGCAAGACCCCAGCAGCAAGTCCTCATCTTAGAGGGCGTGAGGAGGAAAGGAGGTAGTGTGGGGTGAGCAGGAGTAGAGGTGTCTTGGAGGTATGAGTAGAGATGGCTTGAAAGGGTACGAAAGTCTCAAGGAAAAAGCAGCAAGATTCATGTCTGGAAAATACCAAGTGTGATACCTAGGATGTGAAAGCAATGAGGTGGGCAATACTCCCACCCTAAAACCCCCAGCTAAACTTAGGCTTCAACCTAAACCCACTCTGCTGTCAACCTCAGAGGGACCAGCCTTGCCCTGGAGGAAACCAGTGAAACCAGTGGCCCACCTGTGCCAGCTGATACCCAGTGGAGATCTGACCCATCTCTGGACTGTGAGCTGGGACAGATCCCCTCACTCCTCCTACCACCACGAATTGAAGCAGTGAGAGCTCCGTGCTGGGATATCCCATCCTTGCTCCTGGGGCTCTGCAGGCTGTGCCTCGGCAGTGCCTCCATGCAGTTCCCTCTCCTGGATGCCTCTCCTCTCCGTTGAGTGACAGTCCGGCTCCCCAGGGACCTCGGAAAGCTCAGCCAGAGGTTAGCAGCCACTGCGGCTCGCATGAGCCATCAGCCCCATCGAGAGATAAGGCTCCCCTTGATAACAGGACCTGCCAGAACCGAGCCTCCAGTTTTTCCACCTTTTTGAAGTCTGGCCGGTGAAGTTTTGCAGAACTTTGTCTTTCTGCCAAAGTAACCAACTTCCAGCTCCAGCCTTTGCCTTCCCTCCTTTTCCCCGGCCTCCTCCCCCTTGCCTTCCCTCTTCCTCCTCGCTCCTCCAAGCGCAGCCTCTCCGTGGGGCTGATAGGGATTCCTGGGGGGGGNNNGGGGGTGGGGGGTTGGGGGGGGGGGGGGGGGAGGATGGACACGACGAGGGGGTGATGTCATCTGTTTTTGGCCCTTCAGAGGAGCAAGGGTTAGACACGTCTGCCTCTACCCAGCCTGGCGCCGGGAGCAACTGGGAGCCTTCCTCCGGCAGCCACCCCTGCGCCTTATCAGGGGCAGGATGACATCCCGGGGCCGGGATGCCGGAGCTGCGAGGGAAAGGAGGTGGGGAGCCCCTGAATGTGAGCCCTGTGAGAGGCTGGTGTGCACAGGGATGTGTCTGTGTGTGTGTGTGAGCTCGCTGGCCGCCGGGAAATCGCTCCCAGCAGGATGGAGCCGGCTATCAGCCGCCGGAGAAGGGGAAAGAGCCTCTGTGCCAAAGCCCAGCCAAGTCAAGGGCGATGCTGTCGCCCAGCTCTGCTCCTGGGAGGGTTTAACCTCTCGGGTCCCAGGCAGACAACCTGGAAAACCCATGTGAAAAAGGTTAGAAATACCTCTTGCTGTCAAAGGAGGAGGTCAGGGCAGAGGGAGGGAGATAGATTAATTTGTGCCATACCCAAAGCTCAGGGTCTGGAGTGATCTCAAGCAGAGCTGGGTACAAATTTACCATGGAAACAGTTTTGGGATGGACCACTGTGTCCTTCTCTTGTTTTGGCAGCTTTTTTCCAAGGTGGGATGGAAAACCTTCATTCTCCATAAAATAGTGATAGCACTAATACCACCCCCTCTTTTCTTCTCTCCCCTGGAAACACAGGTTGATCAGAAAAATGTGAAATATTTTTGTCTAAATCCAGGACAAACTGGGCTTCCTACCTCTTCCTTCACATCCCTCAGAATGGAAAAGTCTTGTGGGACATGGGAGCCCAAGGAGAGAGACAGTTCCCTACATCAATGGACTTAAAATGTATTTAATTTTGTATTATTTATTAATGTTAGAAAGAATATTTTTCCCCCCATTCTGATGGAACATCATGCTCACTTTGGAGACCAGTGCTCTACAGGGAAAGGGAGGTTTTGGGGAGAGCATCTGCAGCCCCTGAGGTTTGGGACAGAAATCTAAACAACTGGCAGGTCTCCTTCCAGCTGGAAAATTTATAAAATTGATTTTCTTTTCCTTGGAATAAATAAGGTTTTCTGTGAAAGTTAATCCCAGTTGTTGTAATTAGAATGAGAAAATAGATACTGACAACCTAGGAGTGCTAGAAAATCAGAGGAAACGGCCTCAAGCTGTGCCAGGTGAGGTTCAGGTTGGACATCAGGAGGAATTTCTTCATGGAAAGGGTGGTCAGGCATTGGAAGGAGCTGCCCAAGGAGGTGTTGGAGTCCCCATCCCTGGAGGTGTCCAAGGAACAACTGGACATGGTGACAAGGTGGGGATTGGTCACAGGTTGGACTCAACAGTCTTGAAAGTCTTTTCCAGCCTAGATGATTGTGTGATTCTGTGTCAAATGCGCCTCTGCCAGCCAAACCTTGGCACATTTATTCCATTAATAAATTGATGCCCTGCGTGTACATCCCGACAAGGAGACTGGGAAGAAATGCAGCTGCTGGCACTGCCCCATGCTGGCCTTGGCTCTCCACATCAGCACAAAAGCCTGGCAGTGGCTCAGTGCCAACATCTCAGAGGCTGTGTAATAAACTACACTTTTCTTCCAGGCATAAATAAATGACTTCACCCTTCTGGCGAGCTGCTCTGGGCTCTGTCAGCAGCTCCACGTGGAAGAAGGGCAGCGCTGGAGCAGCACAGCTCCCTCTCCCCACGGAGGGAGCCCGGGCTGGTGGGGAAGCTCCAAAACAAACACTGTGCTGAGCAGCTGCTGGGCTGCTCCCCAGCTCGACAGCAAAGCCACCTGAAGCCAAAATCTCAGTCTGTGGCTCTCAGTTTGGAGACGCCCCAGGGCAGTGTGGAATTTGGGGAATGTGCAGGGGAATGGCTTTGCACCCCAAATGAGGAGGGTGGATGAGCCCTTTCCCCTCTCCAGCCTCCTTCCCAGACCACAGCTTGCAGGTCCCTTCCCCAAACCCCACAAGCATCCAGGTCTTCTTCCAGGACTATCCTCCCGTGCCCAGGACAGACACAAAAGCTGTCAGGAGTCTTTATTGTCCAGATCTTCATGTCGTTATCAGCGACTCCCACACACTGGAAGTGAGATATGTGTGACAACATTTTTTCCATCAGAGAGCTTATCATGGCTGAGAAGAGGGAAAGGGGATGGGGAGGGTGATGGGGAGGAGGAGGAGGGAAGGAGGGGAGGTGCATGGGCATGAATGCCCACCCAGCCCATCCTCCACCCGCCCATGATCCCACATCTATGGAAAAAGGAGAGGAAAAACAGAGTTTTGGAGGAATATGTTGTCCAAGCAGTTGTGTCAGACCTAAGGACTCCTGACCCAGTCGAGCCAGTCCTAAATTCCTTGGGTAAGATCTGAAAACACCCTTCCTGCAAACACATCTCTTAATCCACATGGGTGTACTTACAAATGAGGAGAGCTTCTGCAATGATGTTGGCTGGGCTAGCAGGACCCCAAGGGGTCTGACCCCTCCTTGGTGTCAGGCAGATCCTTCCCAGGGCTGGGGGGAGCTCCAGCCAGCAGGAAAGACATTAATGTGGAAAAAATCTCAGCTGTACCAGACCACAACAGGGCTACTGGGACCCCAGCACCACATCCCTGGTTGTGAACTGTGTGCTGCATCTCGCTGGGTTTTTGCTGTTGCCACTTTTCTCAAGCTCTGGGTCCACAGCCTGGGTTTGTAGAGTAGAACCTGAAGCCTGCCCTTCCCAGTCTTCATCTGGAGGAGATGGAGCAGCAGAAGTAGGAATGGTTCTTTAAGACTGGAAGTTCGTCCCCAGCCTGGAGGACCTGATGCTACAGTCCTGTGGCACCAAGAAACAGCAAAGTTTGTGCTGTAGGAGCTGTGGGGACAAAACCAAACCTGTAGTTTCCTTTTAGGGGACTACAAGGCTTGGTGAGTCTTCAGATAGAGATCTGGAACTGGCAGCACTTGCAAGGGCAACACATCCCAGCAAGGTCTGCAGGACAAGCTAAAAATACAGATGTGATTTCACAGAATCATGGAATGGTTTGGTTTGGAAGAGACCTTAAAAATCATCCAGTTCCAGCCCCTGCCATGGGCAGAGACAGCTTCCACTATCCCAGGTTGCTCCAAGCCCCATCCAACCCAGCCTTGGACACTTCTTTTCTGGGCAACCTCATCACCCCTATAGTAAAGAATTTCTTCTTAATTTCAAAGGCTCTGTAAATCACTACATTTGTTCCAAGTTCATGCATATCCCTAATTTGCCATTAGCCCCTTTTCTCCCAAAGCTCTGGGTCTCTGCTTGGCCTAGAGCAGCCACTTAAAATGAAACACAGTTGCTGGGATGAAAAACATAGAGATTAAATAATCCCTCCCTCCAGGCTGCTGTTTTCAAGGAAAGCCCAAGAAAATGTTGGTTTTACTTCAAGGTGAGGAGTTTGGCAGTGCTGTCTTGAGATCACAATGAGGTGGTTGCCCAAAGGAGCCACCAGCTCTGGAAGCAAAGGTGAAGCTGAGGTTCCCCCTTGCTGGCGTGGGAACAGCTTTATCTCCCCCAGGAGGACAGATATGGATTTGCCTGTTAGGATCTGCATGATGGACTCTGCACCACGGACAGCTAACGATTTGCATGATGGGCTCTCCAGGCTGATGTTTCCAAGGGTGAGGCTGGATGACAACACAATCCCTCAAATGTATGATCCTCAGCCCTATCTGAGCACCAGACAACTCCTGACACGGAGCACATGGAGGGAAAACACATGGGAGGGGGAAAAATGTGGATGTTTTGTCTACTCGGGCTGCGATTAGCTCTGGTGGCTGGGATGGGGAGGTGGCGGCTGTGCTTTTGTGATTAATGGGAGGTTTCACCATCAGCATTGTCGCTCCCGGGCCTCCTCCTCCCTCGGGAGCTGCTATCTGCTGGGAGATGCTGCTCTTCAAGCACAGTTGGTCAGCAGGGTCCCCTGGGGGGTGACACACTGCGGTGGGTTAAGCACAGGCTGGAGAAGGGGCTCTTGGATTTTTCGAGCTGACACGGTGGGGGATGATCCGAGGTCCTGCTGAGTGCAGGCAGAAGCAATTCCAGCTCGAGCTAATCCAGTTATCAGCTGCCACAGCAGCCCTGTCACTCACCAGAGCCACGTGGTTAAATACTGCAGAAATGCCTTCAGGGATGGGCAGAGTCATCCCACCAGCCACTGGCAGCCACCAGCAGGACAATCCTGAGCTAAAAGTGGATCCCAAAATATGTGTGGAGACCTTCTGTAACTGGGCATGGGACAGAGACGAGTGGGTTTCTCATGGATGATCTGCAGCAGTGAGCCTCTCATGAGGGCAGTGGTCAGCCTTAGACCAAGAAATGAGGTTTGTGGACAAAGGTGCAAAAAAAAGATGGGGAGAAGCTTTTTAGCAGGGCCTGCTGTGATAGGACAGGGGGGAATGATTGTAAACTACAAGGGAGTTGATTTAGGTTAGATATGAGAAAAAGGTTTTGGAATGAAGGTGGTGAGGCCCTGAAAGAGGTTGCTGCAACTACCCCATCTCTGGGAATGTTCAAGGCCAGGCTCTGTTCAAATCATTTTTTTCAGGGCTGAATGGGTTTGTTTGGAAGGGACCTTAAAGCTCATCCAGTGCCACCCCCTGCCATGGGCTGGGACACTTCCCACTAGTCCAGGTTGCTCCAAGCCCCATCCAGCCTGGCCTTGGACACTGCCAGGGATCCAGGGGCAGCCACAGCTTCTCTGGGCAACCTGTGCCAGGGCCTCCCCACCCTCACAGCCAACAATTCCCTCCCAGTAACCCATCCATCCCTGCCCTCTGTCACAGGGAAGCCATTCTCTCTGTCCTGTCCCTCCATGTCTTGTTCCAAGTCCCTCTCCAGCTCTTCTGGAGCCTCTTTAGGCATTGGAAGGGGCTCTGACCTCTCCCTGGATCCTTCTCTTCTCCAGGTGAACACCCCCAGCTCTCCCAGCCTGGCTCCAGAGCAGAGGAGCTCCAGCCCTTGGAGCATCTCCGTGGCCTCCTCTGAACTCACTCCAACAGCTCCGTGTCTCTCCTGTGCTGGTGATCCCAGAGTAGGATTCAATGTGTATCATTCACTTCATTCTTTTAATGCTGGGGAAGAAAAGAGAGACTGCTCCTCTCTGCAGCCCCTGCACAAACCACTCACTGAGCACCCCTCCCTTTCCCTAACTGGGTGCAGTTTGCATCACAGTTGTCCCAGGCACCACTTTCTCATATCCTGTCCCATGTCCAGGGTGTGTCACCAACCACATCCTGGTCAAGTTCCCTGTGCGCTCCTGGTTGTGACTCTGACGCTGGAATTTCACTTTCCATCCCCAGCAGGGTCACTGGTAGCTCCTGGATCAGGTCACTGAGGTGGTTCTGCTCAGGCTCCTCTGCCCACACTCCTTGTCTGGCAGTGCAGGAGGGTGTTCTGCATCCCATCCCATCCCTGGGGACACCAGCACCCTCGAGGTCTCCTCAACCTCTGCTGTATCTGAAGGATTGACCTCTTCCCTTCTGGGGTTATCATCCACCAGACCCTCACTGCAGGCAAGTGATCCTTGGCAAGGCAGGGATAATCCTTCCTATCCATGAGGGAATTAAATTTGTCTGCACTTTTAAATTAGTCACTTGTTGCTTTTAATGCTCACCGGTGAGCACGGAGCTGAACAAGCCCTCGGCAAGTCTGGCCATCAGTTCATTCCCAACAGGCTCTCCTGCAGTGATGAGGTCTCTGGGAAATGATTCTGAAGGAACACCAGGTTAGGTGTCCCTCCATCTCACCCATCTGTGTGTTGGGGAGGGTTCCTCCACAGGTTACAGCCATGATCAGGATGGATATGGGTTGGGGTTTTATCCATGCAAACGTAGAAAAACAGCAGTGTCTCGGAGTAATGGCAAGATTTCCATGTGCCACAAGTGTGACCTGCTCCAAGGTGAGAACGTGGAAGTGATCAGTGCCTGAGGGATCAGCAGAAAGTGGTGCTGCCTGCAGAAATCAGCCAGGAAAGGCAGTTGTTGTGTTCTGCCACATTAAGATTAAAGACCAGGACACCTGCACGGGGAGCCTGAGGCAGGACACACGTGGGATATGGACACAAGCCCCTCTCCCTGGTTTGTTTCACCCCTGCAGGATCCAAGGGACTTGTTCACATCGAGTCATAGAAACATGGAATCATAGAATCATAGTCATGGAATGGGTTGGGGAGGGATGTGTTGGAGTCCAGGGAAGCCTGAGGGCTTCTCCTGTCTCTCTGGGCATCTTTTTATCCCCAGAGCTCCTCAAAATATCTTAGCCTGTGACCTAAGCTTGTGGGAGAAGCTCCCTTCACTTTTGGGAGAACTTGAATGCACCAGAGAGGTGAAGAGATTTTTGTTTAGTGAACCACAGAGGGTTTAGTTGTAGTTTTAGGATTTTGCTCTATGTATTATATAGAGACAACAGGGATGGAGCTCACAACCCCTGCCATGGACAGGGACAATTTCCAGGCTGCTTAGAGCCCCATCCAGCCTCCAGGACTGTCCCTGTCCCCAGGATTGTCTCCCTCTTTTAGGGACAGCATGCACAAGGCCATGACTCTGTCTCACCAAAATGGGAAACAGCCCACTAACAGATTAATTAGCAGACTTCACAACGGGCTAATTAGCATCTTCCCACAGGGCTGTGCTTGGAGTTTCCCAGCCAGGTATGACCCCGTGGGTGTGTGGCAGCCCCCGCACACAGACCTGCTGGAGCATCCCCAGCTCCCACCCCGCCGAGAGGCTGACACCCAATTCCCAGTACAATGAGAAGGATATTTCTGGGCTGCTTCCCTTCCAGCAGCTCCCCCTCGGCGGCACGACGTCTGCTGTGATCTTCATTTCCCTCCTACCCTCCATTATTCCTCAGTGTTCCTCTTCCAGGTCCTTTTCCTTATCTGCCGCCACTTTCCTGTTTTTCTTCCTTGCTCGGCACCCTCCAGCCTGCCTGGCTCCCGGACCATCGGCTCCTGTCGAAGGGCTTCCTCCTCCTCCTCTGGCCGATGTCCTCCCAGCGATAGCCCCGAGCATCCCAGGGGACCGCGGGCATCCCGTGGGGTCCTGTCGGGAGAGGGTGGCGGTGCCGACCCCGCCCCGAAGGAAACAGCGCCGGGAGGAAACGACAGCGCTGGGCTCCCAGAACGTGTCCACCCAGGGTTACCCCAGGGATGCGCAGATAAGCAGAAAAAGGGGGAAGGAGGAGGAGGTCAGGGCTGTTCAGCCGAGATGTTTGTGTGTCTTCTGGCACAAACACCAGTCTGGGCTTCCCCAGCAGGCGCCAGTGTTGGTTTTGGGGGGCAATTGTTTGTTGAGCCTCTGCTCGCCTTGGAACGTGCAGCTCAGCCCTGTGATGGTGAGGGAGATGCTAAAGGCCATGGGGAGACAATTCTGGGAGAGCCAAGCCCTGTCACAGCAATTCCCAGGGGAGGATCCCCTCTTTTTGTGGTGTTTGTTGCCTTGGGTGGGTGCCAATTCAGGGTTAGGACCTCGCTGTGCCTGGTGCTGGAAAGACTCAGGGCTATCCCTTATCCCTCAGATGGGACACAGAGGCACCTGGTGGCACAGCCCATCCCATGGGACAGCTGCCTGCCATGTGGGGACTTCCATGGGTGATGTCCACCCTTGTGGGCCAGTTTCAGGAGCCTGTGGCTCTTGCAAGCACCAGCACATAGATCTTCCCAGGTACAAGTCCTTGGAGAGGCTGCAGATGCTTGGAAAATGCAGTAAGACTTGGAAGACCCCATGGTGTTCTGTCAGCCCTCAGACCCTGAGGTCCACCTTGGGGTGAGTAACCAGGGGACTTGGCACAGTGGAGGCTGCAGCCAGAAGTCACCACTGCTTTCCCCATGCTAGGAATTTCCTGCATCCAAGTGATGGCTTGGCAGATAAATAAAAGACCCTGGAATGTTGAGGAATAATGGTGGGTAGGAGGGAAATGAAGATCACGGCTTCTACTACAGCACAGGCATAGCTGGAGACAGTGACATTCTATTCTATTCTATTCTATTCTATTCTATTCTATTCTATTCTATTCTATTCTATTCTATTCTATTCCATTCCATTCCATTCCATTCCATTCCATTCCATTCCATTAAATTCATCTGAGTGATTCACGATGCCATGACTGTGCACCCTGGCTGTGTGTTGGGACATCTGCCACCCTGCTCCCTAGAGAGGAAAGTCACCTCAAAACTAAAAAAGGCCCATTCCAATCCAGCTGACTTGTTACCCCATCAGCTGGGAATAAAAACCATAGCTGCCAACTTCCCCTCTGAGCTCCAAGACTTCTCCAAAGTCCCAGGACAGCATAATTTTACACTTAGGTCTCGGTTTAAACACACACACGTGACTCTGTTGCAATCTGAAGCTGTCTCAGAGCCAGTTCCCTCTCCTCGTCCCAAGCCAAACCTGCTGCCTTCCTCCTGCTATATTTATCAGAAGGATTTGGGTGGCTGGAAAGTGCCTGGGGCGGCAGTGGGGGTGGAGCCACCTTGGAAATCAGCCATGGGAGAAAACCTGGAGCCGCTTCCAGCCCCATGTGGCTGTTTTGAGATGGTCTCACATCTCCCTTGGGGTAATTTTGGTGTAAACCTGGGAGGATGCTCTTCTGCTGGTGAATTCCTCATGCTCTACAGATAATCTGTAAGTCTTTAGCACCCCTGTGCTTGTCCTTGTGCTGGAGACATGCTCCCCTCCCAAATTGTCACAATCCTCATCTCCAGAGATTGCCAGGGAGAGATGCTGCCACTTTTTTTTCGGCCCAGGAGATGTTCAAATTAATTTTTTTTGTCACCTTGTCTCTCTGAACCCACAGGGATTGTCACCCTAAATTGGGAGTTCTTACAGATACAAGTGACATAGGTGCATTTAAGTACTTTAAAAAGTTTTGTCACCCCCACACTCTGTAGCAGCAGTGAGACCAGAGGAGAACAACACAAAACCTCTCCCAAACCTCCACAGTGTGATGGGACAGCGTTTGCTCCTCACTTTTCTGCATTCCCTGGGAAGATCTCTTGGCAGCTGGAAGCCTTGCCCGTGCCAGCCTGGAGGCACTCCCTGAAATCCCTGCAGCTGCAGATGTCGAGCAAGCTGTGCAAGAGATTTCTGCCACACACCACAGCATGTGGGCTGCTGTTGGGCAACCAGGCTTGCAGCACACAGGGCCAAACCTCTTGGACATAGAGGTTTTGTGGTGCTCAGCTTCCTCTTCATTCCTGGAGCACACACCCCTGGCATTTCAGGCTCTGAATGTGTTTTATCTTTCTGTGCTGGGATGCTTCTCTGGGCACCCTGTGCCAGGGTGTCACCACCCTCACAGCCAAGAATTTCTCCCTAATATCCCATCTGTCCCTGCCCTCTAGCAGTGGGAAGCCATTCCCTGTGTTCTGTTCCTCCATCCCTTGTCCCAAGTCCCTCTCCAGCGCTCCTGGAGCCCTTTAGGCACTGGAAGGGGCTCTGAGGTCTCCCTGGATCCTCTTCTTCTCCAGGTGAACACCCCCAGCTCTCCCAGCCTGGCTCCAGAGCAGAGGGGCTCCAGCCTTCAGAGCTTAAAATGAGACAGGATGAGACAGTCCAGCTCCCTTGAGGTTTTCAGGATGGCAATTCCCAAACAGACACGGGATGAGGTGATGGAAATCATCCTCCAGGAATGAGACCTGTTCAAAGTGACAGGGCCAGCGGCAGATTTTGTGATTCTGACGGGGAAGCAACAGCAGGAGTTGCCCAACTCCGCAGTTTTCTGCTCAGCCAAGGAAATACGCTCCACACATCCCTCTGTAAAACCTTTCCGGACCACGAGATGGCATTAAAAACCAGTGCAGCCTGAATCAGACAGGTTTTCCCTCTGGTCTGGCCTCCTCCAGCAAACCCAGACTTGCTGAGGTTCTCATCCTGCCTGGATGAATGGCAGAGCACGTCTCTTCTTACAGGAGTGCCCCTTCTGCCCCAGAAAACCCCCTGCTGGCTCCCTCGTCCTGCACATATTTTTTTTGTAAATAAATTAAATTTAAATTAAATTCAACGAGCTTCCAAGCTTTTCCAAATCCAATCAGGTCCAGGTACCCATCTCACAGGTCCCTTGCTGCTGACCCTGGGAAAACCCTCCCAGCACTTTGCCCTTCCTGCCCCAGCTCCTTACGAATGACCCCAATTTCCAGTCCCACCAGTTCTCCTTCTATTTCCATTTCCCCCCTGAGGCTCATGCACAAACAAAGCAGAGAACAGAGAAAAACAGGGGTTACCAGGAGAAAGCAGGCCCCGAGTGGCCAGCAGCATGCGACAGACCCTCACACGTCAGCGGGGGCCTGGCACGGTGCCAGATGAGATAACCTTTCACCAGAGCACCAAAAACACCCTTTTCCGAAGAATCTTGGGAGGTTTCCCTTCCTGCTAGGAGCCTGCAGCCCTTCTGGCTTTGCAGGCAGTCAGAGGGTGCCAGCAGCATGAAAAAGTCACTGCAGCAGAGCTCTCCACGGGGCAGCACCGTGGCTTTCACCATCTGGACTCACTGTGGGATGGAGCCTTCAGGCCTCAGTTTCCCTTCTGCCAAGTGGACACTGAAAGTGGCTCTGTAGAGGAATTCTGGTCTCTCCCTGAAGCCAAATTCTGCCTGTACCAGACACAATCTCCACCCCTGTATCATCTTTCCAAGCCAAAAACCCCACAGAACAAATATTTGGGCCTAAAGAACACCCCCACCCCAATGGGTGTTTCATGCTGTGAGCAGGAGAGAGCAAGAGATGAAGTCACTGACACAAATGAGAGTCTGGGGAACTCTTGGAATAGACAGACACAACCCTGTTCCTTGGCCAGACACTTTGGGAAAGCACCTTCCCAACTCTGTGTTGGGAGGAAAGGCTCAGGTGAGTGTAGGAGGAGCCAAGAGCTCAGGTGACACCCTCTGCTCTGGGCCATGGCCAATGTCTGAGCCTGCAGAGAAAGGCCAAATCATGAAACTCTCCCCCAAAAACTGCGGTCAGAGCTGTCCCAGTAAAGTCAGGATGGCAAAGTTGCTCTGGTTGGAAGGGACTGACACACTGGTCATGCAGAAGAGCAAAGGACACAGAATAGGGCTTTTGCTTTCCCTCTGTACAACACCCACAGAAAAGTACTTTGAGTGCAAATTTTCACGTGTCACTGTCCCCACTTCTCTCTCACTTCTTCTTTTCAGTGGATTTTCTTCTCTGGAGCCAGCTGGAAGTTTCTTTTTGAAGCACAAGAGCTGTCCTCATCCTTAGATGTCCCCATCCTACAGCTGTCATCTGAGCAGGGGGTGACCATGGAGGGGCACAGAGGGGAAGTCAGGTCCCATTTTCAGTCACAAGCCAGGGTGGATGGACACAGATTGCAGCCAAGTGGCTCAAAAGCACAACCTCAGCAAGTGGCAGAAGCAGGAGGTCAGGATCAGGTGACCAAGCAGAGCAGCTGAATTCTGAGCATTTCCCACCACTCCTGAATTCCCTGGAGGCTGAGGTATGGCAGAGCAAAGTCAGGCATGTACCACAAAGGGAACAGAGGTCACAGCATTGGCTCCAAAGTGTCCAAAGGTGCCTGACCCAGCTGGACATGAGCCAGGTGTGCCCAGGTGGGCAAGAGGCCAATGGCCACTGGGCTGTGCCAGCTCTGGGGTGGCCAGCAGGGCCAGGGCAGTGCCCATCCCCTGTGCTGGTACTGCTGGGGCACCTCCAGTGCTGGGGACACCTCTGGGACCCTCCTGACAAGAGAGACCTGGAGGGGCTGGAGCATGTCCAGGGAAGGGAATGGAGCTGGGGAAGGAGCTGGAGCAGCAGGAGAGGCTGAGGGAGCTGGGAAATGAGCTCAGGCTGGAGAAAAGGAGGCTCAGGGGGGACCTTGTGGCTCTGCACAACTCCCTGACAGGAGGGGGCAGCCGGGGGGGGTTGGGCTCTGCTTACAGGGAGCAAGGACAGGATGAGAGGAAATGGCCTCAAGATCCCCAGGGGAGGTTCAGATTGGATATTAGAAATAATTTCTTCACCAAAAGGGTTGTCCAGCCCTGGCAGAGCTGCCCAGGACAGTGGTGGAGTCCCCATTCCTGGAGGGATTTAAAAGCCATGTGGGTGTGGCACTTGGGGACATGGGGCAGTGGTGGCCTTGGCAGTGCTGATGACATCAGTGATGTCAGAGAGCTTTTCCAAAGTAAATGATTCTATGACACCTTGTATGGAAAGCAAAAGGCAAAAGTGCCCTGCAGTGAAGGTGTTTCCCAAAAGGAACATCCTGGACCACCTGGGACCAGAGCAGCTGCCCCAGTCAGCCCCACATTGATGGGGATACAGCTCTGGGGAGCTTCCCCAGCCTGAAAAGCTGAGAAACACAATCCCTTGCTAGGGCCGAGAGAGTATATGGAACAAGTTCCCATAGATTCAAAAATCTGTCAGGTTCATGGAGAAAAGTTCAGCTCTGATAAAGTTTCACCTTTGGCTCAAGGAGTGCTGTAGCCAAAAATTGCTGGGAGAGCTGGAGAGAGAGGTCTGGCCATGCTGAGCAGCGACATTCTCACCTGCCTACAAAGCTCTGTCTCAAGCAAGGCACGGGACAAGTTTGCTCTCAGCCTCTCTGATGTGCCAGGTATGAAGAAAAACTTTTCCATCTTTGGATGAGAGCAGCTGGGCACCTCTGTGGGCACAGCTGATCATGTTTGCTTGAAGAATTACCAGGGGAGACACCCCAGGAAGACACAATGCATGGAGCAAGGGAACCAAGGAGAGATTCTCAATAAGAATAACATAAAACTGTTAATGTTTAATCTAGACAAGGACTCTGCCTTATGCTGGTGCTGAGGATCCCTTTTGTCACCCTGCAAAGGGACACAAACATTGCAGCAACAAATAATATCCCTGCCCTTGCCTCCCCACATCCATCCAGGGTCAGCAAGCTCAGCCCTCGAAGTCTCGCTGCTCACCCAGATCTGGACTCAATTTGTCCCAGTGATGGTGGGAAGAAGCTTTTTGCTGATGTCAGCTTCTCCTGAGTCACCTCCCAGCTGGTCACAGGCTCCTCGTGAGCCAGCCTGGCTGAGTCACCGCGGCCACGGGGTTGTGCAACCGGAGTTCCCTGTTTGCACGGATTTTCAGGGAACCAGAGCTCCCTGTCTGCACAGATTTTCAGGGAACCAGAGCTCCCTGTTTGCAAGGATTTGCAGGGGAGCAGGGCCGAGGATTTTGCAGCACCCTCCAGACTTAGAAGGGGCCTTCAGCCTCTTAAGCAGCACCAGCAGCACAAGGCTAAGGGTGCTGCTGATGGGTGTCCAGGGGGTGTAGGACACCAAGAGCCCCCCAGTTCCCACTGCCTTGCTGCATGGATGGAAATCCAGGCTTGGTGTCAGATTCAGCTCTGCTGATGCCTTAAATCATCTCCCATCCCCATCAGGAGCACGCAGCCCTCACCAGCCAGGACAGCCTCTCTTGCTCAATGAGGCAGCAAAGCTCATTTTCTGTCTGGACTGAAAAAACCTGGTCAATAAACCCCAACTTCCACCAGACGAGCCTAAATCCATCAGAATTAGCCAATGACCCACCCAAGACATGTTTCAGTGAGCTTTTTCAAGCCACGTGCTCCAGGAGTGGCTCTGGCAGACACCAAATGCTTGGAGAGTGAGGATTTGAGCTCAGGATGTCTCAGCTCCCATGGAGAGGTGAGGATTATGTCGGTGCCCAACCCTTCCAGCAAGGATTTATCAGGCAGAATTATGGCTCTATAAAATCCTGTTTTAGTTGCCCTGGGTGAGAATTTTACCTTGGCAGCTGATGCAGGCGTGTCATTATTCCCATCAAGGCCTCACAGATGTGCTGCTGCTGCCAGGGAGGGCGAGTCAGCTGCAAAATCCTGTCACAGAAACGTTAGAATCATAGAAAAAACTTGGGTTGGAAGGAACCTTAAAGCTCATCTCATTCCACCCCCCTGCCATGGGCAAGGACACCTCCCATCAGCCCAGGTTGCTCCAAGGGGTCCAGCCTGGCCTTGGACATTTCCAGGGATGATGCTCAAAGAGGGACACAAAGCCAAGAGTAAAAGAACCTCAGAAGCAAATTTTGCAGTGCTGCTTCAGTAGTAAAATGATGGTGTTTAAAAAAGGCTGAAAAGGGTGAATCAGGAGAAATCAGGGTGGATACTCATCAAAGGAACTCTGTCAGCCCAGCTGGACAGGCTTTAGGTTCAGAGAGCAGCACAGTTCACTCCTACCCCAAGCCAAGCAGAGCTCTTTGGTCATTAAATAAACCTGCATCTCATACCTTTGTTGTAAGCAGTGATGATGTTAAACCCCGAAGATGAAAGGAAGCCCATACCTGCATTAATTAGGGCCCTTTTTTTCAATTGTAGGAGATGAATATACATAAAAAGCCTTTTTATTTTCTGGAACTTACAGGTTTTGGCCCTGCAGCAGCCTTGTTAAGAGCTATTTGCTGTTCTGTGTTGAAACAGGGACACCATGATTCAATCAGCACTGATTTAAAGAGCGATAAGAGAGGCTTGCCCAAGGCCTCCTGACCCATTTCCTTATCTCATTCCTGTAGTGGTGGATTTTGCTCCAAAGGCCAAAGCCTCAGCAAACATCATTCATTTTTTCTGATACACTAAAAAAATACCATGAGAAAAAAGGAGGTTATTTCACAGCTGATTTGGGCACACAAAGGATTTTTGAACTCTCTGGGAAGTCTCTAATGGGGAAATTTTCCTGGCTGCAGTCAGCATCATATATAAAAATGCCTTTTCATGGAATCACAGAATGGGTTGGTTTGGAAGGACCCAAAAATTTCACCTCATTCCACTCCCTGCCATGGGCAGGGACACCTTCCATTATCCTAAGTTGCTCCAAGCCCTGTCCAACCTGGCCTTGGACACTTCCAGGGAAGCAACAACTTCTCTGGGCAACCTGGGCCAGGGCCTCACCACCCTCACAGCCAAGAATTTCTCCCTAATATCTCATCTAACCCATTGCCCCATGTCCTGTCCCTCCATCCCTTGTCCCAAGTCCCTCTCCAGCTCTCCTGGAGCCTCTTTAGGCACTGGAAGGGGCTCTGAGCTCTCCCTGGATCCTTCTCTTCTCCAGGTGAACACCCCCAGCTCTCCCAGCCTGGCTCCAGAGCAGAGGAGCTCCAGCCCTGGGAACATTTTATCTCAAAACCGAACAACTTATCTCAAAAACTGACATGTTTTCAGCCCAAACCAACTGAAACAGGGGCAGGAACTTCCCCAAAGAGGGCAGAAAGTCAGCAGTCTGCGCAAAGTTTTAGTTCATGCTTTCATTTCTTGAAAAAAGGCACCAAGTATTTTCAGGAAAAACAAGTGGCTGCTCCCTCCCGAGCAACCCCCGGAGGACACAGGCAGAGGCTGAAGGATGGGCTCCCTGGTGACCCAGGGCAAGGCAAAATAAAAGGTGTTTTATGGCACTGCACAGCTTTAAAATTGCTCTTCTGTGACTTCTGGGCAACGACCTAGCTGGAAATAAGGGGTGGGGAACTCGGAGGGAACTGACCAAGTTACTGGGAGAAATCAGTGTCAGCGATGTCCTGTCCCAGCTCTGCACGAGGCAGAGGCACCCAGGCCCTCAGAGATGGATGGTACAAAGGGCAGGACAAAATCCAGGTTATTTCTCCTGTGTTTTATGTCAAGAAAACCTCACAGACAACGTGGAAAACTGAAATCAACCTTCACAAGGAGAGCGAAGAAATCCTGTGGAGTCAGAGGGAAGTTAGGCAGGTTACAAGTGATTTTTTTAAAAAATTATTTTAATTGCTAAAGCATAAATAAAAAGAGAGTGAAGAGGTGGTTAAATATTACATGTAAAGGCATGCAGTGGCCCAAGGGCCATTGCACACAAAGAATAAAAACATTTAAACACATCAAAAACATCTCCAATTTCACTGCAGAAGTACTGGGCTGTGCAGTCAAGTGTATTAAATTGTAGCTTTCTGATTTTTTTTCAGCACTTCACTAGGAAATCTTCTCAATCCAAAATCAATCTTTAAAATGTGAGTGTGTGACCAAAAATTGATTTGATATAAATGGAACCAGGGGGAAAAAAAAGAAATATGCTCACTGATTTTTGATCACGGATTAATTATTTTTGGTTCCAGGCCACATGGAATTCCAGGTCTTTTCATTTCTGAGGATGGCAGGGAGTATAGTTAATTCCCTCCTCCCCACAGAGAAGGGTGAGAAAAGAATAAAAAAGGCTTTTTTTTGTCATTTAAGAGAAACTTTAGTACCATTGTGGTTTAGAACAGGGCTTGAAACTGGCTCCTGAGATGATTTTTCTGTTGTTCATACTCCTGAAAATTGGCCAAAATGAGGGAAAAAGTCAATCAGCACAGTAACACAGGGAAATGCTGCATTTCCAGATGAAAACTTCAAGGGATGCTGGCAGGATGGAGGTGGGATGGAGATGGGATAGTGGTGGGGTGCAAGGAGGGTGGAGTGGAAAAGTCAGATGGGACAGAGGAAGACTGGAGGAGGGAAGCAGGAGAATCCCAGAATGGTTTGGGTCGGAAGAGACCTTAAAGCGCATCCCAGTTCCAACCCCTGCCATGGGCAGGGACACCTTCCACTAGCCCAGGTTGCTCCAAGCCCTGTCCAACCTGGCCTTGGGATCCAGGGATCCAGGGGCAGGCACAGCTTCTCTGGGCAACCTGTATGATGCAGGTGGAGTTGAAAAGGGTTGGGGGTGGGATGCAGATGGGATTTAGGAAGGATACAGGCAGGGTGGAGGAGGAAAACCAGATGGGAGAGAGGCTGGCTGGAGGAGAGAAACAGGCAGGAAAAGGGATGGAGATGGGATAGCAAAGGGTAGGATACAGGTGGGATTCAGGAAAAATGAAGGCATGTAGGTGGAGGAAAACAAGATGGGATGGAGACGAGATGGAAGAGGGAAGCAGGAAGGATATGGATGGGATCAAGCAAGGATAAAGGTGGAATGCAGGTGGGATTGAGGATGAATGCAGGCAGGTTGGAAGAGGAAAACAAGCGAGAATGGAGTACGGAAGGAAGGGAGAAAGGCAGGAGGAAGTATAGAGGATGGGACGGGACGGGACGGGATGGGATGGGATGGGATGGGATGGGATGGGACAGCAGAGGGTGAAACACTTGTGGAATAGAGAAAAGTCAGCAGCAGACTGAAGGAGGGATACAGGCAGGATGGATGTGGAATTGAGGAAGGATGCAGGCACCTTGGAGGTAAGAAAAGTAGGTGGGATGGATGTCGACAGGAGGAGGGATGGAGGCAGGAGCAGGGTGGCAGACAGGAGGAAGGAGGGAAGCAGGAGGAAGGAGGGAAGCAGGCAGAAGCAGGGATAAAGGAGGGAAGCAGCCGGGAGCAGGGATGGAGCCGGGAGCAGGGATGGAGGAAGGAGGGAAGCAGCCAGGAGCAGGGATGGAGGCAGGAGCAGGGATGGAGGAAGCAGGGAAGCAGCCAGGAGCAGGGATGGAGGAAGGAGGGAAGCAGTGAGGAGCAGGGATGGAGCCGGGAGCAGGGAAGGACGGAGGGAGGGAGGGCCGGAGGGAGGCGGGCTCCGGGGGCGGGCAGCCGGCAGGATGCTGTCACGCCGGGGGCGGGCCGGCCCGGGATGACTCAGCCTCCGGGAGCTGCCCCCGCCGTGGCTACCGAGCTCTCGCGGGGCCGGGAGTGCCGGTGAGTCCCGGGCCGTGTCGGGGACGCGCATAAGAAGCGCAGCGGGAGCGGCGGAGGAGGAGAGGACCGGCCCGGTAAGGGAGGGGATGCTGCGGGGCGGGGGGGGATGGGGCACTCCCTTCCACGGCTCCGTGAGGGCCACGGAATACCCGCGGGGGCAACAGCAGCAGCGTCTCCCGCTTTATCCAGTGCCTTTTTTGGGGGATTTTTGTCCGTGGCTTGTGCGGGAGGGAGAGGCGAAATGCGGGGTGAGGGAGGGGGATGCGGTGCGGCGCAGGGGTGCGGGTTGTTGCCGGGAAAATGAACCCTCAAAACCCAGCAAAACCTTCAGGAAGGGTCGCGGGAGGAGAGAGGAAGCCTTGTTTTTATGATAGAGACAGGAAAAACACCGCAGCCCTGCTCGTCAGCTGACGGCGAGGTGGGGTTGGCACCCTGGGATCATCCCGTGATGCTCAGCCCAGCCTGGTTTGGACCAGGACCATGGCTCGGGAATGGCTCTGGAGGAGCTGCCCTGCATCCCTCTGGCCTGGAATGAATCTCTCACCCCCATATCCCACTCTCAGGGATGCTCTGCGGGCGTGATGCAGCAAAGCTGGCTTCCTGCTGGCATTTCCCTCTGGGTTGCAGATGAAGGGAAGGGATTTCCGTAGCACGGGGTGTCTGGGGGCTTGTGCAAGACTCCGGTTTATGGATTGGTCTGTAAGAAAAAGAGGAAAAAAAAAAAAATCAGTGCAGCTTCATTTGGGGAGGAATCTCGTGCTTTCTGTGCATGGGAGCTGCAGAGGTGAGTGCTTGTCTACGGAGGGAGTTGTTTTGTCAGATACAGAGCAGCCAGGTCTAGTAGGGTTGAAATTAGATGATCTTTAGGATCCCTTCCAACCCAAACCTTTCCACGATTCTGTTATCTGACCTGTGCCAGCGATCTGGCTTTGCTAGAGGGGAATAAGTATGGGGAGGAGCGCCTCATGTCGTTTTTTTTCTTGAATAAAAAAACAGTTCAAGCTTTGGTAACGCAGCGAGAGCTCTGATGAAGTCACCAGAGCACGAGTTTGGTGCCGCCAAGCTCACCTGGTGACACAGCAGGCTGGGCTGGATCGGGAGCTGCAGCTGAACCTTTATGGCTCTGCTTTGTTGTGGCTCGGAGTCACAAGCCCTGGCAAAGAGAACAAAGGACAAAGCTCGGCCCAGGCGAAGGGCTGGTGCTGAGCAGGACACATGGCTCGGGCTGTGCTGAGCACCCCTGGCTCTGGAGGCGCGGCGGGTGTCGTGGAAGGGAGGGTGGGACAGCTTTTGCCTTCCTCAGAGCCCTGGAGAAGGTGTGGATGCCTCTGTCTGTGCCCGCAGGGGGTTGGCCCAGACAGGGCAGGAGCTGGGAGATGCTTCAGGGCTGTGACTTATCTGTGGTCTGACCTGCCTCGGCTGAGTCATGTGAGCTGGGCTCGGAACAGCCGGTTTGGGGGTTGGGTTGGTGGTGGTTTGTTTTTCCTTAAATAAAGTTAAATGGGACTTGTGGGCTTTGATTTTGGGGAAGGAGACCTTTGTGGTGCAAAGGTGAAGGGATTTGCTGCTGTGGGCACTGCCTTGGCTGCTGGGAGGGCGATGTGGGATGCTGATGGTGTGTGGGATGGCAGGGTTCAACTATCAGGAGCTGTGTCCGTGAGAAAACAGGCAGGGAGCTGCCCCTGGCTCCCACAGCTGGTCAGGAGGGATGGAGATGGCACCCGGGTGGTGTCTCCTCCTTCCCTCCTCCTCTGCGGCAGCACTGAGGGCTGTGGGTGGATGCTGCAGCACCAGCACAGCCACAGCCCTGCGGGTGCTCTCCTCCCTCGCAGGCTGCAGCTGCTCTCAGCAGCTCCTGCAGAGCCTTCGGCCTCGCTGCCTCCTCCTCGGGAGGGGCTGCACTCAGCTGCCCCAAATTTCCTCTTTCTGAGCACCCAGCTGGCTGAATCCTGAGTGTCCTGTCCTGCCCAGGGTCAGGTGTGCTGGTGGGTGTTTATTTCCTGCTCATCTTTCAGGAAATGCCATTAGCAGATGCTTTGGATCCTGAAGTATTCTCTGCTCTCAGTCCAGGGGAAGGTGGAGCAACCCCAGGGGCTCTTTGCAAGCCCCCAACATCCTCCTGCCACCTGGAGGGAGTTCTGTAGGGTGAAGCTGCCGTGTCCTGGGATGCCTGACAGCCTTGTTTCTGCTTCCAGGCTGATGGGCTGTGGTGGGACGAGAGCTGTGGATCAGCCTTAGCCAGGGTTACCCTGAAGCTGAGGCACCTCTGGGGACGTTGGGGACTGCAAAGGTTAGGGATCTGCTGGGGTTCCTGGGGAAACTCCTCTGATCAGTTTGCTGTGCACCAAGGGGATGTGGATGCTGTGGCCTTGCAATTTTGGTTTTGGGGCTGCTGCTCCAAACAGCCGTGAGGTTTGAGGGGGAGGAGGGGTGTGAGGAGGAGATAGCGGTGCTGGGGGGGAAGCAGCAGTGTGATAAGGCTGCTGGGAGAAGCTCTTGCTGCTCAGATCAGCAGGGCCAGGGGAGTGAGGGAGGAAACCAGCAGCTTTTTCTCGCTGTAGGGTCTCGGGGGTTGTTGTGGTTGGGCTGCACGTGACCCATGCCCAGTGGGAATCCGTCCTGCCAGTCCCGTGCCTGCGTGTCCTATTTATAGACCTGCTGTACACAGGATAATGCCAGGGAGAAGGTGGGGTTGGGGAGGAAAAAATCCCACGGGATTGAGGATTTCCCCTTCCTTTTCCAGACAGATCTTGGGATACCTGGTGCCAGCTGAGAGTGTCAGCTGCCCACCACCCTGAACTTCACAGCCATAGGAGACTGTGTAGAATAATAGAAGGGTTTGGGTTGGATGGGATGTTTAAAGGGCATTTAATTCCAGCCCCTCTGCCACAGTCAGGGACATCTTCGTATATTTTAACTGTATATCAGGTTGCTCAGAGCCCAATCTAACCTGACACTGAGTGTTTTTTGGGATGGGGCAACCTGTTCTAGTGCCTCACTGCCCTCAGAGGGAAGAATTCCTTCCCAATATCCCATCTATCCCTGCACTCTGGCACTGGGAAGGCATTCCCCGTGTCCTCCATCCCTTGTCCCAAGTCCCTCTCCAGCTCTCTTGGAGCCCCTTTAGGCACTGGATGGGGCTCTGAGGTCTCCCTGGAGCTTTCTTTTCTCCAGGCTGGACACCCCCAGCTCTCTCATGACCCACAGGGAAGCTCCATGCCCACAGTAGACTTGGCAAGAGGTTTTGGGTTTTTTTTTTGCCTAAAGAGCCATCTGACTCCCAGCTATTTGCTTTGCTGGCTTTGCTGGCCCTGGGCCATGTCAGTGGTGCAGATGCAAAGCAGCAGAGCTGAAACTCTGCCTGTTGAAGGGGAAACTGCTGGGATCTATTTTCAGTTGGGTTTCGGGTTGCCTGGAGTGTGTGGTCTGGTAACCCGAGGTCAGGAGATGTCCTGTGTCTGTCCCTCAAAAGCTGGGTGCGAGCAGCACAGCGATGCCTGGCAGGGTGGTTTTCAGCCTGTCAGCACATTTACAAACATCCTGCTGAAAAAAAAAAAAAGAAAAAAAAAAGTGTAATCATGTGACTTCAGGCCTCAGAAACGCCTCCGGCCTGTGCTATGGGAAATGGAGTTGACTGCAGGAAGTATAGAGGGTTTTGGGGTTTGATATTTGTGTATGTGTGTATTTTTATTTTTTTTTTTAAGATTTTTTATTAAAAAGGTGCCTCAGCTCAGGCTGGTTACCTGCAGGCTCCCTGTGCCCTGTTGTAGGCAAAAGCACAATTGTATTAGAAGTGTATATTTATTTTCCTGGGTGTAGCCTCCTTCCTGCTGTGTAAGCAGGGGAGCACAGCCAGCGACTCCCTTGCCTGCAGAAACCTCTAAGCAAAGGAAATATTCATGAAACCCCTGCAAATGTGCATAAAACCCCTTCAAAAGAGGTGAGATTTAAGAGTGGGAAAACCCATGTGCTGCCGAAACTCCGCTGTTTTTTTTGGGCTGTGCCTCCTGCTGAAAGCCCAGAGAAGGGAGAACAAATAAATAAATGGTGGGAAGGAGGAGAGGGAAAGGAGAAAAAAGCCCTTTTATACAGTGAGTGCAGGCGCCTGGGCTCGCTGCTGGCAGAAAGTAGGACACTCCTGCTGGGTTTTCTGCTCTGGAAAGGCTAAACTTGGCTGGGAGTGGGTGGAAGCAGCCACAGGGAGGTTGTGTGTGTGTGTGTCTCCCATCCCCATCCCCTGCTCATCCAGCTCTGCTGCCGTGGGGCTGCTGGCAGGATCTGTGTGTCCGGTTTAAGCCCGGGCTTGCAAAGGTGATTACACGTTCAGCTCGCTGAGATGAGCAGGAATTAAAGCCTGAATATCTCTGCTGTGGAGGATCTGTGGTCTTGGGGTGGATGTGGGGCTGGTGGGAGGGAGCTGGGAGGTGTTGGAGTCCAGGAAAGCCTGGAAAACTTCTCCTGCCCCTCTGAGAGTTTAATCCCCAGAGCTCCTCAAAATAGCTTAGCCTGCGACCTAAGCTCGTGGGAGAAGCTCCCTTCAGTTTTGGGAGGACTTGAAAGCATCAGAGAAATGAAAAAGATTTTTGTTTAGTGTAACCACAGAGTGTGTAGTTGTAGTTTCTGGTTTTGCTCTATATATTATATAGAGACAACATGGAGAATTTAGGGTGTTGGTTCTTTCTTGTTTCTCTTCTTTCTTCTTCTTCTACCTTTCTTCTCTGACCTAAGTTCCCGTGATTTATTAATTGGTAGAAAGAACTCAGTGTAGAAGAGACATGTTAATAAAATTGATGCTTACTGGTTTTAAAGACAGATTGTTAATTGGATAATAAAAGGTATAAAAGCCACCTGCTCTGAGCACCCATTGCCATTGCACTTCTGGAAGCAGCAGAGGTTGTGCTCCTGAAATTTAGATAAGAAATAATAAAAAACCTGAAAAGCAGCAGAAAGAAGTCTTGTTTGATCTTTTTGAGACATGGCACATTGAAATGAGGAAGATAGTTGGGCCAGGAGCCCACAGGGTCCACAGAACCCAGACAGGAGGAGGAGGAGGGTGCCCTGGTGTGTTTGCAGAGATAAAGGAGCTCGTGCTGTGTCTGAGTCAGGCCTGGGGACGAGGAACAAGTGGCTGCTGGCGCTGGGGGTTGATTTGGAGTTGGGCAACTCGGTGTGAATTAGGTTAAAGGAGAGCAGGGAAACCACCCTGCTGGAAAGTCTGTGGGCTGGGTGGTGCTGGTGCTCCTGCATGGGAAGCTCTGGGCCATTCTTTCCTGCTCCTGGATTTCCCCTGCATCTCTGATCCCCAAACTGGAGCTTTCCTCATGCCCTGCACCTCCCTGGGGAAAAGCCCCAGTGGGAGGGGGAGCAGGGGACAGCAGCCACAGGCAGCTCTGGTGCATGCTGACCCCCATGTGCGTGGGCAGGGGGGCACACCTGGGGTTGTGACCCCAATCTGGGTCCCCAGGGCAATGGGCTGGCCAAAATGAGGCTGTAAAAATCCAAAAATGCAATTTGGAGTAATATCTTTAAAGGGAAGAGCAGGGCCAGGGTCTATCAAGTCTCATGCCTGGAGTTTGCTGCAGAGGTGGGATGTCATTTATTTGTTCTCCTGGTCCTTATTCTCCATTTTTGTGGAAGTAAGCACAGGTTTTAATACCCTCCAAATCCCTTGAATCTGCTTCAAAAGGTATTTTCCTGCTGCTGCTAATCCTGTAGTGGTCAACAAACAAGGTTGCCCTGTCTGATTTCTCCTGCGCTGCAGGTTGTTCTCTGATGCCTTTCTTTGGTCTTAAAATTAAAACTAAAACATGGTTTGTGGGGAAAAGGAGTTTTCACTTTGGTATTTATTTTAGGATTTTGGGGTATAGCACTTTGTTCAGGTGGAATGCTTTGAAATGCATGCACTACTCTTCACACTGAAATACACACAATTATAGGCTTTGCAAAATTAACATATTTATCAAAGATTTCTTAATGAGAGGCTCGAGTGAGCTCTCTGTTCTGAGGAACTTTCTTTTCTTGATGGGCTTATTTTAGTTTACAAAAATATGTTTTGGAGAGGACTTTGGTGCCTGGGGCTTCCAGACTCTGTTTTTTCTGGTTTAACAGTATAGTGGGTTTTAGCTAAGTTATCAGACTTGGAAAGTTCCAAGTACGTAGGCTAAAAGCACTAAGAATACATAAAACTATATAAAGGAGTATGTAAGAGGGGTATAAAAGAAAAGGCAAAAAATCATTCTGGCATCACTCCTGAGGGAGGTTGTTGCTCTGTTCCCATGTCTCTCCTGACCTTTGGGGCAGAGGGGGATCTGTAGGAGCCTGGTGCAGCCACACATTTTATCCTCCCACGTGTTGCTGCAGCTGAGCCCACCTTGAGAATGTTTCCAACAATGCTCCAATCTGGCTGCAGGTGGAGTGTCCTGTTCAGTGGCCAAGATGTGGCTGTCCTTGTCCCTCCTGTGTGTCCTGGTGGCCTTCGCCAACGCTCGCAGCGTTCCCTACTTCCCTCCTCTCTCCGATGACCTGGTCAACCACATAAACAAGCTCAACACCACCTGGAAGGTGAGTCCTGGGCTGATTTGGGTTTTTTTTTGGGATGCACTGCTGACAGTCTCCGTGTGGGATTGAGTGGCCGAGCTTTGGGAGTGTCACCATGGTGGTGACATTGATCCAGCCTTGGTCCCAGCTGGCTTTTCCAGTGAGGTGATGCTTTCAGGGGTTCCTGCAGTGACAGGGGACCGTGGAGCTCCTCTTTGGAGCAGAGCAGGATGGATTTGTGGAGTAGAAAAAATGTAAGAGGAGGAAACTGCAGGAGGCTAGAAACAAGCAGCAAGTGTCCAGTTACTGGTGACCTGACCCTCCTTGGCCAGTTTGCTGTGTCCAAAGCCTCAAACTGGACCTTAGTGGTCCCGATGGGCTGATCCTGGGCTGTGTTCTGTGTCTGTAGGTAGCTGGCTCTTGGCCCCTGGGCTTTGCAGCAATCCCAGACTCTGGTTGGGACTCAGGCAGCTCTGGAGCACCGGGCTGTGGTCCCAGCGATGCTCTTGGTGGCTCTGGAGAGTCATGTCCCAATTCTGTGTGTCTCTTCCCAGGCAGGGCACAACTTCCACAACGCTGACATGAGCTACGTGAAGAAGCTCTGCGGCACCTTCCTGGGTGGGCCCAAGCTCCCCGAGAGGTGAGTGCAGGGAGGAGGAGGTGATGCTCCAGTAGAAGCTTGTGTGTGTCCTCCATGAGCATCTGGAGTGGGTGAGGGGCTCTCCTGGCAGGCTGTGGGCAGCAGGGTGGACATTGTTCAGGGAATTAAGCACAGAGCACACGTGAGGGGAAAATCCATCCTGTGTCCTGCCGGGTGCTTGACCAGTTGTGCAATTTGTTATCCCTGAAAATCAACCTGCCAGAGGAGCTGCTGACCTGCTCTGAGGACATCACAAGTATTTATGCTCCTTCAGTAAGCAAACAACAGCCCTCGTCCTCCAGGGCACCTTCAGAGGAGGTTGGAGAGCTGGTGCAGCCGTGGGTGGCTGCTGTTCCTGTGACAGCGTTTCCCTCTCCTCACAGGGTGGATTTTGCTGCAGACATGGAGCTGCCCGAGAACTTTGACTCGCGGACGCAGTGGCCCAACTGCCCCACCATCAGTGAGATAAGGGACCAGGGCTCCTGTGGCTCCTGCTGGGTAAGCACGGGGCTGGTTTAATGTTGTGTCGATAAAATTCACTGGGCAAAACCCATGCCTTTGAATTTGCTGGTGAACACCATCCAGAGACCAGGTTGTTCCAAGCCCTCTCCAGCCTGGCATTGGGCACTTCCAGGGATCCAGGGGCAGCCACAGCTTCTCTGGGCACCCTGTGCTAGGGCCTCCCCACCCTCACAGGAAAGAATTCTTTCCCAATATCCCATCTGTCCCTGCTCTCTGGCAGTTTGAAGCCATTCCCTGTGTCCTGTCCCTCCATCCCTTGTCCTAAGCCCCTCTCCAGCTGTCCTGGAGCCTCTTTAGGCACTGGAAGGGGCTCTGAGGTCTCCCTGGAGCCTTCTCTTGTGCAGGTGAAGACCCCCAGCTCTCCCAGCCTGGCTCCAGAGCAGAGGGGCTCCAGCCCTCGGAGCATCTTTGCCACCCTTTGTGAGGGGACACTGTGGGATACTGCAGTGTCTGAGCTCCTGGGTGGCTTGTCCCAGCCAGGCCATGCCTGCTGCACTCATTTCCAGGAGGTTTCCTGGTTTCTCTGCCCTGGCCAGCTCTAATGGGTGTTTTGGGGTTGCCCTCAGGCTTTTGGCGCCGTGGAAGCAATTTCAGACCGGATCTGTGTCCACACCAATGCCAAGGTCAGCGTGGAGGTCTCAGCTGAGGACCTGCTGTCGTGCTGTGGCTTCGAGTGTGGCATGGGGTGAGCTCCTCCTGGTCCTTGTGCACTGGGGAGGGACACACCCTGGAGGTGCTGATTGCTTCAGCCCTGTCTTTCTTACCTCCCTAACAAGGAGGAAGCTCCTCCAGAGGTTTGTGCAGTGGATGAAGGAGTTAGGTGGGAAGAGAAAGGTGATTCCAGGGACTGAAGGTCCCTCTGGGACACTTCCTGCTGCCAGCATCGTGGATGGTGAAGGCTGCAAGCATATAGTGATGCTCTCCCACACAAAGCTGGCAGCTGCCAAAGCCAAAGGAAAGATTTTTTTCATAGTCCCAGATCCTTGGTTTTCAGGCACTGTAGCTTTTCCAGTTGTTGAGCACAGGGTGGGGAGTTGAGTCTCGTTGCTCCTGGCATCAGAAGCTGATCAGGGACCTGCTGAGGAGGCGTTTTGGGATTTGGAGCCACGAGTGCTCTTAGTTCTCTACCTGAGGCCTTGGTGTCTCATGGCAAATCCCAGGGAAGGCAGGAAGAGTTTAAAAAAAGGTTTAATGTGCCCAAAGCTCCCCTTGAACCATCCCAGGCTGGCTCCATTCCCCTGCCTCTCCCAAAATGGGATGGCTGGGGCTGGAGCAGGTGCCTCTCCCCCCAGGTGCAATGGTGGTTACCCCTCTGGTGCATGGAGGTACTGGACAGAGAGAGGCCTCGTGTCCGGAGGTCTCTACGACTCCCATGTGGGTAAGTCCTGGCAGATATCCTTGGGAAAGCAAGGAGGAGTATCTCTGCTTGGTTAAGGTTCATGTTTTTTGGGATGCTTCTCTCCTGGTCTGCATCCTTGTGGTTGCTCCCTCCTTCAACTCGAGCACCTCTGCAGTCCCAGCTGCTCCTGTCCCCATGGCTCCTTCCTGTCAATCCTTTGGGACAAGGGTCCCTGAGCAGCCCCCAGAGGCAGGAGGCTCATCTGGGAAGGGAGCCAGGAGCCCATAACAACCTCCCAAGGCTCCTGTTTCCATCGCAGGAATGAATCAGGCTGTGAATTTTGTGTTTTGAACCAGCTCAATACACTCTGGATGAGGTCAGGAGTCTTCCTGACAAGTTTCCCTTTCAAAAAATAACTTCCAGATTGGAACCCTCTGCCTCCCCCTGCCATGACCATCAGCTGGTTCACGTTTCCACCTTTTCCATCACCTTTTGGAGAGGGAGGGGGTGGGAAGCAAGTCTGGGGTGAAACCCATTGCTGATGGAGGGATTGCCCATCTGGCAGGGGAAGACCTTCTCCTGCACCCCAGTGATTTGTGGGGTTCCTGGGGTAGAAACACCCTTTTTGGGAGCTTCTGGTGCCTTCTCCAGTGTGGCTGTTGGGATCTTTGGGGACAGCCAGTTGATGTCACCTCTGCCCTGGACAGGCTGCCGGCCCTACTCCATCCCACCCTGCGAGCACCACGTCAATGGCACCCGGCCCCCCTGCACCGGGGAGGGAGGGGGCACCCCGAGATGCAGCCGGCACTGCGAGCCCGGCTACTCGCCCTCGTACAAGGAGGACAAGCACTATGGTAAGGGAGGTGGCCTCCAAAGCAGCTCCAGAGCTGCTCCTCCTGGCAGCTGGGTGGGGTTGGCAGGACCAGACCCATGCCTGGTGGTTATTTCCTGTGCCCTGTCCCTGCAGGCTCCACTCTGGTCCTGGAGCAAACCTGAGCAGGGCAGATGCAGGGTTTGTGTTTGTTGAGACTCAGCTGGGAAAGGGGGAACTGGTGGAACTGGTTTGAGTCCTTGTGGTGCACGTGGCTGGCTTGAAGAGTGTGGTGCTGAGCCCCATCTGGTGTCAAAGCCACCTCCAAGTCTCCTTGGCAGCAGCCAGCCCTGTGCATTTAGGATAATCTGGCTGTTTCTTGGAGATCTGTCTTCTCCTTGAGTCTTTCGGGTTGTTTTAAAAAGGAGGATGTACAAGGAGAAAATGTCCCTTCCCTCTAAAGCTGTCTGGAATAGATCTTTGGGTACAGAACAGGACTCAGATTAAATGATTCCCTATGGAAGAGTAGTGGATGGAGCCCACTTTTCCTGCCTGGCTGTGTCAGGAGCCTCTACAGCAGCTGGCTTTGCATTTAGCCTGAATTTAGGTGCAAGGTGCTTCTTGCAGGGTCACACTGAGCAGGCTCGGTGGAGCCATCCTGTGTGGCCTGGCAATGCCATCCTAATGGTGGGAATTCTTTTCCTTTAAGGCATCACATCCTATGGTGTCCCTCGCAGCGAGAACGAAATCATGGCTGAGATCTACAAGAACGGCCCAGTGGAAGGAGCCTTCATTGTCTATGAGGATTTCCTGATGTACAAATCGGGTGAGCAGCAGCACTGGAGCTGTGGGGGGAGCCCTGTTCCCTGCTTCATCCCTAGGGTCTCTTTTCTTGTGTCCCTGGTCTGTCTACGCCAGTGTGGGAGGAGATCTCAAGCTCACACTTGGGTATCTGGAGTGGCAAGGCTGTGGGCAGATGCCATCTCCTGTATCCATGGGTTTATAGCAAGGGGGAAAGGTGCTTGGGACTGGATCAGGGAAAGAGCCCTGATGGGAACAATCCCAAATTCCAGCTGACAGCAACAGCTCAGAGTTTAGGACCTCAAATCTCTTGTTCTGAGCTGCCTTTGAGCCCCTTGGGGAATGTGTCTGTGTGTCCTGCGGGCTGAGCTGGTGCTGAGCATCAGTCACAGAATCATGGAATGATTTGTGGGGGGAGATAATGATTAAAAAATCATCTCATTCCACTCCCTGTCATGGGCAGGAGCACCTTCCACTATCCCCAGCCCCATCCAGCCTGGCTTCGGATGTTTCCAGGGATGGAGCAGCCACAGTTTCTCTGGGCACCCTCTGCCAGGGCCTCCCCACCCTCACAGGGAAGAATTTCTTCCTAACACCCAACCTAAACCTCCCATCTTTTAGCTGAAAACCTTTCCCTCTCATCCTATCACTGTCTCCCCACACAGAACTCCTCCCTCCACACTCTGCTCTAAGTTTCAGTTTCACACTTAACCCAAAACCCCTCCTCAGCGGCTCTGGGGGTTGTGATCCCAGGTACCCCCCCGGGGTCCGAGCGCTCTGTGGTGTGGACAGGCGGTGCCTGTTGACATTTTGGGGTGTTTTTTTTCCCTTTGCAGGGGTCTACCAGCACGTGTCCGGGGAGCAGGTGGGAGGCCACGCCATCCGCATCCTGGGCTGGGGCGTGGAGAACGGCACTCCCTACTGGCTGGTGGCCAACTCCTGGAACACCGACTGGGGCGAGAACGGTGAGAGCCGCCGGCAATCCCCGCCCCGTTCCCTGGGCAGGGGGAGGGAGGGAGGGAGAAGGGTGACCTCTTTTCTTGCTCTCGGTGTTCTCCCAGGCTTCTTCAAAATCCTGCGAGGAGAGGACCACTGTGGCATTGAGTCCGAGGTGGTGGCCGGCATCCCCAGGACGGAGCAGTACTGGAAGAGGATGTAACCCTGGTCGAACCACAAATAATCCTGAGTCCCTGATGCTTTTAACTGATAGTGGGTTGGGTGCAGAGACCCCCCCCTTCTAAAAAAGACTCTAGTTCAGGTTACTTCATTAAAGCTTTTTATCTTTTTTTTTTCCAATTTTTTTTTCGTTTTTTTCTTTTCTTTTTTTTTTAATTTTCGTGCGTGTTTTTTAAATTGTACGGTAGAGCTGGAGGTGCTCTCTGCCAACCTCCTGCTCCTGGTGGGTCACAGCAGGACATTGGGGCACTCCCTGCTCAGAGGACTGCTGGAGAGCTCGCTGGCCTCTTGGAATTTGGTTAGCCTGGACCCCTTCCAGCCCAGTTTGCTTCTGGGAGGGCAGGAACCAGTAGCTTTGTGCTGGGACTTGGTGGGGCAGCAGAGGTGGATGCTGCTGGAAAGCTGTGGTGAAGGGGGGGATTGTGCACCCCCAGATGGGTTGATCTGACTGTTAGCACCCCGAAACAAGCAGGGAAGGATTTCCTGTGAGTGTGTGCCTTGAATTGGCTAAATTTAGACCTGTTCATGACAAAATACTGCTGAACTTGATGTGGGGGTGGCTCTGGCCAGAGCTGCCTGCCCCAAGTCCCTCGTGCATCACCTGCTCTGCTCCATCCTTCTGGCTTTTCAAACCACTTCTTCCTCAACTGTTCACTGGCTTTTTTGTGTGCTGTACTCTGGGGTTATTGATGATGGAGAAGGGCCTGGCTGGAGGTCCCTGAGCCTTTGATCAAATATCCTGCAGGCAGCTGGGAGAGAGCTGGGACAGGCAAAGCCCTTTGTGGCTGAGCAGCTTGATGTGTGCAGGTCATGCCTGGGCAAGGGTGCAGCACCCAAATTTGGGGTGCTTTGGGGCTGCAGGTGCTGACTGCTGAGCTGAGGGATGGTTCCCAAGTCTGCTGCAGGGAGCTCAAGCAGATGCTTGGAGGTGTCTCACTAACTTGGACACAATTGAAGCTTTTTTTTCTTGAGCCAGAGGCGTTAAGGAAGGTAAAAAAACCTTATTTTTGTTACTGGGGGGAGGTGTAACAGGTTGTGTACAGGAGGAATCATGCGATTTGCCAACACTAATATAGCAAAGAGCTTTTCTTTTTTTTAATTTTAAAGCACAAAATTTGTTACTGAGCTGAGGCTATGGGTCTGAAACGTGTGAAGCAGGCTCTCCATGCACTGTAAAATAGCCCCTTACCTCTGCTTGCTCAGATACCAGTGAGGCAGAGCTGTGCTGTATTTGGCTGGAACACCTGTGCCAATAAATGATTTCTCCAGTGTCTTGGCTCCTGGCCCGTGGTTGCTTCTGCTTGGCTTCCACCACCTCAGGTGGTTGCCTGGTGTGGAAGCCAGGTGAGACCCTTCTGTCTTCAGAGAATGGTTTGGGTTGGAAGGGACCTTAAAGGTCACCCACTGCCACCCCCTGCCATGGGCAGGGACATCTTCCACTAGTCCAGGCTGCTCCAAACCCCATCCAGCCTGGCCTTGGACACTTCCAGGATCCAGGGGCAGCTACAGCTTCTCTGGGCACCCTGTGCCAGGGCCTAACAGCCAGCAATTCCTTTCCAGTATCCCATCTCTCCCTGCCCTCTGGAAGTGGGAAGCCATTCCCTGTGTCCTGTCCTCCCATCCCTTGTCCCAAGTCCCTCTCCAGCTCTCCTGGAGCCCCTTTAGGCACTGGAAGGGACTCTGAGGTCTCCCTGGATCCTTCTCTTCTCCAGGTGAGCACCCCAGCTCTCCCAGCCTGGCTCCAGAGCAGAGGGGCTCCAGCCCTTGGAGCATCTCCAGGGCCTCCTGGATTTTCTCCAGCAGTTCCACATCCTTCTGCTGTTGGTCCCAGAGCTGGAGGCAGCTCTGCAGGTGAGGTCTCACCTGAGCAGGGCAGAGGGGCAGAATCCCTCCCTTGTGCAGGTGTCAGTGCCAGCCCTGTGGCCCTGCTGGTGACAGCCACCCCTTGGGGTGTGTGCTGCTGGAGAGGAAGGTGCTTCCAGCCAGATCAGAGAGAGCCAGGACTTGTCCCAGGCATCCCTGAGGATGCACCAGGGCCCTGGAGCACGAGCCTGCACCCCAGGGCTGGTGCCACCACTCCTTTCAAGGGGAATTTATGGACCCTCAGCTGTCCCCCTGGTTAAAATTCTTCCTCCAGGTCTGGCACACGGGGCTGTATTTTGATACCCAGAGCTGGCAGCAAGGGAGCATTACAATTTCATGAGCTGAGGGCTTGTAAGTTGTGGGGGAATCACTGTCCTAACACAAATGACAGCTGAAAAAAACCCCAAAAAGATGATCCAACGCATTGTTTGTTTTTTTTTTTTTCCAAAGAAAACTTTTAATTTCAACAAGATGGGAAGCTGCACAAAGAGAGCTACCACGAGTTTCTGTAGAACAGCAGCTTAAAACTATCTACACCAGGAACTGTGGAGCAAGGGTTCTCCTTCTGAGCAACAGCCTGGCCACAGGGGCTGGGCTGTGCAAAGGCCACCACCCTGCCCCCAGTAGCTCTGTCCTGGACCAGGACATGGGCTCTCCTTCCCTTCACAACAGCAAAGCAGCATTTGAGGGGGGTGGGTAGGGACCTTGAAAACAACAATCCACCCCAGGAGAACAGGACTTGCCTTTAGAGTGTTGTTTCCTGCTCTAAGTCCAGCCTGATGCAGTGGGAGCCTCTTCCAGCTCGCCCATCAGCCTGACCCATCACCAGAGCCAAGTGGGCCAGGGAAACCTGCCCTGCTCACTCCCTTCCCAGCTCATGGCAGGGATCACTCCTGCCTTTCAGGGTGACCAAATCCCCCCTAAAAAAGCATCCCATGAGGGACAGCAGGGTGCAAACTCTCACTCCCCTGCCTTGCTCTGCCACGACCACGCTGGGGCTGAGTTAGTGCAGAGCCCAGAGCCTGCAGTGGAGTCAGGCCTGGGGTTATGAGCTCAGGGCTGTGCTGGCAGCTCCCTTCTCATCTGAAGCACCTCCCCACTGCTGAAACGGGAGCTGTGTCACTGCAGGGCCCATCTGTCCCAGGGCAGGGAGCTGCACAGCTGCCTTTCAGCTGGGGGCACATTCACCTGGACAGAGCACCTCACCTCCCACATATTTAACGTTAAAAGGGCTCATTTCGGCATCCTTCAGCACAACAGAAACGTGGCTACAGCCTCTGCCTGTTTCCAGGCTGAAGGATGTCAATCACTGAGGGCCAGAAGGCAGCCAGAGATTTTTTTCCTGGATGAGGAAGCATATTCCTCTCCCAGCTGAAGCAGCATCCCTCCAGCACAGAGCAGGCACCAGAGGTGAGGGAGAAGAGGCTGCCTAAGAAAGGGAGGCAAAACGCTCTGGTTTTTGCTCAGCTCTGAGCTGGAAAGGTGCCTCAAATCTCAAGGAAGAAAAGAAACAACTGGAGTTTCTATTTCAAACCATCCTAACAGGGAAGGAAAAAAAAAAAAAACAAACAAAAACCCAAAAATATTCAGGTCAACAGGAAAGAAGGGGCGGGGGGGAAAGAAATACTCAACCCCAAACACTAAAGACTCCGATTTGCAGCCATCCCAGCAGACAGCAAGGGCGGTGAGGATGGAGTCCAGCAGTGCCACACTGTGTCACCCCAGGGCTGCAGCTCCCTGGTGTCCCATCCTTGTCACCATCCCAGTGCTGGGCCACCCCCACGGCAGGGGGACAAGGAGCCTCCTGCCCCCGCTGCCCATCTGCCACCACTCGTCTCCCCGCCCGGCTCGCTGTCCTTCAGTTCTCCCCCGCGGGCACGTACTCCTCGGTGGCCTTGGAGAGGGTGCTGAGGTACTGCCAGCTCAGGGCCGCCAGGAGCATGGCACAGGACAGGTAGATGGGCGAGTAGTGGTGGCGGGAGGCCATGGGGCCGCCGGGCAGGCTCATGGCGCGGATGGAGGCGATGACCTGCTGCGTCTTGTTGGACGAGGGGTCCGTGCTCGGGATCTTCTGGTAGATCTGAAGAAGGAAAGAAGGAGGAGTTATGGTTCCCACAGGGAGTTCAGGAGGAAAACGGGACCAGGCTGAAGTTTTAAGGGCCGAGAGTGACCTCGGTGGTGGAGCAAGGCAGCACCTGGATGGGTTCAGGGCCCATCTCCCTTGGGAAGTGCACTAAGCCAAGCTGCCTCTTGAGGGCACCCCGTGATGGGACATGGACCACATGGCCCTGGACATGACCCCTGAACCCCTGGTGGTGTTTCTGGGACCAGTGGCATTACTGGGACCGGTGGTTCTCACCCTGCAATGCTCACTCACTGTACTGCCCACCTCAAACCAACAGGAACATTCCTGCCTGGGAACATCCACATCATCACCCAGTTCTGTGGTATTTGGGGTTTTCTTCTCGTGGCCTCTAAGATACTCATCTGCAGGAGTCTGAGCGAGGTGGGCACAAGCAGAGACCCTCTCCTGAGCTAAAGCCCTGCACTGTCACTGTCCCTTGCCACAGGATCAGCCAGTTCACAAGGGCAGCTCTGGGGTCTCCCTGCTGCAGAAGTGAAGTCTTTTTATCCAACAGCCCTCACTGGAGTTGGCTTTTGGGGAGGGGGGTGGGGTTTTTTTCCCACCACCCACCAGTTGATTCTCCACATGAACTTCTAACCTCCACAGGACCTTGTAGTCAGGAGGAAGTCATAAGGTCCCCCCTGAGCCTCCTTTTCTCCAGCATGAGCCCCTGCCCCAGCTCCCTCAGCCTCTCCTGGTGTGCCAGACCCTTCCCCAGCTCTGTTCCCTTCTCTGGACATGCTCCAGCCCCTCAATGTCTTTCATGTTGTGAGTGGCCCAGAACCCACCCCAGGGCTGGGTCAAGGGGATGGGCACTGCTCTGGTCTTGCTGGACACACTACTACTGGTCCAGGCCAAGACACCACTGGCCTCAGTCTTCTTCTTCAACACAGGCACAGACCAAGGGCACGTTCAAGGGACACATCAAGCACAGCCTGGTCCAGGCCAAAACCACATCAGGGTCACCACTCCCCACCACCACTGAGCCAAGGAGACAATGAACAGATCCCCATGCATTCCCAATTCCACCCCAAGAACAGGGACAGGAACAGCCAGAAATGACTCAAAGCCAACTGCTGAGCCTACCTCTTCCACATACTGGTACATGATGGCTTTGACAGCTTGTATGTTGGTGGCATCCATCATGAGGGTGACGGCCTGTCCCTTGCGGATCTTCACCACCCCCCTGAACACCTGCTGGTTGTTGTAGCAGGCAGCCAGCGTGGCAATGGCCATCACCTGAGGAGAGACAGCAACAGCCTTTACTGCACTGCAAGGACCTCGCTGAGGGGTCACCTTGTCCATGGTGATGGTCATGGAGTGAAGCCATGATCTCAACAACAGCAAAAATGGCAGGAACCAAGAAACGAGGAAAAAACCCAATGATACTGATGCCTTAAACTGGCTACTTAGAAACAGAGACTAGGCAGGAATAAAGGAAAAAAGGTGGTATTTATTTGAAAGGCTTTCAGGTGCACCCTTTTCCACAGGGTCCTGCTCCAGTGGATTCTAAAAGGGACGACAGGTCACGAGTGCTTCACACTTTTATATCAACATAAATTCACTAACCAGAACCCAGCCAATGATGGGATTTCCCCCAAGCCTGCCTTCCTCTCCCCAAGATGATGGTTTATAGTTCTTGTTCTGAGTGTTCTTGGAGAGCAAGTTAGAGGTTTTGTTATGTCTATCTTAGCATAAGAGAACAGCATTTAACAGCTACAGGAAACTTCAGAGTCACACTAGCAGCACAGGATTTGAAAAATATAAAAGTTAAGACCTAAGGCATCAATACAGAAGCTCCTCCACCTCCACCTCCTCACCAGCTGGGCTGCAGAGGATGAGGAACCGCTTGAAAGCTCAACTCACCTGGGGGATAGCGCAGAAGTTGAAGACACTTTGGTTTTTGAGGCGGGACAGGTAAGTGAGGACGTCAGGGACGTGGTGGAGGGCGTTGGTGATGAGCTCATTGAGGCACTGCACGGCCACGTCGATGTTCTCTGGCTTGGCAAGGTCCGAGAGCTTCTTGGCATATCTGCTCCAAACCTGAACACCGAGATCAGGGCTCGTGAGTTTGAGCATGCACCAACATCATCAGAGAGACACCAGGTCTGGGAGAGCAACAAGAACCACCAAAAACCCACACACAACAGCCTTGGAGCATCACTGGGATAAGGAAAAGCAGGAAGGGCAGGCTGTGGAGACGTGACAGTGGCCTTGGTGCACACAAAGAGATGGTGGAGGAGGAGGGTGCAACTCATCTCCACATCTTTCCTAGGCAGGGCAAGGAAAAGGTGAGAAATTTCACATCAAGAAATGCCCTGTGAGGCAGCTGAGCTACATGGAAAAGGGGGAGAAAAATTCTCAGACATCGTGTTAGGCACAGGCAGAGCTGATCCTGCTTTTGGGAGCAGACCAGGAACCCTCCTGGGATCTCAGCCAGTCTCACCCTCCCTCATTCCTAGAGAAAACCTAGCAGAGAGGAGGAAAAGCTGCCCAAGTGGCAGTGTGGGGTGACATCACCTCATCCCCACAGCAGTACCCAGAGAGCTGTAGACAGATGTCAGCCAGCTGTCAGCAGAAGAACTGTTATTATCAAGATGTACAGCCAAAAGTAGCAATTTTACAAAGTTTTTCCTCACCTCTCTGGGCCAGAACTCCCTTCCCTCCAGCTGGTCCTCCAGATAGTCACGGATGATGTTGGTTTTCTGCAGGAAGAGGCCCATGGAGTTTGCCAGCTCTGTGTCCTGCCCCACAATGGAATCTTCCAGCTCTGATGCAGAGAAGAGACGGGAAAGGCCAATCCCCACCAGCCCAGCAACGTAGTGACAATACTGCCAAGGTGGGAAAGGGTGGGGAAAAAACAAGACAAAAGGAGCAGTTACAAAGAGCTGCCTCTCTGCCACAGTGAGTTTTACAAAAAGCAACTGACAGTTCATTTCATGCAAGTTCTTATGGCCCTCCCTGGGATGTCTCAGCTTTCCCATGAGAACAGCTTCTCCCAACAGGGATGCTCTGTCTTCTCCTTCCATAGAGACAAGGTGGACCCTGACTGGAAGGGTTCAAAAAACCTGCAGATGTTGCACCTGGGGACATGGTTCTGTGGTGGCCTTGGCAGTGCTGGGGCAATGGTTGGATTTGATGATCTCAGAGGGCTTTTCCAGCCTTAACTCCACGATCCTGCTCATGCTTGGCCCACTCCTCTGTCTGGGCTGACTTACCTTATCCCACTCACGCTGAGAATCCACCTTCTTCTCCAAGAACTCTGCCATCCCAACACCCATCTTGTGGCAAATATCTGAAATCACATCCTGGTAGACCTTGGACAGGTTTCTGAACTCCATGGAGATCTATAGCATGGTAAAAACAGAAGGAGAATGTTCAGGAAAGAAAAACAGCAAGAAATTTATCAAGAAATCAGAAAAATACTGTTTACCAGGCTCTAATCCTGCCCTGGCTGGAGATCTGGGACAACTCCCCCAACCTGAGCTGTTTCAAGGTCCTTGGAGCTCAGGCTCAGCCTGTTCCCAGTCTAGAGGGGACGGTCTCTGGCAGGAGATCAGACACACCAAAATCTTTGGGAAGGCTCTGTGGCCTTGGACTGGTATCATCTGGGAGCTGCAGGACAAAACTGACTGCACTTGGTAACACAGAGTTGTTTTCCTCTGTAGTTTGAGAGCATTCCATCACACCAGCCACAGGAAAACACCCATGGGAGGTTTCTGGTGCTCTGTTCTCCCAAGCCCTCTCCAGCTATGGCTTCACAGGGCACATTTTGCACAATGGGAAAGGCATCAAGCAGTGAGGGAAGTGTGAAATCCTTCTATGTCCAGTAAGGTGACCACAGAATCACAGAATGGGTCAGTCTGGAAGGGACCTTGAAGATCTTTTAGTTCCAATTCCCTCCCATGGGCAGGGACACCTGCAGTGTCTCAATCACTCTCCCACTGAAAAAAATAAACTAAAAATGCATCCTCCCTTTTCTAAAACTGTGGAGCATCATGTTTTATTGTGCTAGGCTTTTTTCCCCCTCAGTGGGTGACTGCAGCCAGCCCAGGGTTTGTGTGCAATAAAGGTTTGTCTGTAAAATAAAAGTATCAATTCTGTGTCTGTGGCTTCAGTTTCCTGCACAGCACAGCTTGAAAATGCACCTCTAGCAAATATTACTAGAAGGATTTTAATCTGAGGGGGGTGAGGCACTGGCAGGGAGTGCCCAGAGAAGATGTGAATGCTCCCCCCAAAAAAATCAGATTGGACAGGGCTTGGAGCAACCTGGGATAGTGGAAGGTGTCCCTGCCCATGGCAGGGGATGGAATGGGATGAGCTTCAAGGTCCCTTCCGACCCAACAATTCCAAGATTCTATAATTCTGTGATTATTAAAATCACACCTGAGCACAGATTGCCTCAAATAAATAACTCATACAGCGAGAGAGAACAGCGAAGTGCCACAAACACTTTCTCAAAAGGTCCTCTAAAGCCAAGCCACTGACATCTCTACTGTACCCCTACACATCCAGAATCCCAACACAGACATCTCCTACAATGCTCCAGAGAGGGCACAGCCATGGTCACCCCAAGGCTGAGCATCAAAATTCACAACACACCTCAGTTCTCCAAACAATTACCCCATTCCCACTGCTAGGGACAGCCTGAAAAGGGTAGAGTAAATTAAAAAATGGTAAAAACTTGAACAAAACTTCCTCAGAAAATGGAATGCTCCTCACTAGTACTATTGTATTTTTTCTTGAATAGAGCAAAGAAAAAAACCCTAAAGAATCAACTCAATAATAAAAAAAATCAAAGCAATATTGTTACTAATAACAGTGAGGGCGCTTTTTGTCTTATATCATGGAATTATGGAATGGATTGGGTGGGAAGAGACCTTAAAGCTCATCTCATTCCAGCCCCTGCCATGGGCAGGGACACCTCCCACTAGGGACACAGGCAATGCACAGTGTTGGGTAACCCCAAATCTCTCTCCACAAGACAATGGTCATCTGCTCCTCCAGCAGAGGAGGCAAAAAGCTGGATCAGAGCTGGCACTTTCCCACAGCCAGATCCCCTCTGGCTCACAGAGCTGCACAAAGGTTGGGTTTCTCAGCCCAGCTTGGCACCCAGCCCCACAGGGAGGTGATGGATCCCTTGGGAAGTGCTGTGGGACTGAACAAGCTCTGCAGGCACCACGTGGAGACAACCAGGCACCCAAAGGTGCCACAAGGAGCAAGCAGGAGGCTGCCTTACCGTTGGGAAGTCTTCCAGCACCTGCCTGTCCTTCTCCTTGCTCTCTGTGTACTTCCAGTCTGGTTGGTAGAGATGGGAGTGGAACTCGTGCAGCATCGGGACCTTGACATCCAAGGGGATGCTCATGTCATCCTCTACAGTGTCCAGGGCACGGAGAACCAGGTAGAAAATACAGACTGCATGTCTGGGAGGGGAGAAAAAACAGCAATCATGACTGGGATTGCCTATGGGGGAGGACAAACAGCTGGGACTAACCACAGAACCTCTGGCAGAGGCACTTTGAGCTTGACATGACACACACTGGCACTGCCAGGTCCTTGGTGCCTTTGGAAGATACCAGCCAGGTTAGGAAATCCAGGATTCTCCCTCATAAGGAGAACTACAGCATGACTTTGGGCTTTCTAGGATGTGTATCAGGGAAGATCCAATCCCACAGGCAGGCCCAGCTCTCACCTGGACCCAGAGGACAGAGCCCAAAGCCAGCTTATTGGGAAAAGCAAATGTAAAATAGGGAAGGGGGAAAAAAAATCATTTTCCCTCCTCTGTACACTTTTTATCCAGCTGGGGGGGAATAAAGGGGTCACATTGTGCCACAGGAACATTAGGACTGGCAGGAAGAGCCAAAACCACCCTGTATTTTATACCTCCATGCACAGGACGCTGGAGGCAGCCCATGTGTCCCAGCATCCCAGCAGGAGACTGCTGCAGAGCCACCTCCTCTCCTGCTCCCACCACCCCTGCCTTCCTTATCCCTGCTTCCTTCCCCATTCCCTGCCTTCCCCATTTCTGCTTCCACATTTCTGCAGCTGAAGGAAAAAAAAAAAAAACAACCAAAAAACAAACCAACCAAACAAATCCTCATGGCAAGAAATACTGTTGGCAACTCCAGGATTTATATAAAATAATCCCCAGATCTCCATAAGCACAGGGATATACGTCAAGGAGACAAGGCATTTATTAATTGTTTAACAAATGGAAAGTAGCTTGAGCTACTTAAATGCTAATTACCAGGTGACAGTGCTGTCCTCCTGGAATGACAACGTGCAAGCAGAGATTAGGCATCCAGGGAAAACTGGCTTGCTCTCAGTGCTCTCAGAGGCAATACTGTTAAATTTGGCTTTTTTTTCCTTGATTAACTGGCAATTTAACACCTCTGTCAAACCACATGAGCAGCTCCCTCGTGCTCCTGTTCCTTTGCAAGACTGAGTTTTTCCATTCCAGCTGGGCTGCAAACGTTCATCCAACAGGATGCAAGTGCCCAAGGCTCCAACTCACTTCCAGGAGCCACCAAGAAAGGCAGAGCAGAACCTGAAATGCCATCCCAGAGGCACCTCTCACATGGGCATCATGCCCAGGGAAGAGCCAGCAGTAATTCCAGAGCCTGGCACAGTTAAAGGACTTATTTAGCCCCAATTCTGCATCCAGACCTCACCTGCCTCCCTAACTTCCAACACATACTGAATTTAGATTTGCAGCAATTTTGGCAAATCAAAGGGAGAAATACTTTGCTGCGAAGGTGGGGAGGCAACTGGCACAGGTTGTCCAGAGAGGTGATGGATGCCCCATCCCTGAAAACACTCAAGGTCAGGTTGGACAGGGCTGGAAGCACCCACTTCCAAAGAACAAGAGTGGATCTTCCAGAGCTTCCCACCCTGTCCTAGGTGCAGCTCCCTCCTGCCCAATTAAGGAGGTTGCCCTTCTCCTTGCAAGGACATGCAGCCTCTGCTGAACCTTCAGGAATGGATCCTGAAGAGTCCCAGGGACAGGCAGGACCATGAAGCTGGCAGCAGAAAGGCAGGAGCATCTCTCTTCTCCTCTCCATGGCCAGGAGAGGAGCTATGAGCTTAGATCATAGCTCTTTTCCACCACCAGCAGTTATGACGCTGTTGGCTCAGCCGTGGATGAAACTGCAGTTTTGAGCCTCCCACCTTCCAAGAAAACGCCCTAAGCATGGAGCAATGAGCTGGACAGGGCTCTGGCCAGCAAAGCAGGTGGTTTAAGGGGCCAAAAAAAACCAAGAAAGGAAGAAACAGACATTTCAGCTCAACTAGCAATACCCTGCCTGGCCAGGGAAGCACTGCTCCAAGCGCTCCTCCAGAAGTTCCCCATTTTCCAGCAGCCCCTCCTGGGATGCTTGTGTGTAACCACAGGGGCTCAGCTGAACTCCCAGATGGGGTCAACATCAATTCAAGCACTTTTCTGATCCAGCAAATTTAATTCCTTCTGTAAGGCTGCTGCTCTGCCTCTTTCTATATCCTCCCTATTTTGTGTTTCCCTTGTTTGTCCCTAAATTCTCCAGTGGAGCTTTGAAAATGAGTCTCTCCCGATCCACTACTGAGCCAGCTGTAATCCAACCACCATCCCTGCCCAGCTGTGGGTTGCAAAGATCCAGCAAGAGCATTTTTAGGATGCCAGGCAGAAGTTTCTGTGCCCTGAAGGGTGATCCTGATCCCAGCAGCCTGCACTGCGAGGATTAAAGGACAAAAAAGACAGACAAGGAAAACTGCAGGAAGTTTGAGGCAAGCACAGGGCAGACACAGGTTTCAGAGTGTTTTCTAAATTTTTTTTTTCTTAATTCCTGCACAGAAAAAGCACGGAAAATAAAAAGCTTAATTCTTGGCCCCACTTGTACTTTTCCATGCAATTCCAGCCAAACCACTGAACTTCTCTGGCTTTCCTGTCAACCAGGCTGCAAACACCGTTTCATAAACACTGGACACAGCTATGGGGCACCCTCCAAAAAGCCAAGCCAGGGCTCAGAAACCCCACAGATCAACTTGTGTTTGGGATGGTGCCTGTAAGTGCTCGGCAGAGCCATTGGATGTGTCTGGAACAATTTCCAGCACCCTTAAATTTGATCATTGATCCAGTCTGGGATTAACTGGGGGTTGACAAACTGAAATCAGTAATTACCAAATGAATGTAATGAATTATATGGAGAATAAATACACAGCACGAGGCCCACAGGCCAGCTGAGCTTTACATCCTCTGCTACTATTTCCATCTGAAGCTTTCCTGCACGGGGCAGCAAAACTTGAACAGCAAAACATGAGTGTGCAACGAACCCCTGGCGACAGCTGCACAGGTTTTGAGGCAGCTGCTTCCAAAAGCACCTCCCAGGCAAGGCCCAGACCTTGAGGCAGCCCCAGGTTTTTCCTCACCTCCTCCCTCCAGCCTTTTGTCCAGCACCAGCCTTGGCACTGCCAGGACACATTCCCAGGGTGTCACACACGGCGCAGGGCCAGGCCCTGTGTTTAACAGTCTGCAGGCCAGGAGGCTCAGCCCAGACACTCAGTTTGGGGAGGGATGTGGTGCAGAGGGGGCATGTGGTACAGCCAGCTGGGACGTGAAAAACCCCACGTCCTGCTGCGCGGAGTGGGGCTGAGCTGAGTGAGTCCTGATGGGAGAGGGAGCGTGTCCCAGCAGCTCCACTAGAGAAAAATGGTGTTTGAGGGCACTGCACGAGCCACCTCCTGCCAGCTCTGGTATTGGGGGCATCACACCCAACACCTCCTGGGGAGAACCGATATTGGGGGGCCACTGCACTCCTTGCTCCCCAGTGGCATTGTACCCATCACCTCCCAGGGAGGAAAATTCCCCCCACCACCTCCAGGGGATTCCCGGTGTCAGGGGGGAAGCTGCATCCACCCCCTCCCGAGGATCCCCAGTGTTGGGGTGGCATCCCATCTGCCACTTCCCAAAGCTCCCCCATGCCACAGGGTCACCGCACCCCCTCCCCGCGCCCCCGCTGTCCCCCCGCTCACCGCAGCTCTCCGTCCAGAGCCTGGATGACGGCGGCGAAGCTGCGGCTGGTCTGGTTGAGGTACCGGTAGCAGGTTCGGAGGCCACATCCCAGCGAGTTCTGCGGGCAGAGCGGGGCGCGGGGCGCGGGTTGGAGGCGAGGGGCGGCGGGCGGCGGGGCCGGGGGCG
>VZTN01027991.1:109023-147144 GCA_013400515.1 Erpornis zantholeuca
GGCCGCTCCGCCCCCGGCCCGAAACCCGCCCCTTAACCCGCCCCGTCCCGTGCCCGGAGACGCTGCCATGTACGGACAGGGCCGGGGCCGTGCGACATCCGGAGCCCCGGGGATGCGCGCAGGGCACCGGCACCGAGCAATGCAAGGGATGCTCGGAGCTGGTGGGATGCGTGCAGGTACGGGCACCGAGCAACGCATGGGAAGTCTGATGCCAGTGGGATGCTCGGAGGGTACCGGCACCGAGAAGTGCAAGGGATGCTTGGAGCCGGTGGGATGCTCGCAGGGTACCAGGACCGAGCAATGCACGGGGCGCCTGAAACCGGTGGGATGCTTAGGGAAGCACCGGGATTGGGAGATGCCCAGTGTTAGTGCGATCCACGCAGGGTACCGGCACCGAGCAATACACGGGGCGCCTGAAGCCGGTGGGATGCCCGGAGCCGGTGGGATGCACGCAGGGTGCGAGCAATGCAATAGGATGCCCGGAGCCGGTGCAACGCCGGGAAGCACCGAGGCCACACACAAGGCGCACAAAGCCGGGCGGTCCTATACACGCTGGACATGGGACGGTCACCCATGGCAACGCCGCATCCACGCCCGGACATGACAGTCTCTCCCCCTCCCGTACCCCGCTCCCCACCGGGGGCACCGCGCACCGGCGACAGCGAAGCGCATCCCGCCGCCCGCGCATCCCTCGCCCGCTCACCGTGTCCATCCGCGGCATGACGGCGCGGTAGCCGCCCATCTTAAAGCGCAGCAGGTTGTAGATGTCCTCNCCATATCGCTCGGTGGGGCGGACGCGGCGCCGATTGGCGAAGGAGCGCTCGCACCAGGGCAGCGCCAGCCAATAGAAAGGCGGCGCGGCTGGTGTGACGGCCGGCGGCGAGCGCTGATTGGCGGAGGCGCGCGTCGGCACAGGCGGAGCGGGAAGGAGCCGGCGGCCTCTCGTGTGAGCGTGAGGGGAGCGGCAGCGCCATGGAGGCAGGGGAGGGCTGGGGTAGGAAGAGCGCTTGAAGACCTTCCAGTTCCAACCCCCTGCCACGGGCAGGGACACCTTCCGCTATGCCAGGTTGCTCCAAGCCCCATCGAACCTGGCCTGGAAGGAATGGGACGGCCACAGCTTCTCTGGGAATTCCATCCCAGCCCCTCACGATCCTCACAGGGAAGAACTCCTTCGTATGATCCCATTTAACCCTGTCCTCTGGCAGCAGTAAGCCATTTCTCCTTGTCCTGGCCCTCCAGGCCGTCATTCCAAGTCGCTTTCCAGCCCTCTTGGAGCCCCTTTAGGCACAGGATAGGGCTCTGAGGTCTCCCTGGCTCCTTCTCCAAGCTGGACACCCCCAGCTCTGAGCCTGTCTCCAGAGCAGAGGAGCTCCAGCCCTTGGAGCAGATCTCCATGGCCTCCTCCGGACTTGCATCAACAGTTCACATCCTTCCTGTGCTGAGAACCCAACAGTTACCCAGCTCCATCTCCATCCTTCAAAGTGCAAGATTTGGCTTTTGGGTTTCTCTGTGGGTGGTTTTCTTCCAGAAGTTGGACTTTGATCATTATTGTGGGTTCCTTCCAAATCAGGATATGCTGTGATTCTTTTGTTTTGGAAGGGCACTGAAAGGGCACTTTGCCAACACCCTACAGAAGGTGTTAACCACTCTTTTTGGCCCCATAACACCATTAATTGGTTTATTCAACAATTCCATAACCTGCAACCACCCTAGGGTGTTGCAATTCACAGGGGAGAGGTTGTGCAAGTCTTGCCTGGGAAACAGCTGCCTATGATGGAGGTGTTTACCTCCAGCATTCCCACTGATTTGCAATCCACCTTTAAATGCAATTTCCATTAATGAGAACCCTTAGACCACTGGGGAAAGCTGCTGGTACCATTCTCTACAGGCAGCACCTGTTAACCAATTCCAGGCACCTGGATTTGCCCTGTACACCTCAGCTTTTAACCAAGAAACTGCCAGAAAGGACACACTTGTGATGAATATCACAAATTCTAATTCCAGCTTTTATTTTTTTGCTCAAGCCAACAAGTTATTATTACAATAAACTCAAATCCAGGGAGAGAGGACAGCATCAGTTCCTACCCAGTGTTTAGAGACACAGTTCTATTTCCAAACCTTTCTGCTTTCAGGTTTCCTTGGAGATCCTGAGTTTTATGCAATCCCTGTCACAAGATGTATTTTTAATTTTTTTAATTACTTCTACAGCGAGATGTGGAATTGGCAGTTTGCCACAAAGCTGAAACCTGTGGGTGCAGAGATGAGCTCCACCAAGCCCTGCTGACATATATTTTGTCTACACTGACACGGAAGGAGGGAGCTGTTCCTGTCAGATCTGACACAGAGAACAGCCTCTCATGTTTAACCACACCTGTGTTTCACAGCCCACAGGTATCCAGCTCCAGACAGAGGCAGGATTATTTAATTCCAAATTAATCACACTGTTTAGGCAGAGGGACATCCTCTGTTTTGCTGACTCCTCCAGGGTCAAGGGACAGGGTCACTTCAGACCACAGCAATCCCCTGCTCAACCCTTTACACTTCCCATCCACTGCCTCCTGAACAGGGCGACAAAAACACCTCAGAACTGTCACACTGTCTACACTGTTGTGTCGCTGTGACAAAAAAAAACAACCAAAAATATGACAGCCACTTTTTCCCTTTTCTGCAGCTGCTCAGGGGACCTGGGACCTCCAGTGAGCACTTAACTCTGCCAGATCCCTAAGGACCAAACCCAACAGCCTCAAAATAACCACAGAGACCTTCTAGGACAACAAAGAGCATGGATGGAGACACCACCCAGCACCCTCCAGGACTAGTCACTCAGTGACTGGGGAAGGGTCCCCATCCCCTGGCAGCACTGCAGGCTGGCCCTGAGGGCACCACCACGTAAGTCTCTTGAAGCCACCCACGGGTCCAAAAGTCCCCTTCATCAGGGCATGTCCCAGGGGACACTGCTCCTTCTGGTACACCTGGGGGTGCAGCCCTTGGCCACGCAGTTTGTTGTGCAGCCACTCAGAGCTGAACTGAACGGCGCAGTCCAGCAGATGCTCCAGATCTGAGGGAGCCAAGAGGGAGCCTGGTGTTAATGGGTAGATCCCGGCCAGATACAAGATCTCATTCTTAATGATGTTCCCTGGAAAGGGTCAGAAACAAGGAGACTATAAGGATATTTCTAATCAAGGTAATGCAGGCTGCTGGCTCCAACCTGTGATTTCTGCCGCAAGGATCATGGCCAGCAACACCATTCCCTGCACAGGGCTGGCCTACAAAGAGGAGGCTTTGAGCTGGGATTAGGCTGGAAGAGGTTCTCCTCCCTCTACCCTTGTTACAGACCTTGAAGATGACCACATGCCCTCAGCTGGACCAACCAGAAACTGTTAAAGACATGCACTTCTGGGTCTATGGACATCCCACCCACCTTCCTCTATTTCCCCTTCTGCCACTATTCCCTGGAACTCACCCAGCCCTGAAAAACATCTTTGGTCCAGGAGGGTGTAGCAGATGGGATCGGGTACACGGAGAGCACGGAGGGCTCGGCCACGGTGGAATTCCACAGACAGGATGTCGGAAGCAGGATCAGACCTCGGAGAGGAGCACCAGAGCATCCGGCAGTTGTAGAAAACAAGGAAGCCTCCACTCTCAAAGTGCAGAACCAGCCTGGAAGAAGCCAGGAAGTTGAAGTCTCTCATCAGAAACATTTCTGAACTTGTTATACTCTGTAGCTGGCCATGGTCTCAAGGCAAGGTGGCCTCTTTAATGATTTGAGCCATGAAACCTGGTGGTGAACACACACAACTAGTGGAAAGCTTCTCTTTCTGCTGCCCTGTAACCCTGGATGACCAAGGCTCCAGCAGGACAGTCCCACAAATCAGAGAAATGGATGTTAAAAGTAGCACACATAACTGTGTGTTAAAATACTTGTGTAGAAATAAAATCATCCTTCAAAAAATACAGAATCGTAGAATGGGTTGGGTTGGAAAAGAACCCAAAGATCATCTTGGGCCACCCTCTCCCATTGGCAGGGACACTCTCCACTACCCCAGGTTGCTCCAACCCTGGTCTGAGCTGGCCTTGGACATTTCCAGGGATGGGGCAGCCACAGCTTCTCCAGGACACCTGTTTCCCCTTGCTCTGTACAATTCCAGTGGGATATAGGACACAAACCATAGCCATGTTTTCAATTCACTGCTGCCTTCAACAGCATCACTCCAGCCTGTGATTCCAGCTGAGACATTTGCTGTTTATCCAGGGCTTTTTAAAAAACACATATTTGGGAGAAACTGGCATTTTTAGGGCATGATTCAGCCTGGCATCCTAAAATTTCACTCTTTAAGATAAAATCTTAGCAGAACTGGTACTGTGATCCCCAGGCTGGCAGGCGACACGCACAGCCTACAATTTCACTGGGGATTCTCTGGTTGAACACACCCCACACCCACTCATGCCATCTCTTGTGCTTTAGCATGTATCAAGAGAAAAATCAAGGCTAAGACCATCTCCACACAAATTTGGTTTGGGAGAAAAAAGGCAGGGAGAGAGAAAATTCCATGAAATACCTGGGCACGGGGTCCTTCCAGTCCCCCCTTTTATTGGCTCTCTTTGCCCTTGAGAACTCGCTTGCCCGGACACTGCCGTACATGCCAAAGTGGATGCGCAGCCAATTGCCTGCACCCTCAGCTCCATCTGGGGCTTCAGATCTTGAGTGCTGGGGTTCCTGCAGCTCCTCATCCTGGGAATGGGGATGTGGAGCACAAATCTGTTGTTGCCTTCCCTGGGCAGGACAATGTGCCCCACAAGCAGCCTCTCTTTGCAGCGCTGTCTCTTCTGCGGTTGGCCCTAAGGGACCTTCAGGTGCCACAAATGCCAGGTACAAGTTCTTCCCATGAACCTGAGAAAAGAGGTGGGATGTACTGGTGATCCATAAAGGATCATAGAATTCCAGAAAGGCTTGGATGTGATGTTAAGGATGATCTCATTCCAAATCCCCAGCCATGGGCAGAGACATCTTCCACTAGACCAGGTTTCTGTCCCCATCCAATCTGACTTTGAACACTCCCAGGGATAAAACCTCTGGCTGTTTCCATACAAGGGACTATTTTCTACAGCCTCTGTTAGAGGGCACATGACCCCACCCTGACCATGGGATTTGTCAGCATCCAAGCCATTCCCATCAGAGCTCAGGTCATCCTTGCAGATTCCTTTATTTGCTTGCCTGAAGCAGAAGCCATTCAGATGCCACTCAAGTCTGAATCCCTCCCAGGGGCTCCCATCAGGGCCACCAGGACAGACATTCAGGGGTTTGAAATTCGTTATCATTGCTTCTGATTCACCTTCCCACTCTGTACTGGGTGCATTTTGTGCTTTTCATTTTGCTCCCCACCTTTAAGCGGAGGTGAGGCTGCACCAGGGTTTGGCCAGGCAGGTCCAAATCAACATCTGGGGGGTGCCAGCCCAATGAAGCCCCAGCAGGACCAACCCAGTGTGAATTCTAACAAGTGCCCAGAGCACAGACACCTCAACTCAGCCAGGTGAAACCCTCAGGGAAACATTCACAGGTTCTGCACCTTCTGTCACCCAGGTGCAGGGCAATAGTGGCTTCCCTCAGACTTGTCATGGATCTGTAAATTCAACTGTAGCACAGCTCACCTGTGAGTCCTGGAGCCTCAGGGCATTCAGGTCATTCACATTGAGCTTCCGGCTGCTCCCTCCCACCTTGGCCACCACTTGTCCCACAAAAGGGGAGATCAGCAGCTGGAACTTCCTCACTGATGGGCCCTCTGGCATCTCCAGCAGCTGCTGAGGGATTAGCTGGTCCTTCTCACACTCTGCCCTAGACTTGAAGGGAAGTTGCAACTCAGAAATACACAAAACATGCTCCTCACCCACATTGTCCTCCTTAAGTCCCTGTGGCAAAGCCCATGAAGACAAATACGTTTATTTCAGGACCAGAGAGGTAGAAGAGTTTCCATCCTACTGGATATATATAATTTATCCAAACACAGCCATGAACAACCTGCTCTAATAGCAGCTTTCACCCCACAAGCAGGAATTTGACCTGGGGAATCTCCCAAAGTCCTTTTCCCTGGGGTAGTGGAAGGTTTCCCTGCCCACATCAGGGCATTGGAAGTAGATGATCTTTAAGGTCCCTTCAACTCATTCTATTCTGTGATTTTATGATTAGTGATCCAGAACCAGCACAGGCCAGTGACCCATCTTTGTCTTGATACAGCATGGGAAGTGCTGCTCCCAAGGAAAGATCAGCCCTGGAATTAGAACATCTCCACCCCTTGCTTTACCCACTACTTGCCCCACTGACTGCAATGGCATGGAACCAGTTGGGGAGCATTCCTACACTCTGCCAACAGCATCTGGGAGCAGAAGGCTCCGGAGGAGGGGGAGATGAAGCAGCACCATCCTGCAGCTCCCTCCAGGAAGTCACACCAATACATAAGGAGTTATTTCTGGCATGAAGCCCCCGTCACTTGCAGTTCTTCTGAGGACTTCTTCTGGCTGTGGGTGTACAAGGAAAGCTCAGTTTGGCTTTCATCCCACAGTGCCAGCTCTCCCTGCAGATTCATCCCACAGCACCAGCGCTGACCAGGGGCTCAGCATCAAACTTCACAGCACTCAGTACAGGGCTCTGAGGCACCTGGCACAGCCCTGAGACAGCTTGATGAGAAAATCAACAGCAATCCTGAGGTCCCCCCCATCAGAAGAGCCATTCCCACCTCATGCCAGCATCTCGGCTTCTCCACTGCCTGAGCTGGCTCAGGGACAGCAGCATTAGCTCAGAGTGACTAAAACCAAAGCCACCAATGCCACACGCCCCTGTTACAGCAGAGGGACATCCTTGGCACGGCTGTGAGGAGCAGCAGGCATGGCAGTAAGGCTGTAAAGGCCTTCCTGTACCGCAGCACAAACCAAATCCCTTTTGGAAGGGCTCAAGAGGAAAACATGTTAGGGAACACCCATTTAATGCCTTAGATCCAGGTACAGATGTTAAGTGGTCATCAAAAGGAGCTTTAGTCCTCTGCCTTCAAGGGCATGTGACAATGACTCACAGGCCCGCTCATTTGCACCCAAAAATTTGCATGTTATGCTGATCAAGAGACAGCTAAGGAGAGCCTCCCGCCAAAGGCACCATCAGCAGTTTGGATCCCTGAAAGCAGCCAGGCACAGGTCATCCAAGCAGTCTGTCTCAAATTTCCAAGCACTAGCTTCATGTCAAGCAGCACAGCCAGAGCCCCAGGACAGCTCACTCAGCGCAGAGCTCACATCCCAGGGAAGTTCATCACTTGCAGAGCTCTGACTGCTGCTGAGTCAGCTCTCCACAGGCTCCTTATGCGGGACTGGAAGTGCTGGGAGCTCTGTGAGGTGATAATGCTCACACTGCCCCAGCTGTAGTCTGACATCAAAGTAACACTCCTCCTCAAGAGGTAAGACTGCCCTTTAGTGCCCCATGACATTTAAAATAACAGTATTTGCTGTCTCTGATTCCCTTGTACCTCCTTATTTCACCTTTTTACTCCAGATGCACTTCAGTCTCATCCAAAACGCTCTGCTCGCCATGGAGGAAGAGCAGGAAAACCATCCTCAGCCTTCTGCAGGGCATAGCACAGCCCACGAGCACGACCACCTGAGCTGGTACCCCTGCAGGTCTGGTGGAGGGAGCCAGGCCTACAGGAGAAATCCTCCCCCTATGTGGGCTCATTTCCCCTCCTTGTGGCTGGACAGCAACCCAGCACCCACAGGGGAAGAGGGCAAGGACAAGGCTACTGGAGCTCACCCCAGCTCTGCCTGCACCCCCACGGCACCATTGTGCACCCAGGGATTGCAGGAAGGGCCCTGTGACCTTACAGCCCCGGGCAAGGCTCCTGCAGGGACTTTAAGGCACAGCTCTGACCCTCCACGTGCACTCAAGGGGTACAGAGCTCCCCACCTTCCCACACTCAGCCAAGCATCCATTTACAGCCATCCTAAAAACAAGAGCCTTGAGCTCCCAACCCCATTCTCACCAACATCTCCCCAGGGCAGTGAAAGCACCCTCAGCACTCCCCCCAGGGCCCACATTCCTGCATACACCTCTCATCCACTGCTCTCCCCGGGCCCACCCTAAGGATCGATTTGGGGAGCAGGCTGGACAGCCTTCCCCCTCCCCCTTACTTCATTGCCTCCCTTCTACTCCTCACAGCCCTTCCTCTGCCCCCAACCACCTCCCACAGCACCCCAACCCACCCTCAAGAGGTCCTCCTACAGCCAAACCCCTTCCACCCACCTCCTTTTATAGGGGAGGGAAGATCCTCCCCACAAATAGCAAGGGAACTCCCCAGTTGGCTGCTGGGGGAGGAACGGGTGGGTTCCAGGTGCTGGCCTCACTCACCACACCAGTCGTACCGGTCTGTAGGAACTGGTTGGACTGGGAAGGAAGCTGGGCACCCTGGGAGGGTGATTGGGTGCTTAAAGGAGGGCTGTGCTCAGCCACCTCCCACTCTGTAGGGGCACAGCCCTTGCTGGCGACCTGATTTTGGCTTGTGGGTGTGTTGTCTCTTGAGTTCAGCTGGAAGCTTTCAGACTGAACGAGGCCTACTGAGTAATACTTAGTGAGAAGACCAAAAAAGCTAAGACATGATGGTTTTTAAGTGCCCCCAAGGGCTTTTTCCTTCCCTGCTGTGTTAGGGGTGTTACCAGTATTGGGGCTTTTCCTCATTTGTATTAAAATCATAGTCACAGACTGGTTTGGGTTGGAAGGGACCTTAGAGATCATCCAGTCCCATGCCCTGCCACTGACAGAGACACCTTCCACTATCCCAGGTTGCTCCAAGCCCTGTCCAGCCTGGCTTTGAGCTGCATCACTGCTGGGTCTGTCACTCTGAGTTAGTCATCTATACTGGCCATCCCAAGCCCTAAAGAAAGGGGCTCTGTGTGGCTCTGGGGCTTGGTGATGACATTCCATCTCCTGCACTGACTCATTGTCTGTGCAATTAATTTAACAAAGATTTTGGCTCTCGTTAATAATTTAATATTTATTATATGAGACATTTATGTAGGACACGGAGTAATGGGTACAAGTTGGGAGAGGGGAAGTTTAGGTTAGATATTAGGAATAAATTATTAACTTTGAGGGTGGTGAGACACTGGAACAGGTTGCCCAGGGTGGTTGTGGCTGCCACATCCCTGGAAGTGTCAAAGGCCAGGCTGAATAAGGCCTTGAGCAACCTGGCCTAGTGGAAGGTGTCCCTGCCCATGGCAGGGGATGGGACTAGGTGAGAGGTCCATTTAAGGTCCCTTCCAACCCCTCAACATTCTATGATTTGGAAAAGCATTTCCACCATGAGGGTGGTCAGACACTAGGACAGGAATGCAGAGGGGTGGTGGGATTCCATCCTGGGGTATGTTCAAAACTTGGCTGAACAGGGCTCTGAGAAACCTGATCTCATATTTTCTGATTTAAAATTCCCTGTAATTCTTTCGTTGTGAGCTCCCTGGGACAGGACCCACTGCACAATTTCTTCTCCAGGTGCATTTCATATGTTCTCAATATCTTTTCATTTATCCCCAGTCTTCTCCAAGAAGCCCATGAGGGTAGACAGAGTCAAGCAGAAATCTTCTGGTTTTATTATCATTGTTTTATTTCCATTAGTTCTAAAGGTGTAGAAGTTACGTGGATTGGTAGCCATACTACTTTATAATAGATATTTTTTTACATCTTTAAATAATTACAGCTTGTTCAGTTGGTTGGTTTCCCTCTCCCCCTTACGAATAAGTGTCTGTTTCCATGAGACCTTCCCAGATGACCTGGGAAGCTTCAAACTTTATACATGGGGAGAAAAACAAAAAGGTTTAACAAAACACCACCCCTGACATAGTCACAGCTTCAGTGTTACATTGAGAGTTGTTGATTGGTTTTAAAGCTCCCTTGCAATATTCCTGAGCTCCTCCTGATTGCACCCTCTCCATCCAAGCCCATAAGATTGCAAGTGATCTGTGGATCTTGTCTGATCAATTTACAAAGAATAACTGAAGTGAATCAAGATATTGCACTTCCACAAAGAGCAAAGATATTTAGAAGTGGTTAAATGACCTTTCTTGGCTCCCTGTCCTGGTTCTCATCTGCCCATCTCCTTTTGGTGGCCACTGAGCCAGTGCCAAGGTCTGGTCTGACACAACCAAACCTTGTGTTGCAAACCCTTCAGCATCAAAGTTTTCATGATTAGGGATGATCTTGAGGGGAACAAATCCCACGGTTGCATTTTTACACATGCTGAGGTGTTTTGCGGGAGTGGGACCTTCCCTCCTGCTTCTCAGGGAAGGGAACCTGGTATGGATCTTGCTGGGTTCTCCAGCAATAAAAGCAATAACAAAACTAATAATTACTTTGCCTTAATGGGTCTCTAATAATTGTGTCTAATTCATTACCAAAGCAGGTTCTAACTGCCTCCCCCATCACAGGCAGGAAGGCAGAGCTCAGGTGGAACCTGGACTTTTGTAAGTGGCTCCCTCCTGCTAGAAGGAGCTGAGTGTCCTGACAGTGGTGGCACTTTAATCCTCTTGTCCTGTGAGTATCCCTTTGTCATATCTGGAGTTTGCCATCCTGTGTTGGCCATCCCAGCCCCTACCTGCAAGATGTGGCTCTGAGTGATTCCTGGGCTTGGAGACCACGTTCAGCCTCCCACAAGGACTCATTACATGGGAATCCCCAAATCTGAGCAATTAATTTGCCAAAATTTTTGGAAAAAAATCCAGCATGAGAGTGGTAAAACACTGGAACAGAAACCCAGAGAGGTGGTGGGATTTCCATCCTTAGTAATATCCAAAAGTTGCCTGAACAGGGCCCTGGGAAACCTGATCTCATCCCTTCTGATTTAAATTATTCTGTTATTTGATCATTAGAAGCTCTGAAGAAGAGGACCCATCAACTATGGTGTGTCCGTACCCCACCTGAAATGGTGATGCTGCATCTGAGGTCAGTCTCTCACCATCTTGGTATCAGTGTTGGCCTGAAAAAGACAAATTCTTCTGGGCCAGCAACAGCTCTACAACAGTTATGGGTGGTTGAAAAGAACCACAGAACCTGGTGTATCCGATCTTCTGCTTCTGGTGCAAAAGCAGGGGCTAAAGAGCTAATTTCTACCCCTACAGAGTTGTCCTCTACCCCTAAAGCTGTCCTCACTGCCCCCAAAGCTTCACCTTTTGAAAGCAGATGTCTTGTTCTGTTAGCAGGGACTTGTAAATGCTTCTCTCTCTGTTTCAATAATTGTTTTTCAGGCTCTGAGGAAGGCTGAAAACCAGTTTATAAATCTCTACCAAGAGGGCATAAGGCAGACTTATGTTCTGCAGGGATTTTTCCCTCTGGCATTACAAGCAGAGCCCTTTCTGGCATCTCTGAGTGGGTTTTAAGGGCAGGAGAAAAATTCCACTGGGGAATTTGGCTTTGAGGGAAGAAGGAGGAGCACAGCAATAAGGGAAGGTGGACAGAACCACTGTGAGCCTCCACATGGGAAGAGAAATGGGAGGTGTTGTTGGTCTGGACTTTAGCTGCTCTCTAGGAGGCTCTACTCCCTCTTGGGCTTTCCAGGGTAGTTCTGGGTATCTCAAAAGTTGGCTTGAGCCAAGCAGCATTTTGTAGTGCAGGTTGCTGTGTTATGGCCAGGAATTCACAGCCAAATCCCAAGAGAGCTCAACTGCCATTTACAAAGGGATTTACTTCAAGAAAGAGTTTGGGTAAAGATCTTCCTGCCAATGGAGAAACACCTTGGTGTTTTCACCTCAAATTCATACTTTTCGGTGCTATTTGTGGCCTCTTCTCTGAAGCCTAGCAGGTCTGAACAGAATCACAGAATTTTATTTATTCATGTTTCAGTAGTGTATTTCCCTCATGTGTAATTAGCACTAATGAGGCTAAACACTGCCTTAGCTCCACAAGTGGGAGTGGGAACTGGTGTAAACACCATCCAGCCATTCCCATGGCATCATTGCCATGGTGCTTTACTCTAGGGAATGTGGAGGCTCTGTCACTCCTCCAAAACCCTGCAAATCTGAGCTGTGGAGAGAATGGGGAATGTGAGAGGGTCCAGGACTCTCCAGTCATAACCAGTCCAGTTGAATCCTTCTCCTTAGAGAAGCTTTTACACCACCAGGAGGGAAAGGGTGAGTTCAAACAAAGACAACACAATGCCATTCTTTTGTTTCAAACCTCTCCGTGGCTCTCCTCTTCACCAAGCCATGTGCCTTAGTGTTTGTGTGGAAAAACATTCCTTGTGGGAATGTTGAACAGTAGGAGACAGAGGGTGGTGCATTCGGGAGGGATGCACAATCCCCCTTAGAGATTTTTCACTTCATAGTCCCATACTCGAGTTCTGGGTGCAGGGAGGGAAAGAGAGGAGCTGGGAAGGCAAGAAGGGTTACAGAGCTTGGGAGCACATGGAAACAAGAGAAAAGAATCTTGCAGGATGAGGTCTCCCAGAAATTCTCTGCATGGACAGGCAAAGCTGTCCTTCCTTGGAAATGTTGATGCAAACGTCATGGGAAGCATCTGGTGAAGCACTTGGACTGCCCAGGGGAGCTGTGGCGTCTGCAGTGCTGGAGTTTGAGTTTGTTAAGCCAGAGACAGAGCAGTCAGGACTGGATTAGGCAGAACTGATCCCAGCAGGCTCTTAGCATCTCTTCCAACTCCATTTGCCAGGATTCCCTGGTATCCAAGAGCCTTATGGGCAAGCAAACAGATGAGTCTTGTTTAATGGAGTTGTGCTTCTCTTGCAGGCAGGCAAGTCTGTGCACATGCTTGGTAAAGAAAACGGCCCCTGCCACCTCCAGTAGGGGCTGAAGCCACTGCTTGTTGCAAAAAGTGAAATCCTAAAGGATTAGATGTGGGAAATGGTCACGAGCCATCTGTTAGGGGGACAGTGGGCACTCACAGTACAGCCAAGGTAAGGGACAGTCAGATTTCATCCGTGGCATCCAAACCAACAGGAAAATAGGCAAAATAATTAAATTATCTGTCTGAAAAGCAATGGCACAGCAGCATTAGAAGAGCATCTTTCACTTGCTGTGCTCTTGAATCATTTCTAAGCCTGGCTTGTCACTATCCATCAGGGCAGAGCCCAGCCATTTCCTCCAGGATTTGATGACCAGCATGGATCTCATCTACCTTCTTCCAGAAGGTTCCTTCTTCCAAAATCCCTCTTTGACTTTGGACAGACCTACTCCAGGCTCAGCCAACAACCTTTTGGAAACACAGTCCCACGATTTCATAGTGATAAATAGGAAAGGAGTTACTATTAAATACAGACATTCATGAGCTTTCCAGACCATCTAGGAAAATGAAGACAATGCTCTACATGTGTGAGCTGAGGAGGAAGGGGGATGTCTTTTTTTCTCTGCCCTACATCACATCAATCCACTAAAACCACTAAAGAATCTCTAGTGAAGTCTATTCAGCAAGCTGTCCTGGAACTGGCTCTGTTTGGTGGAAGATCACTGAATTTGAGTCATGAGAAGATGGTGGCATTTTCTTCTGTTCAGGAAAAGAATGGGTGGGAACAGAAGAAGAGTCTCTGCTCCACCATTGTCTGAGTCTTAAATGCCAGATATTGTTAAATAAAACTCAAGAACCCTGTCCATGTCTGTGTTTCTGGCTGTTTCATAGTAAGTGGTAACAATCAGAGAGGCTCATTTAAAGTGGGGAAAAAAAAGGCTTCAATGAAATCCTTGAGTTACTTTGAGATTTGAGTCTTCTCCGTTCATTTCATAAGCACTCCCCTACACCTTGGATAAGTTCTCTTTACCTCTTTGCTGGAACATCTCACAAGGGGAGAGAAGGCAGGAGAGCAGGGGAGGTGAGAGACAACATTGACTTGATGATTACTTGGCATCTTCTTCATCTCTCGAGCAGATCAGCCTGGAGTTCATAGGGAAAGGGCCAGGTTATGCAGTTATGATGTCCCCGTGGTTCTCAGCCAGCACCAGGCTGTTCCAGGAGTCCTGTTTGGAGCTGGTTTGGGGAGATTGGCTCATGGCTGACTGGTAAGCCTGCGGGGAAAGCTTCAGAGCTGAGATCGCAGGGTGGATGGATGATCCATGTCCGGACATGGCAGAGACTGAGAATGCCTATGGAAAAAGGAGAATGCTGTGAAAAAAGCTTCAAACCTTAGGGGACCATGTGAACCCCTTTAGTGAGAGCTGGTGCTATTGTAAAAATGTGTGTGGATTTGGTGCGGGGCTGGAGATTGCAGCCTATGCAGGATACTTTGGGCAGGCTCTTTCCTTTTCCTTCTAATTCTAGAAACACAGAATGATTTGGGTTTGAAGAAACCTTAAGCTTCATCTTGTTCCAAGCCCCTGCCATGGGCAGGGACACCTCGCACTAGCCCAGGTTACTCCAAGCCCTGTCCTACCTGGCCTTAGATACTTCCAGGGATCCAGGGGCAGCCACAGCTTCTCTGGGCAACCTGTGCCAGGGTTCCCCACCCTCACAGGGAAGAATTTCTTCCTAACATCCAATCTAAACCTGCTCTGTCAGTTTGAAGCCATTGCCCCTTGTGCTGTCACTCCAGACCCTTGCAAATAGTCTCTCTCCATCTTTCCTGCAGCCTCCCTTCACATGCTTAAGTACTTAATTAAGGTTTTGAGGATGTTCTCCCCATCCTATTTCCCTTTTTTGTTTCTCTCTGCCAGCACCTCCCCTCAGTACCTGAGAAACAGGGCTGGGGTGCCCGTAGTGAGATGAGAGCCCGGGTTCTGTTTTGATGGGGCGCATTTCCTCGGTGGTCGTGGTGCTGCTGCTGCTGCTGCTGGTGGAGCTGGTGGTCGGGGTGAGACTCTCGCTGCTGGATGGGCCTGGGAGAAATCAGGTGGTAAAAAAGGCTCTTTCCAAAGACCTTTCAGCACAGAGCTCCGCCCGCCCACCCAGAAGTTAGTGTGGTAAAAAATAAATTAAGAACTAGTTGGAAGGATATTGGGGTGTTTAGACATCCTCCATTTTTTTGAAAATCGGCCTGTTTTGTCACTGGGTCTCTGACTTGCAGGGCACTGTGGTCAGAAACACAAGTGCACACACAAATCCACACATCATAACATTAATTCCTTCTTTCAACACTTACCTGCTGGTGCCTTTGTTTTGTTAAGGTTCTTAGGCTTGCGTTTCCTCGTCTGAATTCCCTCTTTTCTCATGGCTAAAGGCCTTGGGACCTGTGGATCCAATAGAAAAGCATATTGGTTTCTGAATGTCCTTAAGGTCATCTGAGAGAACGTGATTCCAGTTCTAACTTGTGGTTGAGCTGTTTTAATTGAAAGCAAGATCAAGATGGAGCCCAAATTCCCTGGTCAAGAGAGATTCAAGATGTGCATCCAAATGGGAATAGGAAGAAAGTTCACTCCATGGTTCTGAGTGTTTTAGGGCCAGAAGGGAAGAACAGCTCATCTGATTAACTTTCCTGTTTAACTCAGAGCAGAAACATCTGTCTGGCTTATACCTACTTTTTGGAAAGGTATTAAACCTATGTGGGGTGACTTCCCTTAGGAGCTTATCCCACTGAGGTGCCTAGAAAGACACTGGGATTTCTAGGAAGACAGTGAGACTTCCCCTCGTCCACCATAACTTCCAGCTTTGGCCTGACCCTGTTGAATGTTCTGTCATCTACTCTCAAGCACTGGACATCACCAAGAGCATCTTTAGTCAGGCACAAACTCTTGAAGCAAGGAATGCAAAATGTAAAGCAGTTATTTATTGCCTTATATGATTTTTTTTTCCATATGTAAAGGTGTATAAAAACCCTGGGAGCAGCAGTCATAGAACAGGGAATAGTTTGGGTTGGATGGGACCTTAAAGCCCATTTAGTTCTAACCCTTCTGCCATGGGCAGGGATGCCAGTGCCATGAGGAACAGAACAGGGGACTGCCACTGAGCAATCACCAGGGTGTTGAGGGCTTCTGTCTCTCCCATGGGGGTGGGCCCATCGCCACTGAGTGATGGGAGAAAAGCTGGAAATTTATATCCTGACTTCCTGCTGTGCCTTGGACTCCAGCAGGACTCTTCTAGATATGTCAGGTATGACATCAATACATGAAGCCACCACTGGCAGGAAGATCCTATCTGTGTGAGGAAAGTCACCCATCAGTCCCTGACAAGTTTACGGCCAAGCCTTAGCTGGGATCTGCCAGCTCATGTGATGGAGCTCAGCCCTTCTTTGTGCTTCTGACTTGGCTTTTTACCTAAAGTGCCTGAATTTATGTGGAAAGAATCTAGACCTGGTTTTGCTAGGACCTAATTAGTGAATGAGAAATACCTGGTGTGCACCCCCCACGGCAGATATAAACACAATGTAACCTTGAGGGGGACTAAACCCGAGGCACAGCAGGAAAAACAGCTCCAGGAGAGCGCAGAGGTGTGCAAAGAACCCAGCCCCCAGCCTGGTGCCACGGACCCCCTCCCACGGCGAGGATTTACCCCGTGGAGCTTCATGTAGAGTCCGCAGGCGTTGCAGACAGGCTCCCCCTCGGCGTTCCTGCGCCAGAGCGTGGTGGTGGTGGTGTGGCAGTTGGCGCAGGAGAGGCCAACGCGGCGAGATGCTGACTGTGGGGAGCAAGGAGACACGTCAGACCTGCAGTGCCCTCACCAGCAGCGCTCCCCGTTCCAACCAGCCTGCTCCAGCACGCCTTGGGGTTCCCTCTGCTTCTTGGCCTCTCTTTATGCCCCTTTGCAGTTGTCCAGCTACATCTTTCTGCCCCTCATGCCTTTCCGCTGCCTCCAGGAGGTCTCGGCTGTCCTGAGGCATCTCAGATGGTGCCAGAGACATGAAATAGAATCATTAAGGTTGGGAAAGACCTCCAAGATCACCAAATCCAACCTGTGAACGATTTCCACCTTGTAAACCAGTCCAGACAGTGAGTGTCACATCCAGCCGTTCCTTGGACACCTTTGGAGATGGGGATTCCACCCCCTCCCTGGCCAGCCAATTCCAATGCCTGACCACCTAAATTCTTCCTGATGTTCAACCTGACACAGCTTGAGGCCATTTCCTCTGGTCATGTGCCTTGTTCCCTGGGAGCAGAGTCCAAACCCCACCTGGCTGAACCTCCTGTCAGGAAGTTGTGGAGAGTGAGGTTCCCCCTGAGCCTCCTTTCTCCAGAATCCCACATCACCTGAACAGATGCCCAGATCTCCTGCAGGTCTGGTGGCAGCTTAGAGACTCCCTGCACATGTACACACCTACACTAAGGTGTCTGGATCTCAGACCTTCCTGATTTTTCCAGCTCCCGAGCCCTTCACCTTCCAGGCAACGTGGCTATCCCCAAAAAATGTTACCATTGCCATAAATGTTACATATTCCTTTGTAGTATGTTGCTCAAGGACCTTGAGGGGAAGATTAAAAAAAAAAAGAAGCTTCCAGCAGCATTTTTCTCCTCTAGACTAAGGGGGATAATTAATAGGAATTCTCACTAATGAATTAGTGCAGTGAGCAGACCCGAAGTTCCCTTTCTGGGTGAACTGGTTTAGTCAGGCTCATAAGTCCAGAGGAGAAAGCAGCAGGCTTGAAGGCATATAAAATACAAGTTTTGAGCCAGGAAGCAAAGTGGAGGTGGAGGAAAAAAATATGCCACATCCTCCACACCCTCCTGACTCTTCCCATCATCCTTCAAAGCTCAGGCCTTAGAGGCTGGCAAATGAGAGAGGGAAGGTCCTGGGTGCCGGGGTGAGATCAGTCTGTGTCTGGAAAGGCTTTTCACAAGAGGGCGCTGGGTGCCCGTGGCTGCTGGCAGCGCTCAGGCTGCCGGTGTCACTTCTGTCGCTTGCCGGGGACGGCGGGGTTTGGGTACAGACAGGGCTGAGCGATGCCGAGGGCAGGGCAGGGTGGGGATGGAGCCTCGTGGAAAAAAGGGAGTGCGGGAACCTGGCTCTCGGGGGTGGCTGGGTGGCTGCTTTTAGCTTGGGTTCATGATCATAGAATGTTATGGAATTGTAGAATGTTGTAGATTCATAGAATTTTAAGAGATTAGAAGGAACCTTAGAGCTCCTTTTGTCTCAACCACCTTCACTATCCCAGGTTGCTCAAGGCTTTATCCAACCTGGCCTTGGACACTGCCAGGGATCCAGGGGCAGCCACAGCTTCTCTGGACAACCTGTGCCAGGGTCTCACCACCCTCACAGGGAAGAGTTTCTTCCTAATATCCCAACTCACCCTGCCCTCTGGCAGTTTGAAACCATTCCCCCTTGTCCTGTCACTCTTGGAAAATAGTCTCTCTCCACCTTTCCTGCAGGCTTCCTTCAGGAAAGCAGGAATTAGGTCCACCCAAGGCCTTCTCTTTTCCAGGTTGAGCAATCCTGTTCCTGTCCCTCAGATTCCTTGTGCATACCCCACCCTGACCCTAGAGACTTTGGGATGCCCTGACCTGTCCTACAGTGGGGGCTTCACTTCACCCAACGGATCTGGGAGCAAAGTATCCAAAAAAAGGTATCCAGAAAAATCACCATGAAGTGAGGAGGTCACCCAGCAGTGACCAGGGACCCCTGTGGATAAAAGAAGGTGGACTGGTACTGTCTTGGAACTGGAGAGAGTTGCCATTCCTCCTAAAATGCCTGCAGGGATACTAAAGTAAAGACTGGCTTTTGCTGAAGCAACCCCACAAATCCCAAAATCACCCTGTGTCCTACAGCCCCTTCCACTGCCAGGCTGAGCGTCTGGAGAGCTGCTCTGGGCGGCACAAGGTCTTGGAGTGTCCCAAGCATGAGAAAATCTTGTTTCGAAAATCTGGACCTCAGCTGGGCAGATGGAGTTGAAACACCCCTGGCATCTCCAGCTGGCCGAGGTCTCTCTGCCTCCTCCTGGCCCCACGTGGGTGATGTTGACTTACCAGCCTCCTCTGGGGTTTGAACAGGGGCCGGTTGATGCCGTTCATCTTGTGGTAGAGCCCGCAGGCGTTGCAGAGGTAGTGCCCCGTGCCGTCCCTCCTCCACAGCGGGGTGGACATGGCCCCACAGTTGACACATTCTCGTCCCTCGGAATAATCGTCAAAAAATTCTGCTGCCAGGATGGGAGAGAAGGGAAAAGACTCGGTTAATTAGGCAGCCATATATTTAATTGCTATTAAATTATTATTTTTATCTCAGTTTAGGCCAGAAGGGACATCTCAAGAAATCACAAACATTCAGGTTTTAGAGGTTGCAAGAAACAGCTCTCCCTTCCCCAAGGAAGTCCCCAGGGATTATTGAGAAGAGGGACTCCTTTCCCTGCCATGACTGCAGGACTTCTGTGGCAGCAGGGACACGGATACCAGGAGACAGAAATAGAAACCTTCCCTTCTGCTGTGACATTATCCAATTTTCAAGATTGACCATGGGCAGGGCAAGCAGATCAGGGCAGAAGAACAGCCCTGTTTACAATCAAGGCAGATTCCTGAGATCACAGATAAACCCAGAGGAGAACTGCCCAGAGATCAGGCAGCTGCATCTCAGCTGGGCAGGGAAAGCCATTCCATGTGCCCTGCTCCCCATGGGAATGCTCCTCATCCAGCCCCTCTGTCAGGGGGAATGGCTGCAGAGAGCCAAGGGAGAGGAGGTTCGTGTGTCTTCACCCCATTTTCTGCACAGGAAACATCTCCTGAGTTACAGGAATCCACATGTACAACATGAAGGTTCCCTGCCTATGGAAGGGGTTTGGAAATGGATGATCTTCAAGGTCCCTTCCAACCCAAACCATTCCATGGTTCTGGGATTCTAACGCCAGCTCAGGCTGACAGATACCAGGGCTTGTTGGGAATTTATGTGTGTCAGAGGCTCAGCTTTTGATGGAAATCTGCATTGTGCTTGATGCCACACTCCAGGGCTTGTTGCATTCACCCCCTGCCTTCCTGGTGCCTCCTGCCCTGGGGCTTGGCTGCAGCTGGGATGTGAGGGGGAGGACAGCTGGGCATGGAGTGATAGGAAAAGGGGGAATGGGTTTAAGCCAACAGAGGGCAGGTTTAGATCAGATGTTAGGAAGGAATTCTTCCCTGTGAGGGTGGCACAATTTTTCCCTGTGAGGGTGCCCAGAGAAGCTGTGGCCACCTCATCCCTGGAAGTGTCCAAGGCAGAACTGGATGGATCCCAAGGGCTTGGAGCCACCTGGGATAGTGGAAGGTGTCCCTGCCCATGGCAGGGGGTGGAATGAAATAAAATGAACTTCAAGGTCTCTTCAAACCCAAACCATTCTGTCATTCTATGAACTGCCCTGGGCTGGGCCAGGAGGTGCAAAGGTCAGCACAGCTCAGCTGCATCATCCTTTGGAAATACACAGCTCACTCCCTGTTCCATACAAGGCTTTCCAGAAGCCAAGAACTTCACTGTATTTTTTGCTTGTCCACCTGCTTTCTACATGAAAATCTCAGCTTCCTGCTGGAAGACAATTGCTCCCCAAGGAGCAAAACAAAAAAATTTGGCTTCTTGCTGAGCTGTGCCTCAATCCCATGTGGATTCTCTGATGTCTAGCAAGAGTTATGTTCAGACGTGGCCTTATTTTCTCTTTTCCCCAGATTATTTTTGGAAAATGGGCAGGAAACTGCATAACCACGAAGCAGCCAAAGAAGAAAAAAATTAATGAAGTGGCACCAATAAACAGAGACAGAGAAAAATATTCACGTGAGCCTAATTCTCCCTAGAAAATCAGGCTAAAAATGGCAGGAGATTACACCATATGCCCATGAGGAGGTGGTAGAAAGCAGTAATTTATTGTACCCAAGCAGCTCTGGAGCCAGAAAAGCAGGAATCCAGTATCTTCCCAGCATCTTAGGAAAATCTCATTACCCTGGAGCAGGTCTGCTGGTTTCAAAAAGATGGGAATCCCTCCAGGGCCATTTTTGTCCACATAGATTCAGCAAAACCATAATCCTCACTTTCCCCCTTAAAATGACAATTGAGTCACATCCAAAATCTAGATCAAATAAACTTCATTTGAAAAGAGAAGGGATTGGAACAGCTGGCCAGGAAAGAACTTGTTTCCTTGAAAAATCTCTAGAAAGGAAAACATTTCGCCTTTTTTTTTTTTTTCATCTTAGAAGTTGTTGAGGTTTTTGATTATCATTTTCCACGAAAAAAGCCAAAGTATTTTCACAGTAATTTTTGTCCTGTAAAAAGTCCCTTCTTCTTCGAAAATAATTCAGTACAGAGTTGTGGACATAATCCAGGGAGAATTTAGCAGAGCAGAGGTAATCAAAATGTAAAAGTTAAAACTTGAGTGATTTGAGCTGTGCCTCTGACTAATGACAAAATATGATCTTTCTTGGAGAGTTTTCCACCAGGAAACCAAAATTTAAAAGTTTTTAATCGAAGACAAAGGCAAAAATTCCTAACAGTCCCTCGGAAATGTTAAGACTTGGACTAGCTCTTGAATAAGAAGGTCCCTCAAGCAAAGTCAAGTATGGATATATTTTTGGTTTCAGAAAAATGTAAGTCTCTTATTTTCTGGCAATAAATATTTGTTGCCAAATGCTGATTTTTATTGCCCAAGGGGGGACACTCAGCTCCAGTGACCACAATGTTTAAAGTGTTGTTTTCTCATCAACATCCAAAAGATAATTGGAAACCTGTCTTGAGACCTGCTCTCCTTTTCCATCTGTATTTGGCTGATATTCTTCCCTATTTCTTTGGTGCCTTTGGGTTGGATTTGGGTTTTTTTTTTTCCGGTTTCCATGGGATTTGGACTGGAGTGTCTCTGTTGAGGGACTTTCAGAGAATCACAGAATGGCTTGGGTTGAAAGGGACCTTAAAGCCCATCTCATTCCAACCCCCTGCCATGGGCAGGGACACCTGAAACAATCCCAGGTTGCTCCAGGTCCCATCCAAACTTTCCTTGGTTGAAGTTTCCAAAAGTTCCCTACTGCTTCTGCAGCAATAACATTTGTGAGACTTTCCCCTCTCAGCTGCAGGTAAAGGTGATCCTTGTGAACGTTCATAAACAGGAATCATCGGTGTTTGAGAGGGGAAGGGACAGACTTTGCTCCCAGGGGACACTGAGGCTCCACACTGATGGGTGGCTCTCCCTTATCACAGCCCATATCAGATGGGTGTGTCCCCTCCGGGCTCCATCCAGCGCTGAGTCAGATGACATCCGCAGAGTGCAACCTCATTAAAACCATTCCTGCAGCCCTGTCAGAGCAGGGAGAGCTCCCTGCCCTCGGGAGATGTCACCTGGAGGGGAAATATCCTCACCTGCTTCAAAGAATGCTTTGGGATGGCACAGGAGGTGTCTTGGACACTGCTGGATGTTGGCATAGAGATGATGATATAGGCTTGGGGTGTGTCATTTATTGAACAAAGGGTGTTTGGGCCCTAAGAAAGTGGGACACAAGGGATTGGATTTCTTTCTAGAAGAAATTATATTTTTGTAATTATTATTCTGTACATATATATATAATTATATATATAATTTCATAGCATCCCTAAACTCCAGGATGAAGTTGCTGAGGGGAGGTTTCCTTCTGGCCACACATCCCCCTGCTCTCAAAAACCCCAAAGATCTACAGAATAATGAGGAAGTGTCACCTGAAGACCTGCAGCCTGTGCAGTTTGATGTGGGTGGGTGTCCAGGACCCAGGAATGTTCCCAGGGCTCAGAGCCCACAGGAATTGGGATCCACCATCAGGCTGAGCTAAACTGGGCTTGGAGGTCACCGGGCTTCAAGTGCACTAATTGTTTAATTTGTCACTGTTATTAATAATGGGGATTAAGGAGACTCCCCAGGAAAAAGCAGCAAAGTGTTTTCTTGGCTTCTGTTTCGGGGCTGGAGCTCTAAATCCTGGCATTATGAGATCCCCTGACACTTATTCCTTGTACTTTGCAGCCGGGAAAGGAAACGTTTATTCAGGCAGCAAATGGCCCGAGCAGCTCCCGGAGGGCCCTGAACAATGAGGGGGGAAGGAAAGGCTCCCCCAGTCGCACTCAGGGCAATAATTTCCGTTCTGTGGCACAGGAGCCGCTGCCTGATAATGGAGATTTATGGGTCCATCCGGTGACCTCTGTAATGGCCTTTCTGCTGGAAAGATTTACTCCCTCTCCCTAAGCCAGGTACAGCCAGCACTGGGACAGGGTTGAGGAAAGGATTTGCTGATCAGGCTGAGAAGGACATGGGCCCATGGCTGGGGGAGCCTTGTGTGTGCTTGAGTGGCCTCATCTTCCTCTTTGAATGCTCACCTTCCCCACGTGCCTTTGTCAAGGCCTTATCTTGTATCTTGGGATCATTCAGTCCCTTTTATGGGCTGAGTCCCTGGTGTTGACTAATCCTGATGGCCTTCTACTTAATTCTTCATAAAGCCCTGCCTTTAGTCAATGAAGGAGCTTCTCACTTGAAAGCAGATCATGAAATCTCGCTGAATGACCATGGAGAGGATGGATTGTGTCCCATCCCTATCCCAGTCATCAGCTTGCTTTGTAAAACGAGAATTTTCCCCTCACATCTACTGTTTGTGAGCACTGCAAGGTCCCCAGGGCAGGAAATGTCACTTGTGTGTTGCACAACGACCTCCTAATCTTGGGTGAGGCCTTGAGCGCGCTCGTGTCAGAAATGCTTTCCACAATGGGACATCCAGTCCCCAGGGAGCCAGGAGCGACTCCTAAGTGAGGCACTGGGGTCTGGTAGGGAAAAAAGAATTCTTGGATGTGGCCCTTGGTGACACTTGGTCATTGGGAAGGGTCCTTCACATCCACTGAGATCGGCCTGCATGGACAATGCTGGGATCAACAGGAACGCAGATCGAAGCCTCCCCAGCCAGCCCACACCTCCAGCACCTCTGGCTCACCAAAATCTGAGGAATTTTGCCCTTCCAAACAGGAGAACCAGATACCCACTTGCAATGCAACCCAAGGCTTGAGTCTGCAGAGTGTCTTGAAGTGACTTCTTCCCACCATCTCTGCAAACCCCAGCTTGGCCAGCCTGGCACTACTTCCTTTCCTAGGTCCAGACCTTTGGGCTTTTCTTTAGCAACCCAGCCCTGGAAGTGTCCAAGGCCAGGCTGAACAGGGCTTGGAGAGACCTGGTCTGGTGGGAGGTGTCCCTGTCCATGGCAGGGGTGGAACTTGATGAGTGTTAAGGTCTTTTCCAACCTAAATCATTCTGAGATTCTGTGATTAAATCTATTCACATTGGAGAGATCGTCTTGAACCCATAAACCTGATGGATCAGGACCCTAAGGAATGATAACGGAAAAAGGAAATTCTTTGAATCCTTCAGTTCAGAGCCAGCATCCAATTTATAAATGTCTCTTCCCAAACCAGCCTGTGGAAAGGGACAAAGAGCCCTCCCTGCCCTGGTTTGGGTCAGACCCTCCTGCATGAGAAACAACGAGGTTGTCTTCTACTCCCCGCCAGCCCCCTCCTGCCTTCACCCTCTCTGCATGGAAAGAGACTTCCATTAATACAGCACTGGAGTTTTGTTTACAGCTGGAGAGATATTTGATATCAACAGTTCCCCCTGCAGAAGTGTCTTCTCAACCCAATGAAGCAACTCAGCAAAGGAGAAACTGTCCTTCAAACACAGCCAGGCCACTTACAGGCTCTAAACAGAGCCTGAGAGCAGTTTTCCCAGCAGAGAAGCAGTTTCCTAAAACAATTTGTTATGATAAGAGGTGAGAGCCACGATCCTGTGTATACACAAATCCCAAATGGACTCTCAGGGGCACTCACAGCTGAGGCAAAGGACATGGACACCCTGGAATCCCACCCAGGACACCCTCACCTTCTGCTTCAAGCCACAACAGCATTGTAGGGGGAACAGGATTTATCACTCCCAGCCAAAATCCCAAAGCTGTTTCCATTAAAACGTGGCATCTTGGAATTCCTTCCTACTCTTGAAGCCTTTTGGGGTCCATTTAACCAGCATTTTGCTGCAGCTAGACGAGCTGAAAGTCACATCTTCTATTTCTTTGGAATGGGTCGAGGTTTTTCCATGAATTGCATGATCCCAGAAGCTGAAGTTTCAAGGAGAAAAGCTCCCCAAAACAATTCTGGTTAGATCACAGCAGTTAAAAGTTCTGGCTGGTCCAGGACTGTGGCAGAGAAGGACTGAACTGGAAAGGAAGGTGGCAGCAAATAAAAAGAGGAGAGACAAAAGAGGAATGGACAGGGAGTGACTGCAAATTTAAAAAGCCCCAATATGCATGGGGAAGCTCTGTATGCAAGGGAAAGCTGTCAGTGAACCATTCCTTTATCCATGGGGATTTCACCAGCTTAGCACACAGGCTGGGATCAGAAAGTGAGGATGGAGCTAAAGGAGCCAAGGGTGTTCCTGTGAAAACGAGTTTTGCTCGTTGGCTTTTCCCCCTCTGCTCCCTCTTCTCTTCCTGTTTCCTCTATGACAGAATTTGGGGGGAAATTCACCCAGCATGCCACTCCTTTAGAGACAAATGGGATCTAAACACAGGGAGAGTAGGACAGTGCCTGTCTGAGCAGTGCCCAACACTGGGCTAGGTGCTGTGGGAATGTGGCTCCCTGCTCTCCCCTGGTCTGGACTAACAGAAGGCATCACCTGTGTGATTGAGGATCTGCAGGAAGTGGGGAACCAGGTAAATTCCCCACGCTTAGCCAGAAACACAGTTTCAAGCAAAAAGCATCATTGTGCAGCCTCACAGAAATGGCTTGATGCCGTCCCAGAAAGTTTTAGTGTTTATCTGACACATCTATGGCGGAGAAGACGGCTGTGTACCCAGTGGGCTGCCTGGACCAAACAGTTTTCCCTCTGAAAACATAGAGACTCTACTTATTGCTGAGGAAACATTCGCCCTACAGTCTGGCTTTCCAGAAGGCAAAGAAATCTGTTTTTCCCCGGCTTCGCGGAACACCACGGCGAGACTGTTCCCGTGCAAACTCTTCCCAGGCCAAATGTTTCACGTCAAGGCAAAGGGAACATTGTGTCCCTCCCCTGCAGCACTCCCTGCTCTGCCTGCAGCAAGCCAAGGTCTGTGGCACACACCATTGCCAGCAGCCAGGAATACTCCTTTCCTTTGTGGAGATGTTTTCCGCGCTTTGAAGGACGATGGAGGTGGAAGCAGCCAAAGGACTGGCTGAGATCATGTGCAAGAGGACCATGATGGGAAGGCTGGGCAAATTCTGGGCCTGGCTTAGAGTTCAGGCTTGGCTCTGCAATAGGACACCCTTGAGCAAGGCTTTTCATTTCATGGTGACACTGTCCTTCCCCTGTGGCAAGGAGTGACACTGGAGGGGGGCAAGAGGACAGTTTCCAAAGGCCACAGGCAGAGAGCTGGAGACAAGAAATGGATGGAAGAAGGGTGGGTGGAAACAAGCTGGATTCCTCTAAATCAGATCCAAACAGTGTTTTGGGAAGGGGCAGGAGCTGGGGGATGGCCAACCTAGGTGCTTGGAAAAGCACTGACAGCTCTCCAGCACACCAAACATACAGGAGCCCAAACCATCCAGCCCTGTGGTTGTCTCAGAGATGAGTGGAGAAACACACACACTGAAGGACCATGTCCCACATCCCAAAGGTGCACAGCCTGCTCTACAGGAGACTGGAATGCAGACATCTCTGAGGGTCTTCTGGTGGGAGCCTCTTGTCCACCTCCTTGAGAGCGACCTGGTGTCCAGCAGCAGCTTCTGCTGACTGTCAAGTTGTGCCTGAGTGAAAATTCCCACCCACCAAGGTGACCTCCCCTTCCTTACTCCTCCTTGCAGCTCTTACACTTGTAAATATCTGAGGCTCGTCTGATAAACAGGAGATTCCTCCGCTTATCGACTGTCCAAATATTTTTTAACAAATCTCAGATTAGCATGGAGAGCCCAGGGAATGGGCAAGATGGGGTCAGCCACAGCCTGCTTGGCAGGAGGCACCTGGAAATGGTCTTTCTCTCTTTTGACAAAGGAAAAGGAGCCACAGCCTTGCCCTCCTTGAAATCTGGCCCATCTCCAAGTGGATGTGCCTGTCAAGAGACTCTTCTTTGATGGCCTCAGGGAAGGGACAGTGGGGAAAAATGTAGAGGATTAGGAAATCTTGGGATTTACAGCGCCATGGTCCCTCCTGGGCAGCTGTTTCTGGGTTGGGAACAGGTTCTGTGCAGCTGTTCCTGGTGTCCCCACAGGGGACCACAAGCAGGTGTGCTGTGGATTCCTGCCAAGCTGCTGCTCCGTGGCTGGGCCATGGGAATTGGCCTTATGGGGTAACTGATGAAGCCTGACCCTGAGCCCAGCCAGCAGAGTCTGGTCATGTTCAAATGTTCTGAGACCCCAATCTAGAGTGTTTGCACCCAAACTGCCCAGGAGCTGCACCAAGAGATGCTGGGCTCAGGCTGAGATGGCTGTGCTTGGACAACGCCAGGGGCTAACAATTGTCACAGAATCACAGAATATCCTGAGCTGGAAGGGATCCACAAGGATCATTGAGCCCAACTCCTGCCTCTGCACACAACTCCAAGATGATTCTTCAACAGCAGTTGAAGAGCATGATCTGTTGGGTTTTTGTTAGGAGATGGGGGAATGTCCATCCTTGGGCATTCCAAAGCCTCATCCACATGCCCTCAGCTACTACCAGGGTGGTTGTCCTGATAAGGATCTTAAAACATGCATTTTTGGAATCCTACAACTCCAGAAAGTCAAAGATTGGGGTGCTTTGTTCACCAGAGTGGTGCAGATCAAAAGGACAGATACTTCTCCAAAGCAAACGGGCAAAATTTTTCTTACAGGAATACAATCAATTGTATTATTGTTATTATATTTGTGTGTGTGTTATACACATTTGTAAATGTATATATTTATATATGTATATACACATAGCACATCATAGAATCACTGAGTGGTTTGAGTTGGAAAGGATCTTAAAGATCATTTAGTTCCAGCCTCTCTTCTGTAGGCAGGGATTAAGAATGCCATTGTAGGAATCATGTCCAATCAATTTTTTCTGGTTTTGCTATTAAAATTATTATTGTTATTCTGTGACTGTATAGAACAGAGCTGTACAGACTGATGTGTGCATATATATTTCTATATATGTGCCCAAATACACACACACATATATTTTTAAAAACTCATTTTATCTGTGCAAAACATATATGATATATAAAACCCCCTCACTTTATAAATATAAAATGTGCCTACACCGTGTGTAGGAACATGTGGGAATATATGGAATATGTAGGACTGCTCCACATGTCCAATCCCTCTCTGAGCATGAGGGCACCGACCAATATCAACATATCCAAATCCCTGTCCCAGTTTTCTCCCAGTTTCGCTGGTTTAGACACAGGCTCTGCCTCCAGTTCTGAGCTGGTTCCACTGATAAATCCCACTCGGAGGAGCTGCACCAGCACAAGCCCTGTGGGACTCCAGCCAGGGACAAACAAAAAGGTGTTTACTACGGCTCATCACGTTAGAGGGGACAGTGAGTTTGTCTAACCCCTGGCCCTTCTCTTTTCCTCTTTTATTAGTTATTCTGGACGTTAAGTCAACTCAGCCCCCGAGTGGGGCGGGAGGAGGGGATGATAAAGCATCTGCAAAGGTCACTTCGCAGCCCAGGCCAATAAAACAGCAGGTACTGAACTTATCAGGGCCACATATAACTTGCAGTTTTTCTAACTCAATTGATTGGACTTTTTATCTAAAATAACAGGCATTATAAGATAGGCGAAAGTCAAGATAAGGAGGAAAATTGAGTAGGCCTCGAATCAAGATCAGCCTGGGGACAGGTTCAAACTCCCACACCTGCCCCAGAGGAATCAATGAAAGTTTCTTGGCGCCGTCCGCTCATTTTGAAACGCTGCTGAAGTTGGGTGAACTTTGAGACCGCGGCGTTTATTCTGTGATTATAATTAACCTGCTCACCCGTTGTTATTGATTGGTGTGGAGGGAGGTGGCAGAGCCTGACTGGGATGTGGGTTTGGGAAGAGAAGTGCCTGGGGAAGGCAGGCAGCTCTGGCAGAGTGAGACCCTTCCCTGGCTGAAGGCAAAGGGAATGGTGTGCACGTTGGTTTTCACTGTCCTGCTTGTGGTCCTACTTGTTTTGGGAAGTGAAAAGACCCTCAAACCCACGTCTTCATATCCAGAGGGTCAGGATAAATTACAGCATCACTGATCTGTCTCAGGGAAGTAATGAAGGACTGAAACATAGGAAAAGTCATTCCCAGGATCCAGAGCATCATCCCAGCCCAGCAGAGCATGAAGAAGGAACCTCCCCTCCCCAAATCATCTGCCCCTCTCATGCTCCACACCACCCAGGCATGTCCCAACTCAGAGTCCTTCCCAGCAGCCAGCCCCCAGGGCAGGCAGCCCCTGGGGCCAGCACTCCCTTCCCAAAATAATCTCAGACATCTGGGACCACACGTCATTCCGAGGAGTCCTGATGTCTGGGCTCTGGGCCTCACTGATTTTTTTTACAGCTCCAGCACTGCGAGCCCCGAATGTTGAATAATGGTGGCTCACTGGCTTGCAAATCCAAGCGTCTGGCTTGGAAACTCACAGGAGTTTAAATGATAAATATTAGATTTATTTTTTTTTTCCCTGACTCATCTAGGATGTCAGCATGAAGGAATCAGGGTTTTGCAGCCTCTCCCTTGTCCAGGAAAGCTGTTCTTTCCCTTTCTGAAAGAGCAGAGCCTGACACATGATAACAGGACTCCGGAAGCTGGAGCTTGAAGGAAAATTGAGGTGCACCAAAGCACGAGGGCTGGCGACAGCTGGGGGTGGGAATCCAGCAAGAGGGAGATGTCTCCTGAACTCTCTTGAGGTGTTTGCAGAGCCAAAGGGGACAGCTCAGTCCCCTGGCCCTTGAGGTCAGAGGACAACCTGGAATTTGCTCAAATATTATAGACGTAGAGAGCTCCACGTGGAAAAACCAGAAAGAATTTGCAAAACCTTGCTTGGAGGGACCAGTGTGGTCTCCTTCTCCCTCCTTGCTTCATCTCTGCCCCCAGATTTGGGTTTTAACCTTTTAGGAGAGTTCAATAGCAATGGGAACCCAGCCCCATCCCAGCTCCCTGTAAATCCACCGTGCTGGAAGCATTGCCCAGCGGAAAAGGGCTGAGCTCTGGGAAGGAGAGCAGGAGCAGGGAGTGGAATCCCAGCACGGGACCTCTCCTGAAATGCTCCCCCGGCAGACACCAACTTAATTCCCAGGGATTAGGAGGAAGCATTTCCAGGCAGCGATTTTGTTATCCCAGATTCAGAAGCAATCCAGTACCAGTCCCTGGTGGTGACGGGAGCTCAGCCCTGCGGGATCCCTCATCCGGCTGCCCTCACCCCACCTCTGCTGGAAAAATTAGTATTTTTTAGCTTTCCAGGAGGTTGTTTTTTTCCCTCTTGCACAAATGAGATGAATTTCTGAGTCTCTCCCAAGGCTGGTGTGAGCAGTTCAAGCCCAGCTGGCTCCAGTAAGGGTCTCACAAGCTTTAGGGGTGACTAAAAATAATTTTAAAAACACCACAAATTCCTTTATGCTGCAACATATAAACCAAGTGGTCACTTTTCATGAAAAAAGAGGAAGGTCCCACTGGATTTTGGGGTTTCAGATCCCTGAGAACACATGTAAATTCCCATGTAATTTGCAGTAGGCTGAGTTTCTTCCCTATGGAATCTACTTGCATGGGCCTGATCCTGCACCAGCTCCTGGTGAACCTCCTTGTGCTTTAAATCAGGGATGGCTTCAGCTCTGAGCAAGGATCGTGGGTATTTCTGAGCTTGTTGTTTTGGTTTTTTTTTGTCACAGTCCATACAGAATTTTTAGGGGATGGCTGATCCTAAAAACTTGGGCAGATTTGGCCTTAGAAAGACAGAGAAAGCAAAAAGACATTGGAAAGACCCAACTTTGCTCCCCCCAAGCAAAGACTTTGTTCTACCTTTAGAACTTTGCCTTCAGGTATCCACCTCATTAAGCAAAAAAAACCCCTCTGTGACAGCAAATAATTGAGAAAAAAATTAATCACCAGGCATTTCTTGGAAAAGAAAAAATTATTTTCGCTTCCAGTTGATGCTGCCCCAAACTTGGCTTTAAAATCCAGGTCTTGCCAAAACCCCAAAGCTGCAACATTTCAGCGCTGATGGTGGGGTCAGACCTTCATCCAACTGGGAAAATCTCTGCCTGGCTCTTCTTTTGGAGCAGACCCAGCACCCGCCAGTTCTTTTTTGGGGGGATGAGAAAATCCAGCCCGAGCTTATCATATTGAAAAAGAAATCACTGCCGAGCACCGCGAGCGTTTCAAAGCACGCAGGAGCGCGGGGAATGCTGCAAACTCAATGCATCCCACGGCAAGGAGCTCCTGGAAAAAAGGTAAAAAAAGCTAAAAAAAGAAAAAAAAAAAAATCCCAACATTTTTGGAGTAGGTTTGAAAACCACAGGCGTTTTCAAAAGAGTCTTTAACGCCACCCGTGCCAACGGTGATGGAATTATTTTCGAGGGCTGTCACGCACTTGCAAGCGCCCGTGTGTGGAAAGACCTCAGTGCTCAGGCCTGGCAGATAATTGGGTTTAATTTGTCATTACAGATGTATTTACAGCTCGGGCCCGGTCACCGTGACCGATGATGTGGGGAAGACTTGGAAAGGCAGGAGAAGTTTGCATATTTTGCCATAACGTGGGACATGACCGTAGACAGCTGTGAGAGTTTTGTCCCGCGAAGGAGAAACACCAATTTTTCTTAAAAAAAAAAACAAACCCCCAAACCCAATCCGACCTCGTAATGAAATTTGCTTCTATAATTTGGGTTAATTTGGGAGGTCAGAGCAGATTCTCACCTTTTTCCCTGGTTATTTAAGCAGGGGTTTCACACCCGCACACCAAAGGCGAATTGACACCTTCCTGCCAGACGGCAGCGCCGATTCCGACCCGCCGGCAAGGGGAATATTCGGCATTTACAGATATTCCCATCTCCCTTTTTGCAATCCTGCAGGCATAATTACACACATTCCCCACTCCCAAGCAAATCTAGACTTATAACAACCCAACCTGCCCGTTACGAGTGAAGGTTTTTGGCAGCGTAGTTGAATTTTTCAGGATCCCAAGTCCCCAGAACGCGCGGCCGGTGCAGCAAAAATCTGCATTTCTGCCTTTCCCTCCCAGCATGAGCAAAACTTTATTTTCTAAGCCTGTGGACTGAGTTCTTGAGGTAAATTCCCTCTGGGTTTTGCAGCCAGCAAGAGCCGCAAAGGGGAAGCAGATCCTTTGTTAAGTTTTTTATTGTTGGGGTGCAAAAGCCTCAAAGAACCCAAGATTTTGGCTTTCTCTGCCCCATGAATCCCTGGGAGCGTCACTGAGCAGGGGGAGATCCCCAAATATCCAATTTCTGCACCTCCTTTGCAGTAGGGAAATTGCTGGGAGGGAAGGACACACTGAGGTGGTGAGTGAATTTGGGAATAAAACCTCTCAGAGTTGATATATTATATTTGCATTCCTTTTATTCCTATGCTTGCAGAGCTCTGCAGGGCTCAAAAGTTTCAGCCCAGAGCCCTGCGCCGATGAGAAACAAAACTTTTGAAGGTTTTGGGATAACACTATCCATTTTTTTTAAATTAAATTTTCCTGAAAATTGCATTTTTCCACCTTTATTTTAATAGCCCCCGCAAATATCCTTCCCCAAAACCAACAGGCTGCTGACCTTCAGGCACATAAAACACCACTTTTTCACTCAGTTTGGGATTTTGTTTGCTGTTTGGTGCTTTGTTGATGGGGTTTTTTTCCCATGCATCCTTAAATTTTCAGTGAGATGGTTTGTCTGTTCGAAATACCCCTCTGCATTTGGGAGAACCAGTTTTGGGGATCCTCTTTCTGCTGGCCAAGCCAAGGTTTTCCCATCCTCAGAAGAGCACAGAGGTGTCAGGATCTGGCCTGGTTTCCTTTGGAATACACTGCCTGATAAACACTCATCTGTTTCCAAGAATTTCGCCTTTTTCCCTTAAAATTTCTGGCAAAAAATATGAAGAGAGCAAAATATAGGTTGTCTCTTGAAAAAAATATTGCTGTTATTGTTTCACGGGTAAAGAAATGCACGTGCACATTTGTGGAGAAGAAAAAGAATTAATCCTGACTTAATAAAATCATAGATTAAGCACCACCTTCCACTGCCTTACACTTTACTGCTCTACAAAAATTTGTGAACATTTATAATATATTAAATTCTACCCCATGGCTGTTCTGTGCAACCTAAGGACTTGTATTTGGTAATACAGTGCAATTTTAAATTGAATTATTAATAGGAGTGACAAAGTGCCCGTGATTGTGTTATTTTTATTATTATCGTTGATTTATTTGCAATTTAAATTCTACTGCTCGGGGGGTTTGGAGCGGGGAATAAACACTTGTGTGTTCAAGCTTGATTTTGCTCAAAGATTACAAACCCTGATTCTGCGGGTTTCATCCCAAATCCCAGACTGACGGGTGACAATTAAATTAGGAGGGAGCGCAGAAGGTGGATTCAAACCCGAAGAGGAGGGAACAAAGCCCTGGGCGAACCTTCCCCGCCGGCGGGGCTGAGGTGAGAAATGCGGCCGCTTGCGAAACGGGGGATGGAGGAAAACGCGGACACGTCCCCATCCCGCTGTCCTACAGCCCCATTCGATATCCTACAGCCCCATTCGATATCCTACAGCCCCATCCCACTGTCCTACAGCCCCATTAGATATCCTACAGCCCCATCCCGCTGTCCCACAGCCCCATCCCGATGTCCTACAGCCCCTTCCCGCTGTCCCAAGGCCTTCCCTGCCATCCTGCATTCACGTCTCTCTGTCCTACGGCCCCATCCTTCCATCCTACAGCCCCATCCCTCCGGGATCAGGGACGGGAGAGGTGCTGGCTCCCCCTCATCGCCTGCCACCCCACAGCGAGCAGCCACCTTGTCCTTTGGTGCGTGGGGAAGGTCAGGGGCTGCTTGCAGGGCAGAGGCTTGCAACAAATGCCAGTGAAGCACTGGGAATGTCAGCCCCGGGATGCGACAGGGCAGATCTCTTAGCATCCCTATGGGAAAGCTTAAGATCTGCTTCCCAATCTCTTCCCCACCAGCAGCAGAAAGGCCAGCGTCTGCTCCAGGCTTTGATCTTCCCAGATGCTGCTGCTGTGTTCCAGCAGCGCCTGTTTGAGGAGCCCTGACTTGGATTTAGCAAAAAAAATTAAAAAAAAAATAAAAATAAAAAAAAACCCAAAAAAGCACCAAAAAAGCACCCACCAGGAATGCCCACAGCCCTCGCCCTGATTTATTCCCAACCACAGCAACTTCCTCGATGCCATAGCAAAAGTTAAATCCCCGCTGTGGGCAAAATAAAAGGGAATGGGGATGGCACTCTGGGGTCTGAGCGAACATCCCCAGCCTGGAAAGATCCAGGAGGCAGCGAGGGCTGTGGGATGGACGCGCTCGGACCCCCGTGCCGCCCTCCATCCCCGCTCCCCTCTGCCCGGGGAAGGGGGAAGAGCCAAACTGCCCATCCAGGCTCATTTTGGGAGCGATTTCAAGAGCTTTTTAGTGCTGGCGGGGACGTCTTTTGAGCGGGGATTCTACTGGTCCTTTTCATGCCTCATTAAGTCGGGAATTCACAGTAACTCCATCCCAGGCAATGCCTGGGGCAAGTTCACTGCCTCGACCGCAGGGTCTGATCCTGCTCTCCAGGGTAATGAAATCAGTCACCAAACTTACCCTGAAAAGCCCAAATTTGGCATTTTGAACTCTCACCAGGGAAAGTTTTTCAAACGGGCCCGTGTGTTTCACCCACCCAACCTTCCCAGTGCTTAATAGCACGGTTTAAGTCACGCCAAAATCCCTCAATTTAGGGAAAAACAAGATCTGTATTTCTTTTGGTGTTATTTTCTTCGGATGCATTTTCGGTGATCTTCTTTTCCCTGCGTGTTGCTTTGTTGTTACAGGGATATATTTATATATAACAGGGGGAAAAAGTCATGCCAAATTGCACAGACTGCAAAATTCGCAGGTCTGCGAATTCAGCTATACCTGCCTAGATTTTACCTCTATTATTAAAAAATGATAATAATTAAAGATTTAATGACCCCAGGGGTGCTCTGCATTTAGCACTGCCCGAAGGTGGTGGCTCTTTGGGAAAAGAAAATGAGAGCGCTGCAAATACCACTTGATTTAAAATGATTGAGTTTTCACCTTGAGATTCCTCGCTGTGCAGGGAATAAAATTACTTCTAGCCCTAAGAAAAGGCAAAGAAGGAGTCAATTCCATCGTGCCCGGGATTTCTCAGGTGCTGACCAAGGCTCGGATGTGGGATTAAAGCGGATCTGTAGTGGGAGCAATCCACAACGGTGTCCCCCCCACTACGTCTTTCAGTCCCTTCAGTTTTTTAGGGTTTTTTACCCCTAAAATAATTATTAAAAAACCCTTTCCCGGCTCAGAACCCCCCAGCCAGTCTCTTTACGCTTCACACAACCTCCTCGGTGCCCAAAGCATCGCTCGGCTTCCAGGAGTGACCCGGCAGCGGCCGCGTCCCGACCCGGGGACAAGAGGGAACGGACCTTAAACTACTTCCTGGAGAAGCTGCCTTCCAAAAATCCATTTAAATCCTAATTTTACAACTCGCCAGCTCTCGGCGAGTGTTTATTTATTTACTTATTTATTTATTTATTTCCAAAACCCAAGCACTTTTGGTTTTGGTTTAATGTGCTAGTGCTTTTCCATATCCAAGGCAGAGACGTAATTAGCCCCGTGCTAATGAATCCCGCGGATTCGGCCGCGCCGCCGAGGATCCGGCACCCGAGTCAGGATCTGGCCGTGGAGAGGAGTCCCGGCTCCTTCCTCCTTCGTTTAAAACCAGTTTCTGGGCTGGCTCCACTCATCCCCTCTTCCCAGTGCTATTTTAAACCCCAATTTTTGCCATCAAAATGCGGAGCTGCAGCACAAACCACCGGGTCCAACCCCCCAAATCCCCACGCTCGGCCCCTGACACTTAAAAAGCTGATGGGTGTTTTTGCAACTGCAAATCTTCATTTGCACTATTTTAGGGTTTATGTTATTTTTATTATTAAGAGCCCTTCTGGGGCCACCGCAAAAAGGTGATTTTTTTTTTCCCCCAAGGAAGAGATGGCACCATGGGAAAATACAAATGTCCATATGTGCTTATGGAAATTCAATTAATACTTGATTGTTTAATTCATCCTGATTTTTTCCTCTGTGTCCTACCTTCTCATGGCTTCCCAGAAAACATTGCCTGATTGGCTAAAATTTTATCCTTAATCAGTTCCTTAATCTGTTTTGAGAAATTTCATAGCACCCAAAGGAAAGCACAAGATGTTGGCAAGGCCGATGCCCAACTTTCTTTCTTTTAACATCTTAAATAAATGCTAAAGACAATGCAAATCCTGCTGGACGCGATGGAAAAATCACCCTCCAAAATTTAGGTTAGAGAACACAGTCATAAAATAGATCTGCAGAAAAATTCGAGGTGTTTTCTTTGTTAACCCCAACCCCAAAGCCGACAGAAATACCTTCACGGAGAGGAGGAGGGAAGGAAAAAAGGGTTTATGAAACCACAACGCAAAGATGTGCCCACATTTGTTGCCCCTTTTATCCCTCTTCCACCCCACTAAACATAAAAGCAGTATTTAAAAACTTTTGGACCAATTTTTCGTTGTAGGAAGCAGAGAAATTTAATGCAATGAAATGAAAGGCTGCAAGACTGGACTCAGCACAAGAGATCAGGGTGAGGTTTTTTTGGGGTAAGGAGACTGAAATGCTAGGGTTGTGTTTTTCACATGTGCCCCAAAAAGCACCATTATAAATGTGGATGCATTTCTTTTAATCCTTCTCCATTATCTCTCCCACCTCAGCTCTAAATTTCTCTTTGCTTTCCTTTTTTGTAGCCTGACCTTTCAAAAAAAAACTTTTAAAGACCAGAATGCAAAACAGCCCAAAGGGAAGATTTGGGATTCATGGACGAAACTTTGATTTCTTAATGCTCCCAGTTTTACACCTAGAGCCAGCTCAGGAGGGGGCTGCCTGCGTGCCCATGGAACATCGTGGTCCTGCACCCCACAATCGTCCCCATCAGAGCCCCTAAATCCCCTCGGAGCTGTTTGAGGAGCCAGCAGGCCCTCGCTCCGGAGCTCGGCTCATCATTCCTTGCCACTCGTCCGCTCCTGGCCTGCCCGAAATTTCATTTACTTTTTGGAAACTGTGGCCTTCGAGGATATTTTGGAACGGCGATTTTGCAGAATAAGTAAGAACAAGGACCCCTACGTTTTCCAGCCAGAGAGGCCGGAAACCCCAAAACTCCAAATTCCTACCTTCTGCCCTTTGTGCCTACGCACAGCGGGGTGCGTGCCCCGAAATCTGGGGGGGCAATGGGGTGAAACCTTCCCTCCCGCGTCCCAGCCCCGTGCTCACCGATGTTGGCGTGCCGGGTGGCCGCGGGCGTCCCTCGGCTCTGCAGGTTGTGCAGCATGGGGCTGTCGAAGGGCGAGGAAGTCCAGGTCGTGGCCATTTCGGGGCTCATGTAGGCCGGGTAGGGGCTGGAATAGGAGCCGCCGAAGCCCCTGCTGTACTGCTCCCTCCCGTTGGCAGAAAGGTTCAAGGAGCTGCTGTAAGCCGCCGCCGCTTCCCGGGAAGAGGTGGCCGGGATGGGGGTGCTGGTGGAGAAGGAGAACCGAGGTGACACGGGAGGGTGAGAAGATCCAGGGTTGTAAGCGGCGCTTTCGGCTCCGGGCTGAGTCCAGATGGAGTGGCTGGAGACGGGGCTGCCTTGCTGGGAAGAGCCGCTGCTCTGCAGGTAGGGCAGGCTGGGGAGCATGGAGGTGACCCTCGTGGTGGGCACATAGACCGGGGACGCTGCGGCCGCGCTGTGCATGAAGCCACCTGCCCCCTCGTACGCCGGAGGGCCGGGGTTGGCTGCCATGGCTAAGCTCTGGTACATCTCGTGCAGGGCCTCCCCAAAGCCCAGCCGGCTCCCCGGCCGCGATCCAGAGCGATGGGGAGCGCGTGGAAAACCCTCGGCTCCACTTTTCCCCGCAGCGGTCTCGCGTGGGCGCAGCCTTCCAGCCAAAACCAAAACACCACCAGCGATGCGATTTTCCTCCAACCCCCCACCTTCCCCACCGCCCACCTTCCCCACCTTCAGCAGGTCCCGCCGCCTCTTCCAGACCCCAAGCAAGAAGTCCAGGTCCCTCCGGAGGGGAGATTTAGCTCCCGCCTGGATTTAGCTGCTCCCACCGGGCTC
>VZTN01027996.1:23439-45109 GCA_013400515.1 Erpornis zantholeuca
AAGGGCCGCGGGGGGGGTTGGGGGTGTGACCTGTGCAAAGAGCCCGTGCAGAGCCCGCGCGGCACCTGCAGGGCGCTGCCCCAGCCCTGTCCCGGCCCCGTGCGGCTGCGGCCGGAGGGGACCCTCATCCCGGGGCTGGTCTGGTCCCCGCCCCCGGGAAGGGACAGCGGCACCCAGGAGGCTGCGGCGTTTGGCACCTCCCGCAGGGAATGTGCCCCCGAGCCAGCCAGCCTGGAGGGAGAGACTGTCCCAGCCGGACAGGGACCCCAGCTGGACAGGGACCCCAGCCGGACAGGGACCCCAGCTGGACAGGGACCCCAGCCGGACAGGGACCCCAGCTGGACAGGGACCCCAGCCGGACAGGGACCCCAGCTGGACAGGGTCCCCTGGCCACAGCCCGAGGAGCCTCCTGCCCCTTGGGAGCAGAGTGGCCACGGCCACATCCCCTCTGGGGACACGGCGCCAGTGCTGCAGCACCCCAGCATTCCCAGTATTCCCAGCATTCCCGCTGCCGTGCACAGCTGGGAGCGGCTCCAGGGTGGGACTCGGCATGGTCCCGGTGCTCCGCTGTCAGCTCCGCCATCCCCTGAGCTGCAGCTCCCGGAGCCCAGGGCTCGCTCCCGGCCGGGAGGGGCAGGGCAGGCTCCGGGGGCTCTGGCAGACGTGCGGGGGGCAGGACGAGGGGGCAGGACCAGGGGGCAGCTCTGCCTCCCCCGGCAGTGTGGGGTGGGGGTGTNGGCCGGCAGCAGTGCCTGGAATCGCGGTTCCGCTGAGCCGGGCTCACGCGTCCGACAAGCAGCTCTGGATGCGGTCGATCCATTGCTGGGCCAGCTGCACGTCCTGGGCGCAGAAATTGTAAACTCTTTTTGTCGTCTTCAGCTGTGGGCAGAGACAGGGCGGGGGCTGAGGGCTGCGGCCGGAGCCGGAGCGGCCACAGCCCGCAGGGAGCGGGAGCTGCCCGGCGCCAGCCCCTCGGGGACACTCACGTCGAAGAAAGCTTTCTCGTCCACCGTCTTGGGGGCCCCCATGGTGGGGGTGCCCGGGGTGATGGACTCCACCTCCGCCAGGTCGATGACCCCCTTGCACTCCGTGTCCATCCGGCTGTCGTAGTACCGCAGCTGCGGGAGGGAGCCCAGCTCAGCACACGGCAGGGACAGGGCACTGAGGGCCAGGACAGACCCTGGGCCCAGCCGGTACCTGATGTTTGGTTTTATCCAGCACGAACCACCGAGGCTTCCAGGGTTTCATGAAGGCGCCTTTCTTGTACAGAGAGCCCTCGTAGGATCTGCGGGGCAGGAAGGGGCCGGGAACAGCGGGGTCAGGGACGGGAACCCAGCGGGAGCCACGTCCTGCCCCTCGGGGAGGGATCCTCCTCCCGCCGCCGGCATTCCCAGCCCGTTCCCAGCCCGTTCCCAGCCCATTCCCAGCCCGTTCCCAGCCCCGCCTGCCTGTTCTCGCTCTCTGACATCTGGAACTGGCTGTAGAGGGTGGAGGTGCTGCGGCGGCCGCCCGGCTTCCCGCTGGACGGGGTGGAGGTGCTGCTGGTGTCGCTGTCCAGGCTGAGGTTGAGCGTGGAGCCCACCCCGCTCTCCTGCAGGTACACGCCCAGCGAGCGCCGGTGGTGCGACAGCCCCGACGACATCAGCAGGGAGCTGGGGGTCTGGGGACAGGGACAGTGTGAGGGGGGATCGAGGTCCTGGGGACCCCAGGCTGGGGCTGAGCAGCAGCACCAGAACCAGCACCAGCATCAGCACCCAGTACCAGAACCAGCACCCAGCCCCAGCGGCAGCCAGAACCACCATTAGAAGCAGCAACAGCAGCAGCCCCACAAACCAGCATCAGCACCCAGTACCAGAACCAGCACCCAGCCCCAGCGGCAGCCAGAACCACCATTAGAAGCAGCAACAGCAGCAGCCCCACAAACCAGCATCAGCACCCAGTACCAGAACCAGCACCCAGCCCCAGCGGCAGCCAGAACCACCATTAGAAGCAGCAACAGCAGCAGCCCCACAAACCAGCATCAGCACCCAGTACCAGAACCAGCACCCAGCCCCAGCGGCAGCCAGAACCACCATTAGAAGCAGCAACAGCAGCAGCCCCACAAACCAGCATCAGCACCCAGTACCAGAACCAGCACCAGCATCAGCACCAGCCTGCCACACCCTGCCACACCTGTCACATCTGTCACAGCCCCTGCTACCCCGTCACACTGTCACAGCCCCTGCCACACTGTCACACCTGTCACACCCTGCCACACCTGTCACACCTGTCACAGCCCCTGGCACACTGTCACACCTGTCACACCCTGCCACTCTGTCACACCTGTCACACCTGTCACAGCCCCTGCCACACTGTCACACCTGTCACACCTTGTGACAGTGCCCGTCACCTACCCTGCTGCCCTCCTGCCGCCCCTCCGTGCGCTGGGACGCTTTCACCTTGTCCCACGTGTCCTTCCAGCGCTCCGGGACCTGCCCCAGCTCCATCTCCAGGTTGTGCAGCTCCTGTGGGGAGGATTCTGCCATCAGCCCCAGAGGGGACCAAACCCTCGGGGCCACTGTCCCTGTCCCGGGGCCACTGTCCCTGTCCCGGGGCCCTGCCGGGTGCCATCCCCGGGGACACTGGTGCCCACCTCGAGCAGTTTGGAGATGGCGTCGGGCTCCACGCGGCTGCGGTTGTCGTAGCAGGGCCAGATGATGCGGCGCTTGCTCTGCGGGGCCGCGGTGTCCTGGCGCTCTGCCTCCTCCGCCGGCTCCGGCTGCCCCTGCGCCAGCTCCCAGTCGTACGAGGGCCCCTCGGACAGCGTCTCCTCCGTGTAGTAATCCCACACCTTCAGGTTGGAGATGTTGCTGTACGGCCTCAGCACCTGAGGGAGGGGTGGGGGCGGCTCAGGAAGGGCGGCAGGGCCAGGATGGACATTCCCAGCTGGGCCAAGGGGACAATGTGTCCATGTGGAGTGTTGGGAGTGTCCAGCCTGGAGAGGAGAAGGCTCCAGGGAGAGCGCAGAGCTCCTGCCAGGGCCTCAAGGCGCTCCAGGAGAGCTGCAGAGGGACTGGGGCCAAGGCCTGGAGGGACAGGAGGCAGGGAATGGCTTCCCAGTGCCAGAGGGCAGGGCTGGATGGGATGTTGGGAATTGGGAATTGCTGGCACAAGGGTGGGATTGGCAGAGCAGCTGTGGGTGCCCCTGGATCCCTGGCAGTGGCCAAGGCCAGGCTGGACATTGGGGCTGGGAGCAGCCTGGCACAGTGGGAGGTGTCCCTGGATGGGCTTTGAGGTCCCTTCCTGATGGCAAATCCCAGCTCCCATGGCTCCCGCAGGGAGGATCCCAGGCTGCTCCCTGAGCCTCCTGGAGCTCCAGCTGCCCCCAGCTCTCACCTCGCCATCCTCAGGGGCGTACAGGTAGTTGAAGAAGATGGGAGCTTTCTTGTTGAGGCGGTCGATGTAGTCCCAGATGGATTTGGAGACCTGCTGGCCCTTCCGCTCGCCCTTCTCCTCGTACAGGAGCCCTGGGGGACAGAGGGGACACCAGGTGTGACCAGGGGCACGGGGCCAGTGCCAGCCCTGCCCCGCACGCCACCCTCACCCAGCTCGATGCGCTCGTAGTCCGAGTCCAGCAGGAATGTCCGGAAGCGGTTGGAAATGTAGTGGTAGCTGAGGAACTTCAGGTAGTACTGGCTGAACTCAAACTCCATGGGGAACTGCAGGTGGATCTGCAGGGGAACCAACAGGAGAGCTGCAGGATCACCAGGATCCACAGCCATGGGAGAGCCCCAGGATCACTGGGATCCACAGGCATGGGAGAGCTGCAGGATCACTGGGATCCACAGTCATGGGAGAGCCCCAGGATCACTGGGATCCACAGCCATGGGAGAGCTGCAGGATCACTGGGATCCACAGCCATGGGAGAGCCCCAGGATCACTGGGATCCACACCCACAGGGTGGGCTGGCCTGGACCCCCCGACTCCCCCAGGAGTGCTCCCAGGGCTTTGGGGTCCTGGGGGTGACTGGGGTGTCCTGGTGGGTTCTGGGGGACCCCACTGGGCACTCAGGGATCCTGACAGGCACTCAGGGACTCAAAGGGTGCTCAGGGGGCACTCAGGGATCCTGCTGGGTGCTGGAGGATCTGCTGGGTACTTGGGGGACATTTGGGGACTCAGGGGACACTCAGGGACTCAGTGGGCACTCGGTGGGCACTGGGGGTCCCCCGTGCCAGGGCTCACCTGGTGCACACAGTCCAGGAACTGGAGGAAGATGGGGGCGAAGCCACTGCTCTGCCCCGCCAGGGTCTGGGCGCCGCGGTGGCTGAAGCGGTGGCCGAAGGACAACCACTCCTTCTCCACCAGCAGCCGGAAGCCCTCCAGGGTCCGGTAGTAGGGGTCAGACAGGAGCTGCACCAGGGACACCACCTGCGGGGACAGGGGGCTCTAGGGGCCGCAGGGCACGGCCTCGGGGCCACCCCGGCCACTGCAGGCTCTCACCTGGGTGGTGATGTCCCAGCCGTCCTCCAGACTGACCAGCACGGACGAGCCTGTGTCCAGCAGCTCCACCACCAGCACCGAGATCTGCAGGATCTTGTGGATCTGCCAAGGGCAGTGCCAGGAGTGAGGAGAGTGCAGGAGCTCTCGGGCAGCTGCTGGGGCCATGTCCCCTTCTCCGGAGTGAGGCCACGCTCGGGGCCACCACAGCAGGACAGGGGACCCTCACTCCCTCCGGAGTGGGACCCCTCCTGCAGCTCCACACTGGGACCAGTCCCCCTGGGCCACTGGTCCAGCTCCTCCTGGCCACGCTGGCACTGCCCTGTCCGAGCCCCTCCCGAGCATGCCACGGGTCCTGCCCAGCATTCCCAGCTGGCAGCTCCATCCAGCACCACGGAGCTGAGCTCTGCATCGTCCCACCCTTGTCCCCTGCACCCACCCGAGTGTCCCCAGGGTGTCCCAGTGCTGCTCTGCACAGGACACTGGAGCCTGCCGGGAGCTCAGGGCCCCTGGAGCCCCAGGACAGGCGAGGACTGACCTGGGACAGCCACTCTGACTCCTCCAGGGAGCGCAGGTAGGCCACGCTGGGGTCGCTGGAGGGGCAGCCGGGCACGCAGGCCTTCATCAGCTTCTTGAAGCTGGCCTTGACCTGGCGCACGTCGAACACCTCGATGGGCACCACCTCCCAGTGCTGCAGCGGGTCTGGCTTCACACCCTGCCAGGGACAGCATGGCCTGGGCTGCCTGGGCTGCCCCGAGCCACTGCCACCCTCGAGATCAGGGAGGTGTTTGGGGTGGAAAAGCCCTTGGAGACCACGGAGCCCAACTGTTCCCAGCGCTGCCAAGGCCAGCTCTGCCCATGTCCCCAAGTGCCACATCCACAGGGCTCTGAAATGGGCTCCACCCAACAGGGATGGGTGCTCCAAACCTCCCTGGGCAGTTCCAAGGCCTGAGCTCCCTTTCCACGAGGAAATTCCCAAATCTCCACCCTGAGCCTCCCCTGGCCCAGCCTGAGCCCTTCCCTCTCCTCCTGTCCCTGTTCCCTGCCAGCAGAGCCTGACCCCCCCCCGGCTGCCCCCTCCTCTCAGGGACTTGTGCAGAGCCACAAGGTCCCCCCTGAGCCTCCTTTGCTCCAGGCTCAGCCCTTTCCCAGCTCCCTCAGCCGTTCCTGCTGCTCCAGCCCCTTCCCAGCTCGGTGCCTCCCCGTGGTGGCCATGCCGGGCATGTCACCTTCAGCTGGGACTTGTCCCCGATGATGTAGAGGGAGGCGCGGTGCTGCCGCAGGAAGGAGGGCTCGGCGGGGGTCCCGTTGTGCTGTGTCCCCAGCAGGTCCTTCCCCGCCAGCCGCGACCCGATCTCCACGTTCAGGGCGTAGCTGCTCATGCGGCCGCTGGCCCGGATGCTGCCCCACTTCCCTGCGGGATGGGGGCCGGCTCAGGACGGGGCCGGGGCTCGGGGGCTGCGCTGGCCCCACGTCCCCAGCCGGGGGGACGTGTCCCCCGCAGCCCGGCCCAGGGGGCGCATGCCAGGGAGGTGCTGGGCNGCTCCACCACCACCGCGGCCCCGCCCCGGCACCCGCAGAGAACGAGGAGCCCAAAGCAAACCTGGAGGAGGCTGCCCGGTACTCACCGCGCCCGCGGCACGGCCGGAGCAGCGCTGGGGGTGACTGGGGTGACTGGGGTTACTGGGGTTACTGGGCATTAGTGGTGTGGGGGCAGTGAGGGGGTCAGTGGTCAGTCACACCCGCTCCGTACCTCGGGGCGTCTCGCGGCCCTTCGGCGACGCGCACTTGGGGGAGGACAGGGTGATGACCCTGGCTCTGTGACCCAGCCCTGGGGGCACAGGACGAGAGGGATCTCAGCGAGGGATAGGGACGGAGCCATGGACAGGGGATGGGATGGAGGCGATGGCGCCGGAGCCTGCAGCAGGGCCCTCCCTCCCTCCTTCCCTGTGGCTCAGGGAATCACCTGCTGTTCCCAGGGAATCATCACCTGCTCTTCCCAGGGAATCACCTGCTGTTCCCAAGGAATCACCTGCTCTTCCCTGTTCTTCCCAAGGAATCACCTGCTCTTCCCAGGGGATCATCACCTGCTCTTCCCAGGGAATCACCTGCTCTTCCCAGGGAATCATCACCTGCTCTTCCCTGTTCTTCCCAAGGAATCACCTGCTCTTCCCAGGGAATCATCACCTGCTCTGCCCCAGGAATCACCTGCTGTTCCCAGAGGATCACCTGCTGTTCCCAGGAATCATCACCTGCTTTCCCCCAGTAATAATCACTTGCTGTTCCCAGGAAATTACCTGCTGTTCCCAGGGGATCATCACCTGCTGTTCCCAAGGGATCACCTGCTTTCCCCAGGGATCACCTGCTATTCCCAGGAATCCCCTGCTGTTCCCTAGGGATCACCTGCTGTCCCCAGGGGATCATCACCTGCTCTTCCCAGGAATCACCTGCTGTTCCCTAGGGATCACCTGCTGTCCCCAGGGGATCATCACCTGCTCTTCCCAGGAATCACCTGCTGTTCCCAGGGGATCATCACCTGCTATTCCCAGGAATCACCTGCTTTCCCCAGGGAATCATCACCTGCTGTTCCCTAGGGATCACCTGCTGTTCCCCAGGGATCACCTGCTGTTCCCCAGGGAAGCATCACCTGCTGTTCCCAGGGGATCACCTGCTGTTCCCCAGGGATCACCTGCTTTCCCCAGGGAAGCATCACCTGCTGTTCCCAGGGGATCACCTGCTGTTCTCAGGGATCACCTGCTGTTCCCCAGGGATCACCTGCTGTTCCCAGGGGATCACCTGCTGTTCCCTAGGGATCACCTGCTTTCCCCAGGGAAGCATCACCTCCTGTTCCCTAGGGATCACCTGCTGTTCCCAGGGATCACCTGCTGTTCCCCAGGGATCACCTGCTGTTCTCAGGGATCACCTGCTGTTCCCCAGGGATCACCTGCTGTTCTCAGGGATCACCTGCTGTTCCCTAGGGATCACCTGCTGTTCTCAGGGATCACCTGCTGTTCCCCAGGGATCACCTGCTGTTCCCAGGGGATCACCTGCTGTTCCCTAGGGATCACCTGCTTTCCCCAGGGAAGCATCACCTCCTGTTCCCTAGGGATCACCTGCTGTTCCCAGGGATCACCTGCTGTTCCCCAGGGATCACCTGCTGTTCTCAGGGATCACCTGCTGTTCCCCAGGGATCACCTGCTGTTCTCAGGGATCACCTGCTGTTCCCAGGGGATCACCTGCTGTTCTCAGGGATCACCTGCTGTTCCCCAGGGATCACCTGCTGTTCCCAGGGGATCACCTGCTGTTCCCTAGGGATCACCTGCTTTCCCCAGGGAAGCATCACCTCCTGTTCCCTAGGGATCACCTGCTGTTCCCAGGGATCACCTCCTGTTCCCCAGGGATCACCTGCTGTTCCCAGGGATCACCTGCTGTTCCCCAGGGATCACCTGCTGTTCTCAGGGATCACCTGCTGTTCCCTAGGGATCACCTGCTGTTCTCAGGGATCACCTGCTGTTCCCCAGGGATCACCTGCTGTTCCCAGGAAGCATCTACTCTACGAGAGCTGCCCGGGGGTCTCGGCGAGGCCCCCCAGGGCAAGCACCCCTGCCCCATCCTCACCTCCGCGGCTCAAAGTCCCAGGCCCTTCGTCCTTCCCTCCCATCACCTGCTTCATGAGCGATCCCAGCTTAGGCTGCTGCCTCTTGTCGGAGAAATCTGCAGCACCAAGAGAACGTCAGCTCCCGAGCCCCCCCAGCGCCGGGGCCGGCAGCAAGCAGGACCAAGCGGCAGCAAGCAGGACCCCGGGATGCAGAGCCAGTGCGGGAAGCACCGTGCAGCTGGAGCCACGGAAAACCTGGGCCAGCCCTGGGGGAGGGGGCTTGGCCCCCTGCCCACGGTGGGGTCAGCCTGTGCCAGCCCCGCCAGGTCACCTGTGCTACCCCCAGAGCCGGGCTGAGCCCCCAGCTCCAGCCACGTTCTCCCGCTCCGGGGAGAGGCCTCGGAGAGGCTATGGAATTCTCTCCCTTCAGGAGCAGGGAGCACCCCTGGGCTCCCCAGAGCCCCCAGCCCCGGATGTGTCCACAGTGATGATGGGTGAGATGATGGGACAGCATGGACAGCACTGGGACAGAATGGATGGCACTGGGACAGGACAGATGGCACTGGGACAGGACGGATGGCACTGGGACAGGACAGATGGCACTGGGACAGGATGGATGGCACTGGGACAGGACAGATGGCACCAGAGTGTGGCAGGGGGTAATGGAGCTCTGCCCTGCGGGGAAGGGCCATCTGGGAAGGGCCAGTTGGGAGGGGCTGGCTGGGAAGGGCCAGTCAGGAAAGGCTGGCTGGGAAGGGCCAGTTGGGAAGGGCCTGGTGGGCACAGACTTACCAGGGGTCCCCAGACTGACCCTGACACTGTGCATGGGGGACACGCAGTGCCAAGATCCCGGTGGGAATGGTCTGTCCCCACCGGCCCCAGGAGAGCGCCTGGGTCCCAGCACAGACTGGGGGTCCCAGTGCTCCCAGCTCCAGGGACACCACATCTCCCAGCACCCATCCCCACCCGCAGCCAGCAGGAGCTGGGAGCAATGGAGAGGCTGCGCTGCCTCCCGGGATGTGGGAGCCCAGGGAGCAGCTCCCTTGGAATGCACAGCAGGACCCAGGGCTGGCAGGAGCCCCCCTGTGCCCCCTCCCCTGTGCCCCCCTCACCTGCACTGCTCATGTGAGCCGAGGTGAAGCCGCTGAGGGTGTTGCGCCCGCCAGCGTCCGAGTAGTGAGGCATGGAGTTGATGACAGCCTGCAGGTACTTCTCCTGCTCCAGGCTCGTGGAGTCTGCCTGTGATGGGCCTGCAGGGACACCCCAGTGTCACTTGGGTACCCCCAGGTGTCACTACCCGGAACCAGGAGACCCCCAGGTGTCACCACCCCAAGCTGGGGAGACCCCCAAGTGTCACCTCCCAGAGCCAGGGGACCCAAAAACATCACCACCCAGACCCCAAAGTGTCACCGCCTGGATCCTGGAGACCTCCCAGGTATCACTGCCCCAAGCCAGGGAGACCCCCGAGCGTCACCACCTCGAGCCAGGGGACACTGCAGTGTCACCACCCAGGGCCAGGGGACACCTCAGCAGCACCACCTCGAGCCAGGGGACACTGCAGTGTCACCACCCAGGGCCAGGGGACACCTCAGTGTCACCACCTCAAGCCAAGGGACACCTCAGTGTCACCACCTCAAGCGAGGGCATACCTCAGCATCACCACCCAGAGCTGGGGAGACCTCTTGAGTGTCACTGCCCGCAACTGAAGGACCCCCAAGTGCCACCACCCAGGGCCAGGGGACACCTCAGTGTTGCCACCTCAAGCCAGGGCACACCTCAGCATCACCACCTCGAGCCAGGGGACACTGCAGTGTCACCACCCAGGGCCAGGGGACACCTCAGTGTCACCACCTCGAGCCAGGGGACACTGCAGTGTCACCACCCAGGGCCAGGGGACACCTCAGTGTCACCACCTCAAGCCAAGGGACACCTCAGTGTCACCACCTCGAGCCAGGGGACACCTCAGCGTCACCACACAGAGCTGGGGAGACCCTTCAGTGTCACCACCTTGAGCCAGAGACCCCAAAGTATTGCCACCCCAAGCCAGGGAGATCCTCGAGCGTCACCACCCTGAACTGGGGAACCCCGAGTGTCACCACCCTGAGCCAGTGGACCCCCGAGTGTCACCACCCGGAGCCAGGGGCGATTCCAGGGCCCCAGCTCCGCGTTCTGGACGGGGCAGGACGGTCACCTGGGCTCGGGGCGTTCTGGGACTTGAAGAGGCCGACGACGCCCTTGCCGTGGAGGCCCCCGGAGCGCAGCAGCACGGCCTTGGTGCGGGAGTTGCGCCAGCACACCACCGGGAAGCGGCTCTGGCGGTAGCAGCGCGAGATGCGCTGGATCGTGTTGTCCTGGATGCTCTGCGGCACGATCAGCAGCCCGGGGTAGCTGTGGGCACAGACCCCCGGCAGTGACACGGCTCCCTGACCTGCCCTTCAGCAGATCTTTAATTAATCCTGAGCAGGGCCAGCGCTAATTAAGCTTCTCCACACGCCTGATTGTTCCTCGGATCGTTAAATTGAAACTCTGAGTTGGGTAAAGCCAACCGTGACAAGCAGCACTGGATGAAGCTCGAGGGAGTGAAAGGCTGGACACCTGGGAGCTGGAATTTATGGTCCTCCAAGGACACAACCGAGTGACCAGGATTTGTGGCTCTCCAAGGACACAATGGAGTGACCAGGACTCATGGCTCTCCAAGGACACAACGGAGTGACCAGGATTTGTGGCTCTCCAAGGACACAATGGAGTGACCAGGACTCATGGCTCTCCAAGGACATTCTGGAGTGACCATGATCCATGGCTCTCCAAGGACACGATGGAGTGACCAGAATTCATGGCTCTCCAAGGACATTCTGGAGTGACCATGATCCCTGACTCTCCAAGGACATTTTGGAGTGACCATGATCCATGGCCCTCCAAGGACACGATGGAGTGACCAGCATCCATGACCCTCCAAGGACACAATTGAGTGACCATGATCCATGGCTCTCCAAGGACATTTTGGAGTGACCATGATCCATGGCTCTCCAAGGACACAATGGAGTGACCAGAATTCATGGCTCTCCAAGGACACGATGGAGTGACCAGAATTCATGGCTCTCCAAGGACACGATGGAGTGACCAGGATTCGTGGTCATCCAAGGACACGATGGAGTGACCAGGACTCATTTACTCCAAGGAGACATTGGGGTAAATGAAGATAAAGGAAACACTAACAAAGACATTTTGGCCTCAGCGCTGGAAACTCCCCATGTGGGAAAACACAATAAAAATGCTAGAAAATTCAGACTCATCATGAGAAGCAAGAAATCAATAATCAATAGAGGGCAGAACAGCGATTAATGAAGAGGACTGGGCAACTCAGAACCAATGAACATGGGCCAAAAATGTATCAATAAGTGAGAAAGTTTTGGATTGCCAGAGGCTGGAATTCTGTTGGCCAAGGACAAAGTGCTGCCGGACTTGCCGACGCCGTAGGAGAGGTTTATTGATGGCGGTGGTGCCGGGGTGTCCCAGGGATCCTCAGGGATCCAGGGGGATCCACGGGGATCCAGGGGGATGCGTGCCCCGGGGCAGCTCACCTGCGGCAGATGGCGTACATGCGGTTGACGGTGGAGATGCGGAAGGGCTCGTTCTTGGAGCGGGTCAGGCTGCTGCTCAGCGTGCCCAAGCCCAGGCGCTGGTAGTCCCTGCAGCAGGCGCGCTCCACCACGTGCGTCATGGTCATCTTCTCCGACGGCCTCATGGTGCTGCTGGGCGTCAGCGTGCTCCTGTCCAGCTCCTCGGACACTGCGGGGACAACGCGGGGCTGGCACACCTCCGGAGGGATGGCGGAATGGCCGAGCCCACTGCTGTCACCTGTCACTGCCACCAGAGCTCTGGGGGTTTTCTAGCTGGACCCAGACCTCCCTCCGTGCTGGGGCTCTCTGCCTGGCCACCAGCAGCAGCCCTTGGCCACCGTGCTCCCGCCCTGCTCCCACCACAGGGACACTGGCACTGCTGCCTGGCAGGGACACCCTGGTGCCCAGGCTTCCCGGGGCCTTCCCAACCTGAGATCTCGTCCTCGTTGTCCTCGGGGAAGTGCTGGCTGCCGCGCTGCTCCCAGGCGGGGGGCGTGTACTTCTTGCGGGTCACGTACTGCCGGCCGATCGTCCTCTTGGCGTTCTTCACCAGGTTCTTGGACAGCGTCCTGGGGACACGGGGACAGCGCTGTCACCCAGGCAGGCACAGCCAGGGCACACCTGCCCCAGGAGGTCATGTCACCTGCTGGCACCTTGGCCTTGTGGGAGCCCCAGCACCTGCCATTCCCAAGGGATTTGGGGTGTCTGGGGAGGCAGGAGCCAGGGGAGCAGATCCAAGGGGACCCGGCCTGCTCCGCATCAGAGCTGCCACAGGCAGAGATCCTGCTCATCCCAGGGGTGGAGGGCTCCAAACCACAGCAGGGGACAGGGATCCACGGCAGGGACCGGGGGATCTGCCACAGGGACCAGGGGATCCATGGCAGGGCTGGTGCCAACTCAGGTGGGGCTCAGGCCTGCTGCCAGTGCTGCAGAACAATGTCCCTGAGTCACCCAGCACTGAAGGACAATGTCCCCAAGTCACCCAGCACTGCAGGACCATGCCCCTGAGTCACCCAGCACTGCAGGACAATGTCCTCAAGTCACCCAGCACTGCATCCCTGAGTCACCCTGCGCAAGAACAGTGTCCTCAGGTCACCAGTGCAGGAATAATGTGTCCCCAGGTCACCCAGCACTGCAGCACCGTGTCCCTGAGCTACCCAGAGCAGGAGCAGCGTGTCCCCAAGTCACCCAGCACTGCAGCACTGTGTCCCTGAGCCACCCAGGTCACTGGAACCTCTCCTGTGTGTCACCTTCTTGGGCAGGGGATGCCACTGCAGCAAACACCCACTTCCCAGTGTCACCATGTGGTGACTTGACTTGGGACATCTGCAGCTCTTTGGTCTCCACAGCTCCCTGGCAGGAGGGGGCAGCCAGGGGGGTCAGGCTCTGCTCGCAGGGAACAGGGACAGGAGGAGAGGGAACGGCTCAGGCTGGGCCAGGGGAGGGCAGGGGGGACATTGAGGAATTCCCTCCTGGAAAGGGTGTGCAGCCCTGGCACAGGGGGGAGTCCCCATCCCTGGAGGGATTCAAAACCCTGTGGATGTGGCCCTTGGGGACAAGGGCAGTGCTGGGAAGGGTGGGACTCACTGCCTCACAGGGCTTTCCTAACCCAAAGGATTCTCTGATCTCCAGCAATGGAGACCCTGCACAGGACAGGTCTCAGCCAGGAGGGCTCGGTCCCCGTGCCCCATTCCCAGAGTGCCCCAGCCTGGTGGCTCTGCCGGAGCAGGGACAGGAGGGGTGTCCCAGAGGATGAGGCACATCCAGGTGTGGTCCCTGTCGTGATGCAGGTACCTGAGTGAGGGGTTCTTCTCCTTGCTCTTGGGCTGCATGGCCTGCTTGGGTGACTGGCCCACGGTGAAGGCGAAGGTGCCACGCACGTGCTGGGGGTAGCGCAGCTTGTGCAGGTGCTTCCGGAAGACCTCGGCGCTGTCTGAGGCCACCTCCTCGTCAAAGGCGATCTTCAGCAGCTGGGGGGGCATGGCCAAGGGGTCACAGATGGGTCAGGGCAGGGGATGGCCCTTCCCATGGATCAGGGCGGTTGGGATCCACCCTGGAGCACCAGGAGCACAGGGCAGGGCACAGCCCTTCCCATGGATCAGGGCAGTTTGGATCCATCCCAGAGCACCAGGAGCACAGGGCAGGGGATGGCCCTTCCCATGGATCAGGGCAGTTTGGATCCATCCCAGAGCACAGGGCAGGGGATGGCCCTTCCCATGGATCAGGGCAGTTTGGATCCATCCCAGAGCACCAGGAGCACAGGGCAGGGCACAGCCCTTCCCATGGATCAGGGCAGTTTGGATCCATCCCAGAGCACCAGGAGCACAGAGCAGGGGACAGCTCTTCCCATGATCAGGGCAGTTGGGATCCATCACAGAGCACAGGGCAGGGGACAGCCCTTCCCATGGATCAGGGCAGTTTGGATCCATCCCAGAGCACCAGGAGCACAGGGCAGGGCACAGCCCTTCCCATGGATCAGGGCAGAGCTTGGATCCATGCAGAAGCACCATGGGCACAGGCTGGGCTGGGAGGCTGCCCTGCCTCTCCCCGCATTCCCATTCCCTTTCCTCTGTCCCATTCCCTCTCCCCCATCCCATTCCCTTCCCTCCTGGAGTCTCCACTCCTGCTCCCGGTGTCCCCAGGCCCGGTTCCCCTCAGCTCTGAGCTCTCTCCCAGCACAGGGTCCCACCTGGAACGTGCAGGAGCGCAGCTGCAATCCCTCCTGGATGAACTGATCTGCCTGGGCCTGGATACTGATCTTCTTCTCTTTGGTCAGTGAGGCGATGGGGAAGGACCGGATCACCACCTGCTCCCCCACTGGACACAGGACAGCAATAGGTCAGTTCCATGCCCACCTCGGCCCCGGGCAGGGCCGGGCCACCCCTGGCCACCCTCGGTGTCTGTGCCAGCACAGTGAGTCCATGAGACACAGGGCCAGAAACAACAGCCTCTGATCCCCAGGGATCACTGACCAGCCCCTGATCCCCAGGGATCACTGACCAACCCCTGCTCCCCAGGGACCCCTGACCAACCCCTGCTCCCCAGGGATCACTGACCAGCCCCTGATCCCTGGGGATCACTGAGCATCCCCTGATCCCCAGGGATCACTGACCAACCACTGCTCCCCAGGGATCACTGACCTGCCCCTGCTCCCCAGGGATCACTGACCAACCCCTGCTCCCCAGGGACCCCTGACCAACCCCTGATCCCTGGGGATCACTGACCAACCCCTGATCCCCAGGGACCCCTGACCAACCCCTGATCCCTGGGGATCACTGAGCATCCCCTGCTCCCCAGGGATCACTGACCAACCCCTGCTCCCTGGGGATCACTGACCAGCCCCTGATCCCCAGGGACCCCTGACCTGCCCCTCCTCCCCAGGGACCCCTGCCCAGCTCCCTCCTCCTTAGGGATCCCCAGCCTCCCTGCCCTTTCCCGAGGCCGCAGCCCCTCACCCAGGGGGTCGGTGGGGGTTCCCTTGAAGATGATCCTGTAGGTGGTGAGGAACACGGCCCCCTCCGCGGGGAGCAGGGGGGGCCCCCCGACGCTGCCCCCGGCAGCCTCCTCGCGCCCGTCCGGCATCAGGTACACGCGGAGCCCCTCCATCACACACTCCTCCCCCAGCAGCAGGTTGGGCCGCAGCAGCTTTGGCTGGGGGGACAGCGGGGGGCTCAGGCCCGTGGGAAGGGTCTCCCGGCCCCCAGGGCTCCGATCCCAGCCCAGCAGGGCATTCCCTACCTTCTGGATGGGAGGGAGCCTCTTGCTCTCCCTGTGCACGGCGTCCAGGGTCTCGATGTGCATCTGCACGATGTCTGTGGGACACTGGGGGTGAGTCTTGTCCTGCCCGAATCCCAACTGTCCTGCTCGAATCCCACCTGTCTTGCCCAAATCCCAACTGTCCTGCCCAAATCCCACCTGCCCTACCCAAATCCTGCCCTGCTCTGCCCAAATCTCACCTGCCCTATCCAAATCTCACCTGCTCTGCCCAAATCTCACCCTGCCCTATCCAAATCCCACCTTGCCCTACCCAAATCTCACCTGCCCTGCCCAAATCTCACCCTGCACTGCCCAATTCTCACCTGCCCTGCCCAAGTCCCACCCTGCCCGCTGTTCCCTGCGGGATCCCCCAGCCCATCCCCGTGTCCTCACCCGGGATCATGACGTGCAGCCCCTTGAGGTGCTCGTTGGTGACGCCGCTCTCGGTGCACACCTTGTCCACGAAGCGGTTGATGAACCTCACCACCGAGTTGGCCACATCCGAGCTCTCGGCGTCCTCGAAGCCGCTCTCGGTGTCGTAGCTCTCAGCCACGCTGCCCGCGATGCTTCCCCAGGGAAACAGGGCAGGGTCAGCCTGGGACAGCCCAGCCCAGCCAGGAACAGCCCCGGCCAGGGGCCACTCCCAGCATGGACCTGGGAGAGCTCCCACTCCTCATAAAAACCCAAGAGAGCTCCCAGTGCTGATACGGATCCAGGAAAGCTCCCACTCCCAGTATGAACCCAGGAGAGCTCTCACTTGTGACAGAAATACAGGAGAGCTCTCATTCCTGGAAAAGCCCTGGAGAGCTCCCGCTCCTCATGGGAATACAGGAGAGTTCCTGCTCTAGATATGATACCAGGAGAGCTCCCACTCCTAACAGAGACCCAGGAAAGCTCCCACTCCTGACAGGAGTCCACGATTGTTCCCACTCCTAACAGAGACCCAGGAAAGCTCCCACTCCTGACAGGAATCCATGATTGTTTCCACTCTCAGCACGGACCCAGGAAAGCTCCCACTCCTGACAGGAATCCATGATTGTTTCCACTCTCAGCATGGACCCAGGAAAACTCCCATTCCCAGAAACCACCCCCAGGCACCACAATCCACCTCAATCCCAACATAATCCTGTCCCATCCTGGGAATGGCCAATCCTGGAATCCTGGCATGGTTAGGACTGGCTTGCAGCCCATCTGGTCCAACCTCCCCCCAGTGAGCAGGGACATCTTTCCCTGACAGAAGCCAAATGCCTGTTGGTGTTTTAGGAGTTCTGCTTTTGTTTGTCTTTTTCTCTGGAAGAATTCTCCCCATCCGCGTTGCCAGAAGACAATCATTGCTGGGTGCTTGGGAGAGACAAGAGGACCTGGCCACAGGGGAAGGGCTCCGGACGGCTGCTCTCCTTTCCCTGCGCTTTTCTCACTGCGGCACAGACGCCGCGAGATTGGAACGGGCAAGAAGGGGCCGGGTCCAGCCCCGGCTCTCTCCTTCTGCCGCCCTTGGAGGGGACTCAGAGGCTGAGGCCGCTCTGGGGACAATTCGCCGCCGCTGGGGGTTCTGCCTCTGCTGCCTCGCTNGAGGGGAAAGCGCCCGGAGCCCAGAGAGGCTGGCACGGCTCGGCTCGGCTCGGGATCGCTGCGGGGGACTGCGGCTTGTGGGCCTTGGCGGGGTGGAAATACACATAGATGGTGCTAAAGAACTGCTGTTCCTATTCCTCGTCTTTGCCTGAGAGCCCCTTCGTTTCAGAGGTACAATAATTCGGAGGGAAGGGGATTGCATCTTCCATTCCAAGGGAGACTCCTGCCTTCCTTAGCGGACGCCTGGCTTTCAAACCAAGACACCAGCACACCCCAGGAGCTCTGTCCCAGCTCGGGTCACTCTGCTGTCCCCCAGTGTCCCCAGCCCGGGCACCTGTTGGTGACGAAGCTGTTGCTGACGCTCTCCACGTCGCCGAGGCCGGAGCTGCGCAGCAGGCGGTTCTTGCTGGTGTCCAGGGGCAGCAGCAGGTAGCTCATCCTGTTGGCGTAGTGGATGGCCTGGCTGAACACCGTGCTCTCCTCCTTCTGGATCAGCTCCTGCTGCTTCTCCCGGCTCATGGTGGGCCACAGCCGCAGCTGCTCCGAGGCGATCTCCAGCGCCGACTTGGCCTCCTGCGGCTCCTCCGCGCTCTCCTGCAGCAGTGGGAAGGGGATGGGGTTGTCTGCATGGACAGACCTGCAGGGATCTCCCAGAACTGGGATGCAGCTCCTCATCCTCATCTGAGCAGGCTGCCCAGAACAGGCAGCTGGGATTGCCAGAGCAGCTGTGGGTGGCCCTGGATCCCTGGCAGTGGCCAAGGCCAGGCTGGACATTGGGGCTGGGAGCAGCCTGGCACAGTGGGAGGTGTCCCTGCCATGGCAGGGCTGGCACTGGAGGGGCTCCCAGCTCCCTTCCCACCCAGACTGGAAGAGAAGCTTTGGGTTGACCTAACTGCAGCCACCGAGTACCTGATGGAGCTGACAATAAAGGTGGAGAGGGACATGGGACAAGGGCCTGGAATGGCAAGAAAAGGGGGAATGGCTTCCCAGTGCCAGAGGGCAGGGCTGGATGGGATGTTGGGAATTGGGAATTGCTGGCACAAGGGTGGAATTGGCAGAGCAGCTGTGGGTGGCCCTGGATCCCTGGCAGTGGCCAAGGCCAGGCTGGACATTGGGGCTGGGAGCAGCCTGGCACAGTGGGAGGTGTCCCTGCCCTGGCAGGGCTGGCACTGGAGGGGCTCCCAGCTCTCCTGGGTCTCCCTCCCACCTGCTCCGTGTGGTTCTCCTCGGCGCTGTCCAGGTACAGGGCCCGGATGTGGTTCTGGACGTCGCAGTAGAACATGGCCTCCCAGAACTGGATGTTGGTCCACACCACGTGCTCCTGCACGCAGCTGTAGGCGAACTGGGTGATGCCAGGGCTCAGTTTCTGTGCAAGAGGGTGGAAAAGGTCTGTACAAACCCAGCCTCTGTGCCCAGTGCTCCACTCAGGTATCCCTGCTCCCGCACCAGCCACTGGCAACACCCCGGGCAGGCAGCAGGGATGCCCACACCAGAGCTCCTCCAGCATTCCCTCAAAATTCCCTTGCCCAGCGCCCACCCAGAGCCCGCAGGGCCTTGTGACACTGTTTTAGGGGAGGTAGAAGCTCATCCCAGCCCCTGGCACCAAGCTGGCATTCCAGAGCAACCCCTTCCCACAGCTGCTCCATCCTCCCGGGGAGCCTCGGGCCGGGCCGGGGTGGGTGCAAAGTCCTGGGTGGGACCTGTTGGTGTTGAGAACTCCCAAAGAGACATCCCCCCCTGCAGCCTCCACCACCCCCAGGCACGCCCAGGGGAGGGGACCCTGCGGTCACTCACCCTGCAGAAGGCAGTGACCAGCGGCAGCAGGGCGGCGGCGATGCCGTGCTCGTCCATGGCCGTGCAGTCCTGGGGGAGCAGCGGGGGTCACGAGGGGACTGGGGGCGAGGACCCCGTGTCCCGTGGGAAGGAGGAGCCCCCCCGGGGGCCCTGCCCTACCTGGAGGCAGCAGTTCATCATGCGGATGACGAAGTCGAACTGCTGGTGGTCCAGCACGGCGCGGTTCTGCTGCACGTGCAGGTGCAGCTCCTGCGTCAGGCAGTGCCGGGCGGCCCTGCCCTTCATGGCACGCAGCACGGCTGGGAACAGCTGGGGGAACGGGAATTGGGCTGGGGTGGGGTCTGGGATGGGGTCTGGGAACGGGATTTGGGGTGGGATGGGGTCTGGGATGGGGTCTGGGAATGGGATTTGGGGCTGGGATGGGGTCTGGGAATGGGATTTGGGGTTGGGATGGGGTCTGGGAATGGGATTTGGGGTTGGGATGGGGTCTGGGACAGCCCTGCCCTGACAGGGAGCTCTGGGTGCCATGTGGGCCCATGCTGGGTGTCACGGGATGTGCTCAGACACGGAGATGAACTGGGGAAAAATCCCAGGCATGGCCAGCTGGACATGGCCATGGAGGAGGGGAAGGAGCCCAGGGGCACTGGGAGATGGAGGAAGAGAGCTGAGCTGCTGGTGCTGAGCCCAAATCCCAGGAGCATGAGCAGGGGACATGTCCTGGGGGGTCAGTGCTGGGCAATGGGGGGACCTGGTGGTCCCAGAGGGATTCCTGATCCAAGTGGCTCCATGGTTCTGTTCCTGAAGTGGGAACAGGGACAGGAGCAGAGGGAACGGCCTCAGGCTGGGCCAGGGCAGGCTCAGGGTGGGTATCAGGGAAATTTTCCATCCTGGGAAGGGTTTTCCAGCCCTGGCACGGAGGTGGAGTCCCCATCCCTGGAGGGATTTTAAAGCTGTGCGCATGTGGCACTTGGGGACGTGGGGCACTGGTGGCCTTGGCAGTGCTGGGGATGGTTGGCCTCGATGAGCTCGGAGGGATTTCCCACCCTCAATAACTCTGATATTCCACGACCTTCTGACCCTCAGGCAAGCAGCAGGACGTGGACACGGACAGGAACCTCCTGTCTATCCACAGAGCACAGTGACCCCCCAGGCTCAGCCCCCCTCACCTTTTTGGCCTCCAGCATTTTGTTCTCGAAGACGTAGGAGATGCAGTTCCTGACCACCTCCAGGCGCCGGGCGCTGTTGGCCAGGGCATTCCCATTGCGCTCCAGGATGGCAGCTGGGAACAGACTCTGCTTGATGCCTCAGGGTTTAACTTTTCCATGTTCCCAGCCCTGCCCTGCCCAGTGTCACTCTGCAGTTCCCTGGAGCTCGTTCAGTGCTGTTCTCTCATGCTCACACACACACAACAAAGCCTCTCCAGCTCTCCAAGGACACCCACACCCTCCTAGGCCCAACAACTGCAAACCACAAGCTTGGGGACAGAGGGGCAAGCTTGGGCAAATTCCATCCTTGCCTGGCTTCTGCTTGGGGAATTGATGCTGAGATCCAAGAGGGAAGAACTCGGGAGCTGTCCTTGTCCATGTTGGGATGCACTGAGGCAGGAGCCTCTGGAGCCCAGAGTGTACCTCTGAAGGCCTTTCCAACCAATCCCTCCTTGATTCCTTTATCCCTGCCTGGGCTCTGTTTCTGGGGAGCCATTTGAGGCATCACAGTCAGCTCAGGCAGGGTGGAACCCACACCCCTGGGGGGGACACAATGTCCCCCCTGCCCCACCAGGCCACGGGGCCTTCAGGGGGGATCAGAGCTCGTGGGGAGCTGAGGATGCCAAGGGGATCAGAGCTGCTGTTCCTCCATGTTCTGCTGCCATGCTGTGACCCTGAGCAGGGTCCTCCTGTGCCCCACACACCCATGGGGGTCCTGAGGGCACCGTGCCCTCCAGCAGCCCCCAGGACAAGGTCCCTGCATGCCCCACACACCCATGGGGGTCCTGAGGGCACCGTGCCCTCCAGCAGCCCCCAGGACAAGGTCCCTGCATGCCCCACACACCCATGGGGGTCCACCATGCCCTCCAGCAGCCCCCAGGCCAGGGTCCCCCCGTGCCCCACGTACCGATGGGGGGTCCCGAGGGCACCATGCACTTCTTCTCGGCCTTGACGGCGGGCGGGGCTGTCTGCAGCTTGGCCGTGGCCTGGTCGATGATCCACTGCACGGTGCCCTCGTCCAGCCGTGGGAAGGGTCTCTGGTGCAGGCGCAGGTGGCAGCCCTCGGTGGGCTTCTGCACCTTGTGCATGGTCACCGCGGGGTAGGGGTTCTCCTGCCAGGGACGGCCCCCGAGGTCAGGAGCTGGGACAGGAGCCCTCGGCCCCTGCTCTGCTCCCAGCTGCCATCTGCGAGCCCCAGAGCTGCTGGCCTGAGCCCCAGGGACACACAGTGGTGGCACAGCCGTGAGCCCAGTGCCACCCTGAGCTCCAGCCCTGCTGATGCCTTAGGGTTTAACTTTTCTGTGTTCCCAGCCCTGCCCTGCCCAGTGTCACTCTGCAGTTCCCTGGAGCTCGTTCAGTGCTGTTCTCTCATGCTCACACACACACAACAAAGCCTCTCCAGCTCTCCAAGGACACCCACACCCTCCTAGGCCCAACAACTGCAAACCACAAGCTTGGGGACAGAGGGGCAAGCTTGGGCAAATTCCATCCTTGCCTGGCTTCTGCTTGGGGAATTGATGCTGAGATCCAAGTGGGAAGAACTCGGGAGCTGTCCTTGTCCATGTTGGGATGCACTGAGGCAGGAGCCTCTGGAGCCCAGAGTGTACCTCTGAAGGCCTTTCCAATCAATCCCTCCTTGATTCCTTTAT